>WWET01000099.1:73504-126051 GCA_011038615.1 Limnodynastes dumerilii | reverse complement strand
TCACACGTAATTTGGACTAACGTAAAATCGGCACGCCCACACGTAAGTATTTACGTGACAAATATGTGAAAGGCCCATACATTCACAATTACGCTACGCTATTGAGCGTGTTTTCTATGGTCCGCATGCGCAGTACTTACAAAAAGGCGATTTTACGTCTCCACCACGTGTAAATTCGCTCACAAGCGTTGTTCTGGATCAGGCCCAATGTTTGTAACCTATAGGCAGGAAACCTGTGTTTCTATGGTTTTATAAAATATGGAGAACTATCAAACCATTTAGTCTTAAGCTGGCCATACATACACTGGGACGATTATCGATGACAGCAGGAGGCGGCCTGATAAATGGGATGATTTCCCGCAAGACAAAGGTCCCGTTGTTTGCACCATACACCTCTCCCACTGTGACCGATAATCCTAGCAGAAGAGGGAGGGACCAGTGCCGTGGCGGGTCCCCGGTCTGAACGGCTGCTTTTAGAAAGTAAAGGGACGAAAGTTCCTTTTCGGCTATCTCTGTTTCGAATGGTAGCCGTTTTATATATTTTTTTATGAATGGGTGAGTGTGCCGATCGGCATACTCTGCCATTCATTTTCACCGTAAGCCTGTCGCTGCTGACAGCTCCTCTAAAGGGACTTTTAGTGTTGGGAAAAGGGGGTTAGGACTAGGCTCATAGGAAGGGAGGGTTAGAGTTAGGGCCATAAAAGGGAAAGGTTAGGGTCAGGCTGCGGTTAGGGGGGTCTAAGGATTAGGCTAGGGAGAAGGGAAAGTTAGAGTCAGGCTGTGGGTAAGGGGGGGTTAGGGTTAGGGTCATGGAAGGGGAGGGTTAGGGTTACAATTAGGGAAAGGCTAGTTTTTTCACTTATCTATCGAAGCACCGTGTTCGGTGCTCTTGGGATCGATTGCTATGTCTCAATAAGGCATAAGCAATTGATATCCCAGCCAGTTCGGAACAGGCTGGGAGAGAACAGCCCTATCGAAATAGTGCCGTTCAAAGCGGGGACCCACACCCATTTCCCGCAAGGGAAAGGTCCTGTTATTAGAATCATACACCTCTCCTGCTGTGACTGATAATCCTAGAAGAAGAAGTGGGAACCAGTGCATTAGATCTATGTATTATGCTGTATATGAAGTATACTTCAAAGGTGTCAGAGCATTATAATACATAGATCTGCAGCAACAGCCAGTGCAGGGGGAGTAGTAGAGACAGGGATCAGCCGAAGCCACGCTCCATACAGCATAGCTTCATCTAACCAGTGGAGGGAGGCACTAAAAGAAGAGGGACCCTTTCAGTAAGCTGATTGGCTCCCTTAAATTATCGGGCACTGGCAAGTTTAAAAATCCAATGATCGTACACAGCATTTCTGGTGCATTTATTGTACATTTTAAAACTTGATCCTGGCCACTAACTAGAGCAATTTTGGCCTGATACATGATAATTGTGGGATGATTCTAGCTCTAATTTATTAAGTACATTCTAGAAAATCAATTACACAATCTAATTGGTCAATATTTGTAATAAGCAGTAATTTAGCCCATATACTGCCTAACAGTTAACGCACCCATCTCCCTTATCGCTTTTCGGCCTTCTTGGCTAAGATCAAGTGCAGTATCTGTTCTTGAGGAGGGGGTGAGAGACCTTCTGATAGGCAGAGAGGCCTTGCTCCTCTGATCATTTGGCTGAGGATGCTTTGGAAGCCGGGAAAAACGTGCCTCCGAAATGGCGAACCGGAGGTGCCTGAAACACACTCACCGAGTGGCATAGTAAGGCACTTTTATAGACACTTTTTATAGATTCCCACGGTTTTTAAGCACTTGCCTCCCTTGCTCTGGCCTTTTGGCTTGGCGGGAGGATTTTTTTCCCCTCTATTTATTTTGGCTTCCGTTTGTCAATTTCACTTTTTTGTCACTTTTTTCACTGATTGAAGGTTTGGCTACGCCCTTATGGGCTCTGACCCTGAGATCTTGGGGGGGTGTGGCCCTATGGTTTTACCCCCCCTGCCCGCTGTGACTTCTCCAATTGCCTAGCAAGAGGGAGTGGCACAGTTGTTGTGCCCTGGGTGACTCTTATGATGATCCCAGGGACAAGTTTGAGGGTCCCACTAGCTTTGGTGAATGGGTCCCACCGACCTTGTCCGCTCCAGTGGTCTTTACTGACTACGGAGTGGCAGGGATAGTCGGAGCTCTTCTCCTTTCGGAGAGGGTTTCAGTCCGAGCCCTGTGCACGTTTTGTGTTTTGCACTAGTTTACCCTGCACACTTAATACTTCCACTGCATATCGTTTAATATTATAATTAGCAAAGGGTCACCCATATTTATAGAATGACATGTCAAGGATATAAATGAATCCTAACTCTGTCACTGTCACCCAGTCAGTTGTTCGTTAAGCATAAATCCCCTGTGATATTTTTTATTATAAATTGACAAAGGATTTAAAAGAAACTTTAAATATATTTGAAAGTTTAAACAGAAGATACATTCTGTAGACTCTACAATAAGAACGAGGAAGTAAACTCACAGGACTGATGTCACATCTGGAGGCACACGGCTATTTGTCTACGTTTCACACTTAACATACTTTATAAAATAAGACATGATTCATATGTCGTTAAATTCAAGTGAGGAAAATGTGAAATTAGTATAGCAATCGCTTAAGATTAACGATCAGCAAAAATACTTTATACCCCAGAGAGAGAGAGAGAGAACATATTTTTCACGTTGTATTAAATAATCCTCTTTTGATAAAGGAAAGGTTAGATCAAAGATGGGCATTGTTTTGAAAGAAGTGGATTCATCATTTAGATCCAAGGGAGTAAGTGAAAATTGTTCAAAGTTACCAGTTTCCCTTCAGCATTTTGGTCTTCAATTATTTTTTTTCCCTCTCTGAATAGTACTTTGTATCTTCTACGTGAGACATGTATTGTGACTTCCCCTAATAATGTGTTTTACATATCTTGTAGCTATTTCCTTAGCACAGAAGACTCCCCTACGCGGAGACAGTTATATAGGTAAATATACTTTGATCTATTGCATGTTGCTCTGATATCATTGTTGAACACAATTTTATTATGTCTTGTTTTTAGATTTCTTTGTTAATGTTACCACATTTAATGGTAATCTACCTTTCATGCATTGTTAGTGTATTCTGATATCTTAAATGTGTATGAAATGGGTATGGGTGAATATATGAAAATGTTAATGGGTTACATTTTAATAGCTTATTACTTTGGGACCAAAGTCTATAGGAAGCTGGGCAAGAAATTCAGTTTTACATCTTAACTTTGTTAACTTTGCTCCTTAAATATCACTCCAAGTTTGTCAGCTTTTTGACGCTGCACTTAATAGGAAGAGACTGCCTGCTGAGGAAGACACAGTGGCTCCATTCAGATATTAGTGCATTTCAGCTGGCGTTTCATTGTGTTGTTTATTTGTATTGAACTTGTGTCCGTACAAACACAGATCGATGCGGAAAAGTTATGGAAACATAGGTGTCAAGAATTACTACCAATAGAGGGGAATGACGGGGTCGTCCACCTCACTGCACCATGCGTAGCTTCAGCGAGCTTGCAGGGGTCTGGATCTAGCCCTTTGACTGTAATAGTAGAAAACCAACTTACAGTGGATCTGCTGCCTGCTCAGAGGCCTGGGATAGCTGGAAAATATTAGCAACATTTTAGTAATAAAGGCACATTAAATATTTATAAGACAGCCCAAAATTTTGCAGACACAACAATCACTATGATACACATTTGTCCAGTTTTACACCAGACCTCCGACCTGTATCTGCTGAAACGATCTGCTGAAAGTATCCTGTCCCCGTACACACGCTACCAATATTCACCAGAATGCCTGTCAGTCACACTCAAAGATGGCTCTGCATGTCATTGGAATTGTTAAACGTATTGGAAAAAGCAGTTGCAGGTGTGCACGCTCTAGTAAATTAGTCTGGTGATTGGCAGTCGAGTCACCTCATTTTAAAGCAGGTTTAAAAATAATTAAACCCAACAAGGTCAACAGGATTGGATTATTCAAGCCGTCATATGAGCTTACACACTTATCCAATGTTGGTGCCATCAGTATGGTTGGATGACGTAGGTTGGATGAGTGTGTACCAAGCTTTACGCTGGTGTGCAAAGCAATCAAGCAGTGTGGAAAATAAAGGAAAGGGGTATAAGGTGCTAATACAACAGAGCTGTGCATGCCCCGAGGGGTGTGATCACATCAATACTGTGCCTCAGTCACCTTCCCTAGTGAAAAGGCCATGGCTCTCTCCTAATTGCACTGCCCTCAATGTTATCATGGAGACTGAACTTGCGAGATATTGCACATTGCTATATGTGATTTGGCTAAAAGTGACCTTGCCAAATAAATATATAAAGATATTATGAATACATTTCTTAAGAAAGCCTTGTTACATAGAGAAGCAATTTTTCAGCATCTTGAGAGACTTACATGAGATGACTTACAAGTGCTTATTGTCAAAGTTAATTGCCTTCACTTCCATATCTGGGAAGATTACAATCAATATTCAGCAACTTGTGGTCTGCATAGAAAAGATCAGTTTTACAATTGAAAATAAAATAGCTTATCTTGTAGAATAAATTATAAATGCTAAAGCTAACTAATAATTACACTCCCAATAACTAAAGTTATAATGTTATGGGAAAAATCATATGTATTAAATCTTATTGATCCAGGTGAAAAGACCACTTGATGCAGCTTTAAACCTATGCATATGTTTTCTGTAACTGTACAGGTTATCCTTAGAAGGTCTTCAGGTTTTTATACTCAGTTTTAGTATTCACTATATAAAGTATATAGGTTTGGAACAGCTATAGATATGAGATCTATTATGCAGAATGCTTGATGGTGGACTTTTTTCTGGATACGCAGCCGCCGGTCCGATGCTTAATCGCAGCTCTATCAGTGCCGTAATTGTGCGAATGATGAATATTCCTATTAAGAACGGGTACTTATAGTGAAGGGCCATATTAAAGTACCCTGTGGTGGGCTTCGGGGGCAGGCTGCTGCAAACTGGAGAAGGTTAGGGTTAGGCTCATAGAAAGGGAAGGTTAGGGTTAGGCTGTGGGACATGGAGGGTTAAGGTTAGATATATAGAAGGGGAATGTTAACATCGGTACACACTGGAGGGTTATATGAGTATTATTGTGCTGATCACACAATAATCATCAGATAGCTACAACATCTTACCAGTGTGTACTGCCCCATGATGCTGCAGAATCGTTAGAAACTCCATGACATTGTGTGATTTGAATTTAGAGAGCTCCTAATTTTTCCATTCAGCAATGTTCAGATGTCTGGTAAAAACTCTAGTGTGTACTGATACATGATCTTCAATGCAACGATTTCCATTCATATTTGTTCATAGTGCCACCTTGTGGGCAAGCATATCATTACAGCAAAGGTTTATATTATTAAAAGTTTGTAAAGCAATGCACAGGAATCCAGTGTGTTGGTTGCATTGTAAAGCAGGACATTGCTTTAAATCGTTACTGCTGTTTGACAAGATGTTGGATCGAGAGTTAAATATGTCAGTGTGTGCACAGTAGAGAAGTGGTTAATATTGTTTACACCTTTGCGGCATATGTACGTTTCAGGCCAGGGAGATGATAAATATTGTCTGTAAAATGCTGGGTGATATGTAGGCACTATATAAAATGAATAGAATAATAATAATAATAATAATAACAGGATACAGTATAAATAAAATGTAATGGAGAAAAGTAATAAATAAATAAATACATCCATTGATAGGCTCCATTGTCATGAATATGGGTCCTTTACCTTTTTCATCTTTAGTTGTGTTTAGTCATTTTGATTTTTATGATCAATGGAAGCAATTATGCAGTCATTTATCCATGTAAATTTCCACTGTGTGTCCATAATAGCTGTGACTTTACAGAAATAATGTATAGAGAATAATGCGTTTGATACGGACACACTTTACCTATATTGTCTTTTCAGTACAAACACCAACGGGAGCTTCAACAGACAGTGCATCTCCTGCCTACTGATTGAGAACTGTACTTACGTCAGCGCCTCCTTCAGTCACACTCTGGAGTACTTCTTACTGAAGTGTGAAGGTATTATATCCAGAACAATGCATTAGCCTGTCACTGAAATGATTTATGTCACTGTTCATGATCAAGAGATACACCATAAAACAGCTAATATGAGTAAAATCACAGTGCGTCAATCTTAAGGTAACTTTTAGGTACCTCTGTGTGTATTCCCATCAAATTATCTGAACTACAAACTATGATTTTCCAGTAGTTTATCCAAAATATTTTTTATATATTTTTTTATTTAATGTTCCTTTAAGGTACAAACTCACGCAGCAGAATGTCATTGTTTAAAGGACAACAAATCCCAGAGACTGGCCCTTTTTTCTGGACAGTTCATTTTATTTTGATATGGTACAACCATATATAAATATAAAACTGCTGTACATTGGCCAATAGAAACAAGGGACTGTATTCAGACTTAAGAGTGCTTTAAGAACGTACGGAATAGCAAGAGTCTGATGTGGCAAGAGCACTCCCGTGACACTCCCTTCTGACGGATCCCACATCCATAGGTCTACCTTAACCTCTCTGTGTGTATCGTTGTGCAGACGTAGCGAATGTACATGCGGAAGTGTATGTAAAGATAGTCCAGCCCATAATGTACAATTGAAATGCCTCTCCTCACTCATTATGTGAGTACGTACGGAGTATAGTAAAGTCCTGTCGTACGGAGTAGTGCATGTACGGAAATCAACTCCGTAAGTAGTGAGATCTGATGCATAACATCTGCCGGGCGCAGGTCACTAAAAAACGTCAACTTCCGCATGGCATGCATATGTTTGCAAACGTTATTAAGTATGAATACGGTCCAAGATCACAATGTTAAATAATATACTTCAGAAAATGACAACCACCTTCTTCCAAGAAAGATTTTTATTTCTTTATCAGAATAAAACGAGTGCAATGATTTTATGTGAACAACTTGACCTTTAACAATGTGATGACTTCCTGTCTGTGTGAACAACTGTGTCCTTAACAATCTGATAATTCGTCAATGACTTCCTGTCTGTGTGAAAACCATTCAGATTGTAGTCTTAGGATTAATAAAACATATATATTTAAAACATTAGCTGTGTCTTGATAAAAGTGTTTTTTTATTTGTATGATAATATCTTCAGTAGGAGAACGTCATTTATCGAATATAAATAATTCATAAGGTTTCAAATAAAGAGATCTGGAATTGGCAAATAGATACCGTGCACGCCAATTATCTTACTTTTTCAGGGCTCTTTCCTCTCTCTCTTCATTGCTGGCAGCTGCTCTTTTAAATCATTCATCAATGTTTAAGAGGCACACTATAGACGCGGCCTCCAAACATCTGAATTTCTTTTGTTTACACGCTGGGAGTTTAGCTTCTAGTCTAAAATCAGCTACATAAACCCAGGAGAATATAGTGGAGATGTCATGTGAATGATATCCTGTAGAATTATTTAAGTCATATCATCTTTTTTTTTGCTGTCAGCACATTTGTCTCGAAGACATTTTTGTTTGTTTTCTTTTTATGCTATTTATTCCAATGCTTCCTGTATTAAACTACAAATGAAATACTGGTAAATATAAATAATTATGTATTACAAAAGAGAATACAGAGTGTAAAACAGTTTGCCAATTTGCTCCAAAACGGAAAATATGTTGTCATAAGCAGATAAATTGGAAATTTTTAAATAAAATCCTGGTCAATAGAATCCTAATTATTTCACTTCAATATTTACCAACATACCATACCTGATAGTCAGGGCCGGTGCTCGCATGTCTGGCGCCTCCCTGCAAAAATAAAATCTGCGCCCTCCTCTTTTATACATATTATGATCACACTGCTGTGCCCGGGACAGGAAAATGGAGGATACACTGACTCCTCCCTCTGATCAGGTGACTGGTCAAATGGGCTAGACATCAGGCGAGGTCCTTTAGCCCACTTGGATCTAGCATCTACCTACAGCACAAGCTGGCGCCGCTGTATTGAGGACCGGCGCTGGCTCTCACAGTTGTCTCAGATCTGGCTAAATGTCAGCTCTGAGAAGCAGGGGGACAGCACCTATCCAGCATGGCGCCTGGATGCGCTGCATCCCCCCGCGGAGTGCATCACGCCAGCCCTGCTGATAGCTTACAAACAGAATGTGGTGATCTACCTGTGTCTTATACAACACCCATGGTTTGTACAATGCTATACACTCATTTGTGACCACCAATCATTTTGAAGCATCAACCAAAAGTTATTTACAGAGCTTACTGTAACTAGAAATTTTAGCGCCGGGGGCGAAAAGCAAAAATGGTGCCCCCGACCCTGAATTCCAAGCTAATTTCATCATAAATATTAGCTTACTGGTGCCCCCTTAAGATTTGTGCCCTGTGCAGCCGCCCCTATCGCACACCCCTAGTTACGGCCCTGGTTATTTAGTTATGTTTGTTGCTCTTAAAACAGTGTATGACTGTTGCAGTGCAGTGCAGAGGCCTTGTCTGTTTTGAATGTTTTATTAATAAATGTTTATTAATTAAGCATATGAATTGCTACATAAACTGATGTAGTGTTCTCTGTCAGCCTAATTCTAACACATGAGCTATATAAAACAATGTACAGACTTTGGCACATGAATGGATTTAGTCCCCAAAGAAATAATTCATCTCATTATTTTTGTCTCTCACAGGTCCCAGAGTCCCTATTGTTACTATTCATAACACAACTGACAACCAAAGTAAGTTGAAATGTAAAATCTAATCATTGCTAATATAATCATCATTATTAAGGATTGTTTTAGCATTTAGGCCCGTTTTCAGAGTACCGGACGTATAACATATACGTCCGGTGTTTAGCGATTTTTACTACTGCGCATGCGTAGGTAATTTTTTACCTTTCAGACCGCATTTACGCAATCTACGTAAGAAAAAGATACGTAGATTATAGTAAAAAATGACTACACATGCGCAGTATTTAAAATCAATAAACACTGGGCGTATATGTTATATGTCTGGTACTCTGAATACAGGCCTTAGTTCTTTGCTGCCTTCAAAGATCACAGAAATTCTAAAAACAACTCCACTTGTTTAACCTCATAACCCCTGGCGTCCCCTTATACAACAAGAGTAACAGCGGGAAGAGGACGAGATGGATGTAACTTTCATGCATCTGACACTGCAGAGAGAGAGAGAGGCAAAATACAAAGAAAACTGCTGTTTTCTCTCTTTCTCTCTCTTTGCAAAGTAGGCCCCTATGTCGGGATAAATTGAAACCCCACGCACCTTGAGGATATTACAACTCTTCTCATTGGCAAGCTGTGAAGGACAGTTATTTGGTATTCTGGCCTTTATTCAGCGTTGACCAGATTAATTTTTATGTAGGGATTTTAGAGGTTGTCTAGATGTTGAATTTCAGTTTTATTCAAGCATAGGCTATGAAGGATAGATGAAGATGACTATGGGTCGGATTATGGCATACCTCCATAATAGTATGTGTTGGTTTCCCAGTAGGGCCAGGGCCACTAACGTCTAGAACCACCCTTAAACCCACTCACTAACTGTAATGTGATCTTGCTTGGCAGTAAAATCATAGGGCCGTATTCACAACCCCAAAATTAGGCACGTATGTGAAAAATTAGGGGGTTGTGACTCCGGCCCTATGTTTTTACTGCCAAGCAAGACCACATTACAGTTAGTGAGTGGGTTTAAGGGAGGTCCTAGACGTTCGTAGCCCTGCCCCTACTGGAAAACCAACACATACTATTATGGAGGTATGCCATAATCTTTTATGTGGGTTCTAGATGCTAAACTTACACGCTGTGATTTTGATACAGGCTATGCACTTTTTTTTATGTGTTTAACTATTAGGGTTTTACTTTTTTAATGAAACTGTAGTTTAGATTTGCACTAAGCAGATTGTAAAACTCCAGATGAGCTCTTGATTACCGTGTAAGGTTTCTGACTATAAAAGAATGACAATATAGATTCAAAATGCCTGGTAAATAATACTTTTGTGGAATTCTCTGTGCCAGGTAAGCAATTAGGAGGCTGGAGTTTTTCCAAATATGAATAAACATAATAAAGGCATTTCTGTTCCTATGCATCTTATATTGTGTTTTGTAGCTCTGTTACATTGAATCAATATTAGCATGTTAATATGGATATTTTTTATTCTATTGCAATGTCAGTATATAATATCTTTATATGCTTGTTTTGCAACCAAAATACTCCATATCTTTTTGTTCCAGGTGCATAAACATGCTCAATATAATTTAACCGTTGGGTCAAAAATGACACAAAAATTGTTTTATTCATGTTTCCAGCCCTACGTTTAACATAGATCATTACTTTAAAAAATATTCACATTTGCTTCACATCTTAAAAGCATGTTCTAAATTATTCATTGTTTGATGCTTAACCTGCCAGCTAATATCCATAAATTTTCTACATTTAGTAACAGGGTAAATGCTAAAATGTACATATTAATTGTACACAGAAGCAACACAGTTTTTTATGCTGTCGTGGGGTAAAGTTAGACGCATAACACAGAATGCAAAACAATATTAGAAGTAAACTGCATTTAAACACATATCAACTGTATTATCAATGGGCTAAAGAGAGATTCCAGGGGATTTCCCAGTGGCCATTGCAAGTGTGAGTTCTGGTGGGCAGTTCTCCAGTGGAGCTGTAAGGCTCTTGCTTACAGTACATATGCTTTATAAAAGTGTTACTGCCAGCTGCAGTATCGGCAAGGGGAAGGCTGGCACAATTTCCACTCAATCAAGACCTGACCTGGCAAACTATTTAAAGAAACAATAAGGCAGTTGACTATGTCATGACCTGCCAAGAGGATGCTTCTCCTGTGTCCCAGCCAGGGGTGGATCTAGGGGTCTGGATGCCCCTATCAAAGTAGAGCGCTGGGCCCATGTTACCCCCATATTTTGGGAATAATTTTACTCTGCACTCCGATTTTTATCCAGACCTCCACTACTGCTGTGCTCATAGCTCTGAGAGCATGGGCAGTGAAAATCTGGTGCTAGATATAGATATATAGATAGATATAGATTGATAAAATATATATATATGATATAATTGCCCAGTCAGCACAATGCAGCAAATGGTAAAGGATAAAGGATATATATATATATATATATATATATATATACACCTTGCATGTGCCCCCGAATACTGGTAAGTAGCAGTTCTCCAGGGGAGCGAATGTTGAATTTCTTACATGTGGGGCAGCACTAGAGAAGTTTTGGAAGCGGCAGTGTGCATTGTTTTTTTTATAATTGGCAAGGGATTGGCAAAGCAATAAGGGCAGGAGGACAATTGTAGATTTAGGTCTCATCCTGCCAAATGGGATGTATTCTCCGGCACAAAGACTCATTTTCGGCTGTATCCCAGGTTTTTAAACCCAGGTCTGCCTTGGCAATAATGTAAGTCATCAGTTTGAGGATTCATTTCCCTAATCCCCCCAATCACTTTCTTTCTGTGACACCCGGGTTAAAAAAATTCCGGGTCTCACCTTTCATGCTGGAGGCTACCCGGGTCGGACCCGGGAATAACCCTTCAATTGTCTTGGGTGTGACTCCCAGGTCATCAGACCCTTTCACACTGAGCCTCAACCCGGTTGCCAGGGCAACATCCTGTGTTTTTGGCTCAGTGTGAACGGGGTATTAGTATTGGTTGCAAACGTCTTTGTATAAACCCTGTCATGGACCTGCCCTTAGATCACCCTTGTTTGCTATAAATATGTTGTGCACAATTTAGCTGCTAAGAGGTTAAACATTTTTCCATAATTGCAAAGTACAGGATCAGATCTTTCATTTGAACAATTTAGCTGTCAATACTGTCAGCGTGATCATGTCATAGCACACAACAGGGAGCAGACTAATATGACACATTTAAATAAACAGCCTGCAGGGTGGTCACAGATGGAATGTAAATTATTAAAGAGCTTGTTATCTCAGGCACACATTAAAGTATATCATTGTGGTATTCTAAATAATAGTTTAGTAAATATCATGAAAGTTAAACTTTTTATATTGTTCCTTTAAAATTTCTGTCATTTATGAATTTAAATGTTTAATGACAGCAAGAGAACATCGTCTGCATTTTATATGTTGCATGTGTCGTTTATTTGTGTTACATTGGGCAGAATGCACGTCTGCATGTCCACCTCATCAGTGGAATGTGTCATTAAATGTATAGGACGAGAATAGAATTTATCCAGCTGAGGATGGGAAAATTGACAAAGCAGAGTCTAGTCCCAGTAATGATTCCTGCCCAGCTCTTCACTCTATTCAAAACTCAGTGCTCAGCAAACAATTATCTTGCCTTATTTCAGATAGAGCAGTGCATTGGTAGCCCTTCTAGTACAAACATGTGGGAAAATCCATTTGTAGGATAATCATTGTGGAACAAATATTTGATGGTTAAGGTCAATCAGATGGTTTCAGATTTACTTCAGTTGCTATGGACAGTATTAAGGATATCTTAAATAGAGTTTATTGGACCATATTTACAGTTATGAGTAAAATTGCGAACTTACTAAATAGATGCACATGAAAAATCTGCAATACTGATTCAGAGAAAATAAAGAACCTGGTTAACCACTCCCCCCTGTGTTGGGAAAGCTACTTAAGGACGTAGGTCTTTGATGCGTATATTTAGGTCTGTGCGGATGTAATTTGCTGTGTATCGGTCATGTGTTTAGGTGCTTAAAGTTGGTTAAGATTCTAAGAAACGTAACTAAATGCACTGATTATTAGTCCGCAAAACAGAAAGTACTCTCATTAACATATATAAACAAAAGTAAACAAATACAAATTTATGACAGACTTAATAAAACACATACATGTATACCACATGAAGTTATAAATACAATGATTCAATACATATAGAGACATTCAGAAACCTTTTAAATTTACAAAAGAAAAACAACACAAACCACCAATACAGATAAATAAGTAAATCTAATGGTGTTTGGTCACAAAATTTAAAGCGAAAAAAACCTTTAAAAAGTAAAACCAAAACATGGCCCCTTTACAAGGTTAAAGTTTGTCCAAAATGGAAAAATCAGCATAGGATTAAATAAACAAGCCTTTATTTGTCAATCAATTGATTAGAAACACACAGCAGGTGTGGGCTGAAACAAGTAGAGAAGACGCATGGACTCACAGCAAATAATACGATTCAACAACTTTCGAGTGGTTGAGGGCTACGTTAACTTTTTCCGTGCATAAGTTAGTTTTCGCAAGGCACTCCTACCTCTGGATCAGGCCTAACTCTGTTGGAACACTCATACTGTATATTAGTAGCCCGTCTGCTGCTCATTTGCATTAAGAGTCTTGCCCCTCTAGCCACTCACGTGGGATTCATTTTGTGCATCAGTTCTAAGTCTGACGTCTGTGTTTGTGAATCAGTCGGCCATGATTTCCATGTGTGTATTTGGGTTCTAGGAATGTGCAGTTTAACTGATCGTAAAAATACGCACATAGATTCTGCACTTAAGTGTGAACGCAGTCCATTGTCATTAACTGTAACATGAATCCTTTTATTCTAGTTATGTTCATTATACAGTCTTTTTAATCCAACTGTTTAGCTGATTTAAAAGGTGTCCCATATTGTAAGAAACATGCAAGGAAGGCTGTCAATTTATGCATGTATCCGGAGCAGTCTATCTCTGAATCCATGCAAATATATGCAACTTTTTCCAAGCCAAACTCCGTACAAAATGTGCAATTTCTACTCGCAGAAGCTCGTTTAACTGTATAAAACTGGGGGAATCCTTGCATTTAGCCAAACATTGCCATTTTGTTCTACCATAGTCCATACACTCTTGATTAAGTGTATGGACCTATACACACAGGCATAATAAGACAAAATAATATAATTGTTACACAATTTGCCATTTTACCATTTTACTTGTTAGTCTTATTGTAGTATTTAAAAAGGAAACTTCCACCCTTTTTTCTGAAATCAAGAAACCTGAATCTCCAAGTAATATATAAGACACTATAATTCTGTTTCTTGAGATATTAGTGTTTAGCTTTTAATAGAAATACACTGTAAGACATTTCTCCAGGAAGTTTTGACTCCTTACTGTGTATTTTGAAAGTGCTTCTGTTCTGATTTAATCTTTTTGTGTAGTAAATAACTAGATAAGGGGTAATTGGAAGTCTCCAGAATATTTCAGGCATCCATATTTAACTAAGAAACTGCAATTTCTACTTCTTTGAATAATACATTCCCAGTGGTTCCATAACTGAACCGGAGTGTCCTCTAGGAGATATGCCAATCTCCTCCAAGCCATAATTATTTATCCATGCTTGCAATTATAGGAACAAACACGAGACTCTGTTAAATTCCCCTGAGTGACAGGCATCTTTCAGCTGATAAAGGGAATTCTGTTAGTCTTAATTAAATGAGAATCCCTATAAAGAATAGGGGTTATTATTCTTTTTTTCTTTTATAGATTTTTTCTTTTTATTTATTTCAATATTTTTTTCTCTTATGTAATAATATTTAGGCATCCTTGTTTATATTTTTATTACGTTTTTTAAAATATAGACACAGTGTTAGTGTTATTTTTGGAAAATGAAGGTTATACTCATATTCAGATTTTAAGATGATACATAATGGATTGGAGATATTGCATGTAGCTTTATATTCATTTTAGTTTTAATACTGTCCAAAGTGATAATGTAATCTGATGATCTTATTACAGCAGAGTAGTGATGTAAACCTTTAACATTTTACTTTTGGGTAAAGAGGATTTTTGTATGTGTGGCTTTAGATGTTAGTATCTGTTTCAAAGTCATGGCAGCACAGTGGAGCTGAGAGTTGAGAGTAACAGCAAAAATAGGAGTAAATCTGCACGTTGGCAAAACCATTTTGTATTGTAGGAAGAAGCAAAGTTAAGATATGCAAACAGAATGAATTGACGGGTGATATTTTGTAGCTCAACTCTAAATTAAAGTTTCAATTAAAAGCTGTGAACTATACCTGTGCAATAAGCTAAATCTTTCAGAGTTTGAATTTGCACCCCTCACATTGTAACATGCTTTGTCTGGGTCAAGATTTGCACCTTTTTGAGCAGTTTCTCCTGACTCTGGTTCACACATTACAAGCTATATTGCAAAGTATGTTCTATAATCTGCAATTAGAAAATGTGGTCTGTTACAGATTGTTATGTGTGTGGGCAGCACTGTTGAAGAAGAGCCCTTGCTCTTTGGAGGGCCCTAGAGCCATCCTCAATTGCTCTGGGCCCCGGTACAGCAACTTCTTGCCCCCCCCTTCCCCCATTCTTAGTTATTATAGATACACTTGCACTGGCACAAAGTAGTGATACACTGTCAAAAGGGGTGTGTTTAAACCATTGGGGGTGTGGCTGTGCTAGACAGACAGAAGGGGCACAAATGGAGGCTGGACACACAGAAGGGTCACACATGGAGGCTGGACACACAGAAGGGGCACAAATGAAGACTGGACACACAGAAGGGGCACAAATAGAGGCTGGACATAGAGGGGGCAAAATTGCAGGATACAAGGGGAAGGAATTGAATGGATGCTGGATGTAGACTTTTTCTTTTTTTGGGGGGTGGAGGGGGCTCAAGAGTTTTTATTTTTTTCCCTGGGCTATGCTAGGCATAGATGGATTTAAAACTCATGGGGCCCTAAGCAAGATGCCGGTTTGGGGCCCCCCAAGGGATCCTGCATTTCGGAAATGACTGCTCTCGTCTGATAAGGGTGCTTAACAGTGCAGGATCCTGGGCCCCTGGGGCTCGCCAGGCCCAAGGTGTGTACCTAGGTTGTCCTGTGGATAATCCGGCCCTGCTGCTAGGTCTAAAAACAGCACCATGTGGCACACTAACAGCAAGAGCATAAGCGCTCCCTCTCTTCCTCAGTACTTCTGGAAACTTCATGCGCTTCAGAAGAAAAACTTAAGCTGGCTGTCGGGATTCTATCTGTGTAAATGGTGACAAAGTGACAGTACAATGATAACTCTGGATCCAGCCCTAAGTGTTTAATTAATTACAAAAAATAAAAACCCAAATGACCCATTTTTCGTAATATATGAATATTTCTATTTTAGGTCTGATTGAACTGGAGAACAATTCCAAAGTAAAAGCTGCCATGGAAAAGAGACAAATGCCTTACTCCAAGTTTATACAGATACAAGTCAGCGACTACAGTGAGTTTAGATTATTACGCAATGTATTCGATCATCATGACTGAGCAATATGATCTCTGTGATTGGGTTTGATATGATGAGATGGGATTACAGAATGAAAAAGTGATGTTGATAAATGTAAAAATGGGGTTAGGTTAATATTCAAGACTAGTGTTAATAGGGTTTGACATTATTTAGGAGAACGTATGGTAGAAGTAAAGGGCATTTTATAGCAAGCTTATTTTCCGCTGTGTCCTACCTTCCAGGTTTTTCGTTTTGTAATCCTCTGTTTGCTAAAACAACAGGCATTAGGTGCTATGGATGTAACCGCTCAAGGGCACTGCTTCTAATTTAAGGAATATTGTCTCTGATGTTAACAGACACAAGAGCAAAGCTTTTATCTGTACGTTGTTAATAGTCAACTTGATACATGATGGCGGTATTGTTAATCTTAACGAACAAGATAGAGCAATAGATCTAACAACAATTCAATTTAGGAATGCTTGTCTGGCTGATTCACATAATGATGCTGTGCTTAATTTGACCTGAACTAACCCAGAGCTATTTCAATAGCAGTTGGTTTCTATAGCACACATGGAACAAATCTTAATATGTCCTGTTTTATTTTCCTAGAATTGCCAATGCAGATTATCAAACCGGCCACCTTCATAAACACAGCACACTACCCTCTATTGCTTGTTGTGTAAGTATGACAGAAGCTTTCAGTCGTGTTTCTTATTTCTAATGTGTGCTGCCATCATACGCAGGGTTTCTAGAGGAGACAGTGTTCTTCAGGGCTTGATTTTGGAACAAAGCAGGGAACAAGTCCCCAAAAGATTTCATCAGACCATATTTTGTGGTTATTTATTTTCACTGCTTTTCTATATACTTGTCTATTGGCATTGTGTGATAGTTCCACAAATGCACAATACATAAAGAATATCTATAGTAAACGAGAATAAATGATAAAAGAATGAGAATATATTATTTGAAGCATTATTTTAGCCTCAACATCATAACAATTTTGTATCTATACATTTTATCTCTATATGCCCTCAAAAATGCTATCCACTGTGCCAGAAGCTCTCTACTTGCCATCCACTATTCTTCCACCCATTAATCAAGTCATATTACCCCACCTAAAATGCCTGCTGTGCACTTCACATAACATTAACTTTTCTAGCTGTCCTCCTGTCCCCCATTTATTATCAAAAGTAACTTGAATATCTTACCCAATGTGCCAGACAACTTATTATTGCTCTCATAGGGCCTGATCCAGACCTACGCATGAGAGAGGAGCGTATTACTGCTGCAGCGTAAAAACTTTCACTCCCACGACCCTTACCTTCCTTTCATTACGCCCACCGAACCCTACCCTAACTTTTCCATGTGTTCGTACGTATTTTCGTAGCGACGCGCTGTTCGTAGCGGCCTAAGCACGCCCATACTGTACAATTTAAATGGCTCCCCCGCCTACATTCCTTAACTCCAGCGTCCATACTAACTTTGTACTATTATAAACACGGCCCGTCGTCGGAAAAAAACGCAAACAATACGGACACCATAATCGCCGCTACGAAAAGGTCTTTGGTACGACCGGAAGTTGTCACTATGCACATGTGCAGTGCATTTTTTCTGCCGTTTTTATGCTTACGATCAGCGTTAGCTCGCATGCAGGCGTAGGTCTGGATCAGGCCCATAGAGATTAACAAATGTGAAAAGTTGAGAAATTTTTTTGCAGGAAACCAAAATACATCGGCCTGTTGCAAGTCTATGTATCTTAATGTCCTGCAAAGAGAGACCTTTGGAACACAGAATCACCACACCTAGAGACTTCAACTCCTGGTTATTACTTGTAAAGCAATGGGGATAATGATGGTTATATAATTTTGTGGGAGAAGCCCCTTTCTTTTTTTTTTTTTTTTTAATATCTTTTTATTTGAAAAGAAAAAATCAGAGAGGATATACAATTCAATTTTGAATCCACATATTACAATAAGGTGACAAAGTCTATACAATGTAAACTTATTCACACGGAAAAATACAGTCCATCAATGTTCTTTGATACATATGAATTAGCTAACTATTGATCACAATTAGTAGTTACATAAGTTGAATTGGGGCGTCCCCTGTGTAAATACTGAGTTCATACCATATGGTATCCTTAAAGCATTTATGTACCTGTTCCCTAATGGGTTGTGGTAACGTATTTATATATGTTTGCCAGGTTTGAAAGAAACTTTCCACCTTTAAATCTTTCGCTAGGGACGCTTCCAGCCAGTCCATGCGGAATAGGTGGAAGATCTTTCCCTTAAATAGTTCTAACGCAGGTATTACTGGCTGGTTCCAGACCTGTAAAATGGATTTCTTTGCAGCCGCACTAACTGCTAAAAGGAGTTTTTTGTTTCCCTTGGTTAATTTGACGTTTTTCGGGATAATCCCCAGCACTGCCCACTCAGGAGTAAGGGAGATAGGACGTTACAGTGTGTAATTCCGCCGGCCACAGGGGGAGTGTCGGGGGGAATGCATGCCGATAAGTCAGTTCAGTATTTTGTATGAATAAAGGGGTTATCTTAAGCAATAGGTCGTATTAGTGCCAACTTGATCTTGATTACTTATGTTTTATTGTTTTAGGATGCCTATTTTACTGCCTGTTTAAATACCCAGTTGAATACACAATAACGTCCCAGTAATACTGTCATCAACCAGTAACTAAATATACCATTCTATATATAAAATAAAATGCATTCTGTTACACACATTTGCAAATATATTATAAGCCACCAGCCACTATGAAGGCTTTTTTGCGATGGTGGTCCTATTGGTGAAGCTGGCCATACACTAGAGCGATTATTGACCCGATCATTCGATTATCGGGTGATCGGGCAAATAATCGCTCTAGTGTATGGCCAAGATCAATTTTTCAAATGCCAAATAAATGCATCAGAAATATTCTAGTACGATTATTTTGAAATGTTTGATTTAAATCTATGTACAGAGCAGCAGAGTACTTATACAGTGCAAGGAGTAGTACAGAAAGGGATCAGCCAAAGCAGCGCAGCTTCAGCTGATTCTTATCTGTATTACTGCCTGCAATAGCCGCTGCTGTATATCTATGTGTTATGCTGCTCTGACAGCTTTGATGGTATTAAAGCTGTCAGAGCAGCATAATACTAGCCCTGCCCCCCTCTTCTGCTAGGATTATCGATCCGAGCAGAAGAGGTGTATGGTGCCAATAACGGGACATTTCCCTAGCAGGAAATCATCCTATTTATCGGCCCACCCTATAATTGTCCCAGTGTATGGCCAGCTTGAGAGTCCCTATATTGGGTCATATATTGTGTGTTTTTAAATTGAGAGATAACTCACCCAGAAGGCTCCACTTAAAGCCTCCAAAATAGCTGATGTGGACCAACACCCTGTCTCAGACATGCTTCCAAACAGTGCTTCCAATTATCTCAATCCAGTTGATTGATCTAGATCACTATGGTTATTAGACAAATCTCATAATACTGCACCTTGATTAGACCCACATCAAAACAGAAACTCAACAACAGTGCTAATCAAGTCAATATTGGGTTGTTTGGGCTGTTTGGCTTGTGAGCACAGTGCTATACTGATAACTTCAGTACCAGTAATACTCCTTATATGCCCTCAAACACAGTGGTATCCAGTTTGGTCAAAGTAGAGAGTGATCCATTTATTTGGCTAATAAGCAAAGTGACTATAGGTGTGCAAAGAACAAGTATAAGCTTCCAGTTGTTGACTAATTTGTATATGTTAACACACAGTAATATATACGGTCACACACACTACTGATCCAGATATTACTATGCTTCCCCGATGTTACTCATACTTCACAATGCACAAAAGCCTAAAAAAAAAATTGTTTTACAAAATAAACTATATGTAAATTATTCAGGTTAAAACTGTAGGATTAATAAAATAAATACAGTTGTATAATAATAAGAAAAATATATGGTAACAATAAAATAGTGAATTAGTTCAAAAACAAAACAAACAGTAACGGTTCCTCACCTTGAATTTCTTGCTGTGAGTCATTGCCTGAGCTCATGTTAAATCATGTCCTGTGCTAATATAGTCTAGTACATCTTCTACCCAGCAAGTCTTTCAAGTCTGGTGTTTCAATTTAATATACAACACAATGCATTTGACCTGCATGACCAAACACCAGAAGGCAAAAGATTAAAAAATGGCTCTGGGGTGTATCGCTGATGATTTCGGCTTCTTAAAAGTCAAGGTGACAAAAGAACTGTTCTATGTATAGATTGCCAGTACCGCATAAAGAAAGAATTAAAGCTGCACTTAATTGTCTACTATTTTATTTGCAGAGGGAAATTCAAGATCAAATCACTATTCACACTGAGCTGAAAATAAATGAAATAAAATAATAATAATAATAAAAATGACTCTCAATTAAAAATTTTTCTTCTCTCCTCTGAATATATTGTTTTTTTATTAACTGTCACATTTTCATAAATTACTCATACAGATATAAGAAGAGAATAAAGAAAATATGTCACTTGTCAGTCCTTCACAATTACTGCACAATTTCATGTCATTTCTGATTTTCCATCCTATATTTCAATGGAAAATATCAAACACGGTCTAAAAAAATAGCAAAGAATAAATGCACACTTTAGCCACACATTCCTTTTCAGACCTTGTATGAATCAACACTGCCTTATGTCAGAGTTTAAGAGGCGTTTGTCAGTATGTGGCTGAGGTTAATGGTTTTCTACTGCAGAGACAGATTAACTCTCAGGAGGACTTGCAATGTTCTATTTGAATTGCAATGTGACTTATTGGCTTCTTTAAATTATTACATTGTAAAAGCACAAATTTAATGATATAGTAAAGTACCAACAATAAAATGGTAATGAGACATGGGGAGGGAATATGTGGTTTTAAAAGGTTTAAGGGGTTCTTACTGTGGCTTTGAGGATCATAAAGTAGTAGGGTTGTCAGACCCATATGACTCATTTTAAGCTTCAAGAAAGAGACATGAGGATTAATCCAGACTTAAGTGCTTGAAATGAGTTACTCCTGGGCTAAACCATGTTGATTGCAGGGGAGTCATATTTCATCTGTTGCAAACAGTATTAGAGTTGAGAGGTGATGTTTCCTATCCCAAGTCTAAACAGTGTGATAGTAAAGCTGGTCAGTATCTGTGTGCAGTAAGCAATTTAAAGATATATCCCTGCATACAAAGAATACAATTAACTTGACTCCCCCTGCAATCATCATGGTTTAGCCCAGGAGTAACTCATTTCAAGCACTTAAGTCTGAATCCAGCCCATGGCAACCACAAACTTATGTGTTCACAAGATTCATGAGAGGGCAGGTCCACAAAATGGACTTATGCAATCAAATATCAAGGGCGAGGAACATTTAAGACAAAATCTCATTCCCATTGTCTCTCTTCAATACATACAATGAGAACGAAATCCGTTGCGAACAAATTCATCTAAAAGATGCAAATTTGCAAATACTTTCTTTTTATTGCGTGAAGGAAAAATACTACCCTCATTTGTATGTACACCTTCCTTATTTGTAAGCAGGGGTGGGTTGACCATGGGAAATACACAGACCTTTCCAGAAGGCTTATGGCAGCCCCTGTTTTGTATGAAGAGAACTGGGATGTTCACAGTAATGGGTGAAGATGTTGTCTGTATAGTATAGAGGTCACTAGGATGCTATCTGTAATGTATTTAGAGGTCACTAGATTGCCCTTTATATCAGGTGGTGGTCACAAGAATGTGGGATTCATTCTCCGCAAAGAAAATGATACTTTCCAAATACAGACAGATGAAAACTCATTTTTGGTTGTCACTATTTCGAAAATATTAGTGATTAGAAACTTTCATTAATGAATAGGTAAGAATGCCATAGTTACTCATTCATTATTTCGGAAAACCGGACAGGTTGATTGTACAAGGGGAGTCTTAGGTTTAGACTTCAGGTAGGGGAGTCTTGGGGTCAGGCTGGGGGGAGGGAAGTCTTAGGGGGAAGTCTTAGGGCTAGACTGCGGTGAAGGGAGTCTTAAGGTCAGGCTGGGGGGAGGGGAGTCTTAGAGTCAGGCTTGGGGGAGGGAGTCTTAGGGTCAGGATGTAGGTAGGGGAGTCTTAGGGTCAGGCTGCAGGTAGGGGAATCTTAGAGTCAGGCTTGGGGGAGGGAGTCTTAGGGTCAGGCTGTGGGGAGGGGAGTTTTAGGGTCAGGATGCAGGGAGAGGAGGCTTTCGAAAAAGGGCCATTCTAACCGCAGACTCACAAAATATTACCTGCATTGCAAAGAGATCTCTATAAATCACTTTACTTTAATGTATTGTGAAATATTAGTCGGTAGATGTATTAGATTGTAACTATTTTATATAATTGGCTGTGCATTGCAGATTTCTTTCCAGGGCTATGTTAAATTCCCAATCCCCCCTTAGCTGTTAGCTAGGACAGAACCCATGTCCAATTCACATGTTTGTGCATCTATACCACAAGTTTTTCCAGCCCAAGCACTTTGCAGGGCAGTGTGGTTTTACACAGCAGGGCTGATTGTGGAAATGCATTTAGTAGTAATTTTATAGACCCTCTGTTTTTTTATTGTTGATGTCTAGTTGCAGCTAATGTATACAGCTATCTACTAAGAAACTCTTAGGGCTGGATTTACTAGACTGCGGAAAAGGGAAAACAGAGATGTTAGCAACCAATCAGATTGTAGGTCTCACTTTTCTATTATATATTAGAGAATGTCAGCTATTTTCTGATTGGTTGCTATGAGCAACATCACCACTTTTCTGCAGTTTACTAACCCCCAAGGTCCATTCATACAAACATGGGACTGGATTCACAACCCCGAAATTTTTAACTTACGTGCCTATTTTCTGTTTATAGCTACTGCGTATGCATAGCAACTATTTTACGCTATCTACGTAGCGTTTTGTTACATAGATTGCGTACATCCGGTCTTTCAAGGTTGTGAATCCAGTCCATGTTGTTTTTGGAGGCCTAATCAAATTCTGTGGGAGCCATCTGTCGGATCACTGTTATAAACAGAAATAAACAAGAGATTGCTGCAACTTTGGGCCTGATCCAGACCTACGCTCGGGTGCGTTTTTACGATGGTCGTAAGCGTAAAAATGTCCATTTGTACTTACTGCACATGTGCCGGGTAGATGTTATGCAACGGAAATCTGAGCGTATGGGCCTTGAGCGTACCACCTTCGTATCTACGGTTGAGGGGGCGTACCTGGCATACGATTTTTGAAAATACGCACCGAGGGCGGGGTGATGCATTTAAATCGTACAACATGGGCTAACTAAGCGTCGTAACTACGCAAGGAGCTTATGGGCGCCCGCAGTTACGATCAGAAAAGTTAGGGTAGACGGCAAGAGTAAGTACGAACAAGGGTAGTGCCTATGGGAATGCATGGTAGGTACACTGGCATAAGTACGCTACATACATGTGCGTTTCAAGAGCGTAGGTCTGGATCAGGCCCTTTATGTGTAAATTGATTACTGCAGATCACTCATATTACAGAGGAATGTAGTCCCAGTTTCACTTTGTCCTTATGATTACTTTATTGATCGCTATTAGTTTAATGTGCTGCGTGGTTATAGAAACAGTCAGAAATGGAACAATTTGAATATATTGCAGAACATTCTGATTATCTTGCTCATCTCTTCCTGTAACCAAAACACATGAACTTTTACAGGTTGTATTGTAATTATTTACTGTAACAAAGTTCAGTGGAAGTATAAAGTTTATAATCTTATTATTGGTATTATTATTATTTTTATTAATACTATGGTGTGAATGTAATTTTACATCACCCTCTTCTCAGGCTGTCTGAATAAATCCCTATGAATGCTTATTCCGATCTCATTAAACCTTTGACTGCCTAATAACAAGGAAATGCAATAACTAGTCATCTCATTTTATTATAGCGCTGCCACAAGCTGAGTGTAATAGATATAACGATATAATGAAACACTTTATGTACAATATATATAGGGAGCCATTACTAAAACTACCAATTAGGATTTCATTGTTATAGTGTGTAAATGATACATTGTTAGTTATTATCACAGTGGATCGTCTGTATGCTAGACGTGGAAAGCTCTCACATTAACCATGTTTTCATCTATAGAACACCGTGCCCTTTCTAGATACTTAATCACATAACACACATACCTGTATGTATAGGATTTCTTCCTAATTAATATTATTATTATTATTTTATTTATTATTTTTTTAAACAGCTATTTTTTTAGATACAGATAATGTATTAAACAGGATATTGAACACAAAAAATTATATATAGTTGATGTTAATTAATTTAACAGTAAAGTTCTAGAAGGAATGTGCTGTATAGAAAGGTTTTTTTTCTCATATAACTGCTTTCTGTACCAAGCTATAGGTCACCTACATTCTATACATTACCTTGCCGCGTACATTCTATACATTACCTTGCCGTATACATTCTATACATTACCTTGCCGTATACATTCTATACATTACCTTGCCGTATACATTCTATACATTACCTTGCCGCATACATTCTATACATTACCTTGCCGCATACATTCTATACATTACTTTGCCGCATACATTCTATACATTATTTGGCCTATATTAACATGCCCCATTCATATTTTATGCTTAAAGCCGATCTTGCCTCCATAATGTTCATTTGCAGTTCCACTATGATGTATATTATGCATGGATAGATCTGAGAATCTACAAGCCATAATCATGTTAAAAGGAAGCAAACCGGGATAATAGTAATATAAAATGTAACATAGCTTGTGCTACTTTCTGAGTTTTTTTTCCACTTTGTTAATATAAACTTTGTTTTATAGCTCAGATTTTTCTAATTGCGTGAACTATAAGACACGTGGCTTTTGTGTTTCCACAAAAGCTCTTCTTCTGTTTCCTGGAATGTGTCATGTACTATATATTACATCTATTACACTTGTGACCCACATTTCTCTGTGCTCTAAATACCTCTGTCTCTATCTTTTGATAGTGACGGCTCTCCAGGAAGTCAGAGTGTGTCGGAGAGGTTTGAAATTGACTGGATAACAGTGCTGGTCAGCTCATTCAGTACAATCGTTGTAAAATTTGATGGACGTGGAAGTGGATTTCAAGGCACAAAACTCCTACATGAAGTGAGGAAACAGCTGGGACACTTACAAGAAGAGGATCAGTTTACTGCTCTTAGGTGACTATGCACACAGCAAACTTAATATGTGAATTTTATTACAGTAATTTATGATATCTCTGCATGATTTTATATGTCCCCTTATTAGGTGATTTAATGGGGTATGGGTCCTCGGGTAAGAACGGCCCTATTTCGACAGAGCCGTTTCCTCCCAGTTATCTTCCGCAGCCTGACCCTAACCCTCCCCTGCAGCCTGACCCTAACCCTCCATCTTCCACAGCCTGACCCTAACCTTCCCTCCCCTGCAGCCTGACCCTAACCCTCCCTCCCCTGCAGCCTGACCCTAACCCTCGCTCCCCTGCAGCCTGACCCTAACCCTCCCTACCCCACACAGAGAGGTTACTCACCTGTCCCTTAGTCCGACGATGGTGGCGGCGGAGGAGGGATATTGTTGGCGGCGGTATTTACGAAGGTGAATGTGTGAAGTATGCTGAACGGCATACTCACCTATTCTGAAAAATAAAGTAGAAAGTGGTAAGTATTCGAAATAGGGACATCCAAAAAGGAACTTTCTGATGTCCCTATTTCGCAAATCAAATTTTCTTGCCGGAGAATGCAATCGGATTTAAAATACTATGGGCCCGATACAATAAGCTTCGCATCCGCATTTCTTGAGGTGTCCATAAAAATCGGCAAATTTTACCTACCATAATGGACAGGAAAAAGCGCACTGCAAGCTTTTTCCTGTCTTCGTGGCAAATAGAATCGGGCCCCAATGAATTATTATTTTTGTTCTAACAACAGCCAAACAGAAACAAGTCCCAAAATTGTGCCCCTTATTGGGTGTCATATGAAATCATTAGTAAATGTGCTATGCACCAGCCTTAACATATTTTCAGGTTTCTATGGATCTACATGATCCAGCAAAGTCTTATATCACCACTTCACATGCTCCATGTGTGTTCAGAACAACACTTGTCAACTCTATTCTTCTCCCAAACCATTGATCAATGGAACGATCTATCTGTCTATCTATCTGTCTTAATATATGTATAATTTCTCTGGTTTCGTGATTTTTAGATTCTGTATATTGTTACATTTTTAATAATACTCATACTGCTTTCTTTTTATTCCAGTACATTACTGAAAGAACAGTACATAGATAAGAAGAGAGTTGGTGTGTTTGGAAAGGTAATGTACATTATATACTACAAATTGTTTTTGTGGGGGGTTTGTTTTGAGACAGAGGGGGTTTTTTGTTTTATTTTTTAAATTATTTTTATTGAATGTGTTTTGTGTTCCGCATCACAAACAGATAAAAAAGCATTACATGTAATTTCATACTATATATATATATATATATATATATATATATATATATATATATATAGTGAAGACACAGGACCTTATTCACACTTGCGAGTACATGTATCCGCACCTACTTCTCCAGTCCCCTCCCCCAGCCCCGTTTTTACTAACGAGTGCCATAGGGCTACCTTATCTAACTGTGCGGAGTTTCCTTCTTAAGAAGGAAACTCTGTACGGACATTGAATTGAAAAAAGAAAAGAAATTTCAGTAGGGCGCTGTAGCTACAACAAACTGTATAAAAAGGGGGGCTAAATCAGGTGTCCATACTAAAATCCCCCAAAATTTAAAAAAATCTGAACTGTCTCTTTAAAACAGTCAGCTGATTTAGCCCCCCTTTTTATACAGTTTGTTGTAGCTACAGCGCCCTACTGAAATTTCTTTTCTTTTTTTAATTTCTTGTTCCTATTTTAGAGGGTGTAGGACTCTCTTAGATTTTTCGGTGGGCAGCAGTGACACGAGCGCCACAGTCTCTGTTTCCTCTTTGATTTTCTGTATGAACATTGCCTCCCACCTTCCCCGGCTAATCTAAATACCTCCCCCCACCTACTTCTTCCTAATCACTCTCCGAGGCGGTTTAAGGCCGCCTCTTTCTAACTAAACGACTCCCTGCGCAGTAACACAAATCGGAAAACTACGGGCGCATATGCAATGCTCTGCATACAGCCCACTGTCTTAAAATGGTGTTGTGTCAGTAGCTTTATTCATTTCTGTATCTGGCACTGGAATTCAAAGCCAGTCTTCCAGGAACAGAGAGCTTATGAATCCTAAGTGTATCGCTGTGCTGCTGGCAAGTAGTAGGAGACCTCGGGCAACCATTATCTCCGGGGAGCTGAGCTACTGTAACCAGGACAGTGCAGGAAAATTTGCAGAGGGGAAAACATTTGCACTAGCTGATGGCAGAAGTCAGGCAGATCATGGGCATTTCCTAAAGGAATTTAATGTGAATGTTTATGTGGTAAGTGAATCTAGTGGCTGCAGACCCTGGTTCCTATACTTGTGGTAATCTAGCATACATTTTATAATTTTTTTTCTTGCATATGAATGAATAAATCTTAGTATATAAGTTATAAGTTAAGCGCTTCTCATATTATTGTGTCTTAGTATTGTCTGACGGAGGTTACATAGCTCTCTAAGGGGTGAGCTGCTACTTCTTGGTACTCTTGGCTTTTGTCATCAAGTTGCACCATCGTCTCCCTAGCGCTCACATCCGTATCCAGGGAGGAATACAGGTTTTTGGAGTGATTTCCTAAAAGACTCATTGAAAAAAAAGAGAAATTAGTCATGGAAGAGAATATTCATTTAGATAAAATGAGATGATGTCATGTATCCAACAGTCTTCACCTTCCAACAGGATACACAGCAATTTGATATATGTAAGCAGAGCCCTAGAAATTTTAGCGCCCGGAGCAAAAAACGAAAAATGGCGCCACCTGAACCTTAATTAATAACCAGTTTATCCTTAAAAAGGAATTTTCTGGCATCTCCTTTGACTTTGCGCCCCGGACCACTATTGAACACCCCTTGTTACGGTCCTGTATGTAGGTACAGTTCCACCAATGAAGATCAAAGTGTCAGGCACACAACAGACATGTAACAATTCACCTTGATGTGTCCTTCCTGTCTTGTTCAGTATAATAGGCGATTAACAATGTCGCAATCCTATCGATGGAATTACAACCATTCTACAGTTCTAAAATGTCCATACTATGAACAAACCTGTGACTATTTTTTTGTATAGATGTTGTTAAAAACAAGTTGATTTATAGTTAAAAAACTTTATTGATAAAAATGTTTTCCTGATGTTTCAATAAAAAAACTCATCAAATCTGAGTAATAATTCTTTAGACCTTATTATTACTTTTAATTTATAATTAGGATAAGAACCTGCTTACAATGCAATCTGTTATCTGAATATTTCATTTGAACCTAAATCACATTATTTTATCATAATTGGCTCAGTGTAATTTACAATATGTGCTGAATCCTTGGAATCAGATTATGTTTAATGATGTAAATCTACAATTATATTCACCTATCGCTTGTTCGCCATTCAGACTCTGACTTGTTAAATATTCATAGTTTTTAGGATTGGACGACTGCATAGTTAGAACTAATTCAACTTTTATTGACAAGAGGTTTTAGGTGGTATTAAAACAAGATTTTGTACTTATTGTACACAAAACACAGCAGAGCTTTGTATTGTTATTTTAGATTAGAAGAAATCTACTTTGTGTTTTTTAATTCCTGGACATGCCTGATATTCTTTTGTCAGGTTAACTCATTTAGATTTTAGCCTTGTTGTTGAGCATTTGGATTTATATTATTATGTACATAAACTTTTAGGCCTGTATTCAGAGTACTGGACGTATAACATATACGTCCGGTGTTTAGCAATTTTTACTACTGCGCATGCGTAGTTATTTTTTTATGTAATCTACGTATCTTTTTCTTACGTAGATTGCATAAATGCGGTCTTTCCGCATATACGTCCGGTACTCTGACAACATGTAGAATTGAATACGGGCCTTAAATCCAAAAATTTACAGTTCTGTAGAACTAATTACAAGAGTTTTTTTTTTATACATCACATTTTGAACAAGCAGATATAAAAAGAGAGACTAGATAGAGCTATTAGGTGTGTAATGGCCCCCTCCAAACCAGGGGCAGGATTAGATGCTAGAGCAAGGGGGCAGGGTGCCACATTTGGATGGGGGAAGACGTGTGCCACGGGCTCTTCCTATCTGGAACGTGTGCAGTCACTGGCAGCCGACCACTATGCCCAGACAGCTGGCAGCTTAAAGATTTATTATTACATTGCAAGTAGCTGATGGCTTATCGCTGTCTTCTGCCAGCCGTGGCCAAATAAATACATGTTTCAATACACTGCTTATTAACCAGTAGCCAACCTGCCATTCAGGATGCAGTTGCTGACACGAAGGGTCGGATTAGAGTTTAAAGAAGAAAAACAACATTCTTCGACAGATACCATTTTTAATGGCCCTTTTTTAAAAAAAAAAGTACCAGTTCTGGTTATTGTAAGGTTGCAGGACAGGAAGGGTTAAGGTTAGGCACCGGAGAGGGGAGGATTAGGGTTAACTGTGGTGGTCGGAGAGTTAAGGTTAGGGCTATGGGAGGATTAGGGGTCCCATGCGAAGGGTGTGGGTCCCCGCATAGAAAATCTGAATTTTGAAAATTCAGATTCGAGGAGGCATAGCAATTGATCCACGGAGCACCGAGCTTTCGGTGTTCCGAAAACTTAGTAAAAATAGTCCCCCACTACTTCCCCTAATTCTTACCCTAACCCTCTCCTTTCACTACCGTAACCCTAACCTTCCCTCCCCTGCAGCCTGACCCTAACCCTCCCTCCCCTGCAGCCTGAACCTAACCCTCCCTTCCCTGCAGCCTGACCCTAACCCTCCCTTCCCTGCAGCCTGACCCTATCCCTCCCTACCCCGCACAGATAGTATACTCACCTGTCCCTGGTCCAGCGATAGCAATGGCAGAGGGATATCGCTAATTGCGAAAGTGAATGGGTGAAGTATATTGGACGGCATACTCACCCATTCATTACAAAAAAGTCTAAATTGGTAAGTATTCGAAAAAGAGACATCCGAAAAGGAACTTTCGGATGTCCTTTTTTCGCAAGTCACATGTTCTAACCGGAGATTGCAACCGCCATGCGAAAAAGGGATAATTAGGGAGAGTGGAGGGTTAGGGATAGGGTTAGTCTGCAGGAAAGGGATAGTTAGAGTTAGGGTTAATAAAACTTCCCTTTCGGCAATCATTCCCACTATTCCACCTCATCAGAAATCAATAATATGAGAAACACGCTTCTCACCAGCGCTGATTTGGACAGTTATTTTCTAAAAACGACTTAAAGAAAAACGTTTTGTTCAAACATTTAATTTCATGAATCTAATGTTTGTTGTTTACCCCATTGCACATAGTAACCAATACCTCTCCCCGCACATAATCAATAATAAAGGATGGCAAAGGAAAGTCTTTTGCAAAGCTCAGCTCCAGCGAATCCTTGAATTAAAGAAAGTTTGTTTAGCTTTCACCTCTCACACAAATCTTTACACTCATATTCAGCTACAAAGGACCAGATCCTGGGCTACGGCCGACAGGGGAATTACGTACGACGTACGTAATTCCCCTGTTTTGAAGGTTGTGCGCATGCTTCTTATGATGCCGTAAGGGCCGGCGTACGTTACGTACATCGGCTCTTACGAAAAGGGGGCTTCCTCCCGTTACGCATGTCGTATCTCTGCCGTAAAAGTGGAGATAGACATGCTAATTAGGGAACAGGGTGGGGGAAGCTTCATTATGATCTGCATTGTGGCCGGAAGGCTGCATACCTGATCGTAAAAGTTAGAGTAGGAAACTGGACACGTAAGTGCACTCCCCGCTACGTGCCGTAAGGCCCCCATAGGTCAGGATCCGGCCCATAGTTATCATTTCAGACAACCTAGCTACAGTCCCCCTCCAGCAGACACCCCCGAGGATCTTGTGGTGGTGCCCACTGCAGGCATGTGCTGGGCTGCAGCTTTGTCATAGTGGCATAGCGATCTCGCACCGATGCTTTTTGGAATCACTTCATTCCTCAGTCAGTATAGGGTCAGCCACGATGAAGAAGAACCACTCCATTAAACCCTTGTGACAGATAATCGTACCTTGCTGTGCCCCTGTATTCAAATAAAAATCCAACAGCCACACTTACATTACCAGGGTGGACGCAACTAAGCTGAGGCGCTCAGTGACTGGTCATATGTATAAAGACTATGCCTCCCACTACAACATCGCCTGAAGACACCCTCAGATAAGAGCCATCATACTACTGAGTCCATATTTAAACCCCCTTGGAATCTGTCCTTAAAACATCTTTATCATTTTTACACCTTCCCCTTTCCTAGTACATTATAAGCCTGATCCAGACTTAAGGTTGTTTTACGTACGCAAGTGTACCCGAGTTACGCACTACTAAGTATAACGCACTCCATCAGCCACTCACCTGGCACGTACGTAACTTAGCTGACTTATGTGTTCAGAACCCTACCTTAACTTTTCCTTGCATATCTCTGGTCTTACGTGTCGCCTTGTCGTATGTAAATGCCTAACCCATCCCAACCCATCCCATACTGTACAATTTACCTGCCTCCCTCCTCTCACAATGTGTAAAATAGTCTTGTCATGCCTTATCTCATGGAGATACGTACAAGTTACATACCATCAGAGTTATGATGCATAACATCAGCCACGTGCGTGCGCAATACGTTTACACCGCCAGATTTACGCATGCCGCGTGCGTAATTTAGCTGTCGTTATTAAGTCTGTTGTTAAAGCTGTCGTTATTAAGTCTGGATCAGGCTCTATGTGCTGAAGAAGATGATATTGTAGGCCCTTATTCAGAGTACCGGACGTATAACATATACGTCTGGTGTTTAGCGATTTTTACTACTGCGCATGCGTAGTAATTTTTTTACGCAATCTACGTATCTTTTTCTTACATAGATTGCGTAAATACAGTCAGACCGCAATCTACGTAAGAAAAAGATACGTCGATTACGTTAAAAAATGACTACGCATGCGCAGTAGTAAAAATCGCTAAACACCGGACATATATGTTATACGTCCGGTACTATGACAACATGTAGAATTATATATTGCACAAGTGGCCCCGAGCAAGCTACATATCAGTAAGAAATTGCAAATCCTAAGCAAGCAACTGCATGGTACTGGAATTAACAGGCCTGAACTGAGTGAGAACAGAAGCATTATGAGAACATAATCCATTGCCATTATAAATGGAGTGTAGGCTTTCTATCATAAAGCTCAAATAATTGATGCTACAAATCCTGTTTTAATAACATGTTCAATGTGAATTTTATTTACATAAATAATTCTAAAATACATTTACATAAATAAATTGGACTGCACAATGAACATGGCACAAGTTGATGTTGTTAACTGAGCATCATAATATTGAAATGAGCAAATTAGGGCACATGTTATTTTTATGCAATGATTATATATAATCTAAAGACAGATTTTTTACATTTAGTTATATTTTCACCTAATTTAACAAATATAATGACCACAGATGAACTAAGTAATATTGCTACGATCTGGTTATAAAACTTGAACATACTTTTAGATACTAAAGAGTTAAACCATTACTTCTACTTATTTTATTCTCATGTAAAGCAGTACATGGCACACGTGATTGGGAATACATGCAAAATCTGCTTTCCTAAAAATGTTATCTGTGTTTGTCTTTAAATAAAGTGATACTAGACATAGAGGTGACCCTGGTAAGCGCTCAGCCCTCATGGGACTCGTCACATGGGCACTGATCACCCAATCGCTAAGACCATCTGTACTGAAATGCTTGGAGGCATGTCAAGCTTGCGGGCTGCATGCAGCCCAATAGCTTTTGTTTTGCGGCCCCATCTCTGTGAGGTCCAGCGATTTGAAAAGGGCCTGCTATCAGCCACTGCAACAGGACAGCTGATGACAAAGCCCTTTTCAGCTGTTGTGTATAATTGCTGCATCGGCCAACAGCAGGAAACAGATTGCTTTGCAGCCAATGTCACAGAGAAGAGCTTGATGATTGCGCGCACCACGGAGGAGAGACACGAACGGAAGGTAAGTAAGGTATAAATGGGAGGCTGGAATTACTGAGGAGCTGGAGCCATGTGAATGGGGAATACTGGGGAGCTGGAGAGACATGATGTGGGATACTGGGAATGGGGGAGACATGATTGGAAATACTAGGAGCTGGAGACATTTGGTGGGGATACTGGGAGCTGGAGAAACATGATAGGGATACTGGGGAGCTGGAGCTATATGAATGGTGAATACTGGGGAGCTGGAGAGACATGATGGTGGATACTGGGATCTGGAGACACATGATGGGGGACACTGGGAGCTGGAGACACATGATGGGGGACACTGGGAGCTGGAGACACATGATGGGGATACTGGGAGCTAGAGAGACTTGATGGGGAATACTGGAGAGGCTGGAGACATATGAATAGGGAATTACTGGAAGCTGGAGACATATGAATGAGGAATTACTGGGAGCTGGAGACATATGAATGGGGAATTACTGGGAGCTGGAGACACATAATGGGGCATACTAGGGAGGCTGGAGTCATATGAATGGGGAATTACTGGGATCTGGAGACACATGATAGGGATACTGGGAGATGAAGACATATGAATGGGGAATTACTGGGAGCTGGAGAAAAATTGCATATGAGACGTTTTATTTTTCTTGCGGTTCACACAATCTTAGACTTTGATTTTTTTGGCCCAATTTTTTGAGTTGGACATAACTGCTCTACAGCATTGTCCACAAGGATCAGAGAATGACTTAATATACTCTGTGCTGCCATATCATGATGTACTGCTGCATATTGTCCTGGAGTTATTTGTCTGTCTGTTAAACTGTCTTTTTTTTTATTACATAGGAATATGGAGGATATTTAAGTGCACGTCTTCTTACATCCAAGGAAGATGAGCTTTTTACATGTGGAGCAGCCCTTTCTCCAATAACAGATTTCAAATTATATGGTAAGTCATATATAAACACAATGGGACTGATTAAGTGTGCTTTCCGCACGTATAGCGTCTGCACACAAGTGCCTAGTGCGGATGTTAGCTGACTTATGTGTTCATAATCCTACCTTAACTTTTCTGCACGCAACACTGTGCATGGCAGAATGCTCAGATGCATGGAAGTGCCAAACCTGTCCTATACTGTCCAATTTAAATGCCTCCCACACTGCATATAATGTAACGTATGAAGGGCTGTTACTCCCTAATGTCCGGAACTCTGAATGTACGGATACTAGTTTTGTACGTTGAGAGCTCTGATGCATAACATCTGGCTCACATGCCCTCACAAAGCGCTACTTACACAGAGTGTATAAGTCGGCTGTCGTTATTAAATTTGGATCTGGTCCAATGTTCTGAGAAGTGTTTAACAGTTTCTCCATATGGCCTATGGGTGTCTCTATTGTCCTTGCAACCTGCGCCTAGTTAAACTGGTGTAAGACTGTAGCACGTCTTGTTAACCCAGAGGGTGCTAGAAATAAAAGAGAAATAGAAAACAAGAAGCAGAATCTCTTACCTAAGATTCCACATTTCAAATTGATATTTTCCTCTTGCACACCATAGTAGTACAAGGGCACTGGCAGATATCCAGATGGGGGAGGGCAACCCAAGTTCACCTCTGTCCAGCACATGTGCAACACAACTGCTGGTCTGCGCAGGCTCACAGGATGGTTACCATTCAATGCATCCGCAGAATTACTGCTTTCCCCCCATTGTGTGGCCAACTTGCACATGTGAAGACAGATGTCTGCTTCACGCTTGTGCAGAATAGCCGCCCAGAGTGTCTCTTCTGATACCATTTACCATTCTGTTTCACTGCTGCGTCTCCTGGTAGTACACAGAATACCACCATATGACAATGTCATGTCTCTGATCTGCACTGTGCCGACTGTCTGGTGCTCTACTCAGTAACCCGCGAATTGGGAATCTGTCTGTGAGGTCAGCAGCCATGAACCTCGATCACTGTGTTCCTTCTTGCTTTACTGTTGTACTCAGAGTATAGGAGGAGGCTGGTAGTGAAACGAGAATGGTAAGGGCCAGAATAGACCTTTAGGGGCCACTCATAGCTGCCTGTAATGTAAACAAACTGACTGATTCTGAAATGTCTTTCATAATCATAGACAGCAGCAGATAGAAGCACAGCCACTGATCCGGAATGAAAGCTGCAGCAAGTCAGGTTCAAATCTGCACTTGCAAACAGACTTAGAGTTGAGTGTTTTCTAGCTCAACTCCAAATAAGAGTTTTATATGAAAGCTCTTCCACATTTGTGAGCAATAAGCAAAAGTTTAGGTCTTTTCTGTGCTTGTAACATAAATGTAAAATGAATTGCTACCCCTGACAATGTTTATCCAGATTTGTGATTATGGTGCAGTGTATGGCAAGGATCCATTTGTCAGATAGCCGGAAAAACAGTTCTGCTGTTCTGCTATTGAATGATCTGACTGAACTCTCCTACTACTAATAGGATGAGCATAGTGCAGTAGCAAAATATTGTTCATGTTTATGATAGCCACACACTGTACAGCGCTCTGGACGCTATGGGACTTTATATGGGGGTTTATTTATAAAGATCATTTTTATGCGATAGTGCCAGTTTTGAAGTTAAAACTATGGCATTAAAATTAACTTTGTGATATTTACATAATGCTGGAGCAGAATTTTACACTCTACTCCTGGCGTAAAAATAACGCCAGATCAGGCTGGTATCATAGGTAAGTATTCCGGCAATGTCCCCATATAGCTTTTATTAGGGGGGAAAAAAAGGGCATATATACGGGGAGACTGATGGAATACATATTTACAGTAAAAAAAAACCTCAGATTAAAATAACTTTTTTTCTTCATAAAAATACACTTTTTTCATATATAAAACATTAGCATAATGAAAAACAAAAGAAAAAAAAGAATACTGGACTTACCTGTCCTAGACGACGCGATTGACTGGCGAATTTAAAGTCCCGTCATGATCAAACTGCACATGCGCAGTGTTTTTCATGCCGGGACTTGAAATTTTCAAAGTCACCAAAAGTAGTCACTGCATATGCACAGGACTTCACTCATATGATGGACCTCGCAGGAGGGGTAAGTATTAGTAAATACTGTGAACCAAACTGCCAGGCTCGCAGTAAAGATAAGAGAGCCTGACGAGAAATGAAGCTGACTGTAAATACACCCCATAGTCTGGGGTCAGATTTGATCTACTAGATCATCAGCAACTACAGTAGTTATCACCTTATTTGTCTGCGTCTGGTAATTTGTCACATACATATTGCATACTCTTCACAATCTAGCTGATTGTTCACCAGTGTGTGACTGAATTTAGTCTCTTTGATGACACGGATTGTAATTTCCACTTTTTTTTTTTCATTTTAAGCGTCTGCTTTTTCAGAAAGATATTTGGGATTACATACTATTGACAATGGAGCATATGAGGTATGTAGCTGTAACAAAAATACATATATTTGCTTTAAAACTGTCATCATAAAGAGTTACTTTACTTGAGCTCAAACTCTAATTGCTTCTTTGCTGATCCATAGTATAAATTATTGACTTACATACTTTAGAAGTGCAATTGTGCTTGGAAAATCTGTATATTTTTGTACACATTTGTTGCTTTTTAAAAGCATAAACAAATAAAAGGAAAATCGACATAAAAATAAAAACCCTGATATTACAAAAACTCTTGCTGTAAACGCTATTTCTTAAGTGGTTCTGCACTTTTCTTTTACTGAGTACTGTTATTTTCCATCACATAATGTAAAGCTGCGCACCTCCAAAATGCGAAACACAGAATTTATATTATAAAATCCAATTTCTCACATATTAACGGAAGAAAACATTTCCTTCTTCAATGACACCATGAATTCCTTCATTAATTATTTTCAAACACTATTGCAATTAAAATGTTAATCCATTACATGAAATCTCTGGTATATTCCCATCATAGCATAAAACACTGATTTTTATATGCAGCTGCCTGAATTATTATTTTTTTTAAATAAATATAAGAAGCTATCAATTTGCTTTAAAATCCATATCCTTTGTTCTGTTCACAAAAGTGACTTTTTATTGTAGCTTATCAGTCATTGCCGTAAAGCCAATTTTCTACCCTTTTGCTAAAGATAGCCTCTCTAATCTGTGTTTCCACAGTTGGCCAAAGTAACAGTTCGAGAGTCCTTATCGAATAAACCAAAATTTCTGATTATCCATGCTACCGCAGACGGTGAGTAATGCTTTATTAATCCTTAATCTATTCCATAATGACAAGAAACTATTAGACAGATGCTCCTCACTGAGCTGTTAGAAAATGGGCTTTAATTAATTTGTCCCCTTCACTGATACTAATCATATTTTACAGAAAAAATCCACTTTCAACACACTGCGGAACTCATAACGAATTTAGTCAAAGCCAAAGCCAATTATTCCTTACTGGTAAGTTGTTGTTTTTTTTTAAGCATTATTTGTGGATCTGGTACACGGGTCCATTTCAAAGACACAGCAGCAGGGTAATGGCCCAGGGCACTGCTGAATGAGCAGTGGTTCATTTCCATATTATCTCCTCTTTCACTGAATACAGATCAAGACTGTTCCAGATTGTTGCTAAATGTGCTTGTGGTCTCGGAGAAGTAATAAAGATAAAATTGGGCATATTGTTCTAAAAGTTCTGATTTTATTGCACTGGAAATTCTCCACACTATTTAATGACCCAGCATTTGAAATAACAATACTGGATAATAAAGGCTATTTATACCCCCACTGGCTTGCTGTGTCCCAGACAAGGACTAGGGTCCGGATTCACAGTTATGTAGTTTTCGTCTTACTTACGCTGTTTTAAGAATTGAGCTACTACGCATGCGATCTACGTACCATTTCTGTACGTATATTGCGTAAGACCACGCTTATGCACTCTTAAGTACAAAAATTGTACGTAGATAGCGTAAATAAGCTACTACGCATGCGTAGTAGCTCAACTCTTAAAACAATGGGCTAGATCCAGACCTTGTTAAGTGCATGAACTTAGTTACACCTGGGATAAACCATGTCGATTTCAGGGGAGTCATATTTCATCTGCTGCAAACAGTTTTAGAGTAGAGAGGTGATGTTTCCTATCCCAAGTCTAAATAACAGTGTGATAGTAAAGCTGGTCAGTGTCTGTGTGCAGTAAGCAATTCAAAGATATATCCCTGCATGCAAATTATACAATTAACTTGACTACCCCTAAATTCAACATGGTTTAGCCCAGGAGTAACTAAGTTAATGCACTTAACAAGGTCTGGATCCAGCCCAATGTGCGTAAGGCAAAAACGACGTAACTGAATCCGGACCTAGGTCTCCTAGAAGATTCTTTGTCATTGGACTGTATGTAGAGTACACAATACTACTATTACTCTAACCCTGTTGTTTCATTCATTTTACTAATGAAGGGTGTGATCCAGGCTTCCGTATGCGTCCTGTACGCAGGGAGCCCTGTAAGTCCGCATGGAAGAAGGGAGTGAGCTCCCCTGTCACTCCTCTCTCTTGTACTGCCTTCCTTAAGTTCTCCTCATGGATAATTATCCGTCAGAATGAAGATCTATATAGAAATGCCTACCGCTGCCCACTCACCTTCATCTGCATCCTATCTATTAAGCATGCACATGTCCTGGAACACCCCAACAGGCGGATCTCCTTGAGTTCTATACACAAGAAGATCCGTTGCGTAACATCTAATGCCATGTGCAGTGCCAAAAAAATACCAAAGTTCCGCAATCAGCTTGTCCGATATTATAAGTATAAATATTTAAAACCATGGATGTCCTATAGAGTGACTTGTTTTAGGATGGCACCTTTACACATTCACATCAAGGCGAGTCTCCGCTGCGATGTCTCTTATTGTGCAATAGGGACAAAGGTTGTTTTTCGGCTGTACTTATTTCGAAGGAGAGCCATTGCAGAATTTTTTTTTTATGAATGGGTGAGTATGCGATTCACATACTCACCCATTCATTTTCAGAAGCATCGACGCCTTACTCACCTCTCTGGGGATTTAGGGAGAAATTTAGGATTAGGCTTCGGGTGAGGGGATTTAAGGTTAGGCTGCAGGGGGAGGGGGGGGGGTCCCATACTCCATTCACACATATCTGCATATTATGGTAAAGTTTCTGTGCCATTGACTATGTAGAGATTATACTTTCCCCTCTAAGGTGCATAACTAGGGTGCTTATAGTCTCCCTCCGATTGAGGACATTATTCCAGCAAGTCTCACATTTGTTGTGACAGAACTGGAAAAGAACATGAGATCCATTATTGACAAAAGCATTAATATCCTTTATATCACCAGCCGTTGGCTGACATTTCCATTTTTACAGCTATAACCTTTATTACGCAACATTTTTAATAGGATAATGATTCCCTTAAATTCATACTCTCACTATAAATAATAAAATGTCCTTTTAAATGTGTTAAACCATACTAGAGCCACACTACTTTTTCTAAAATACCGTCCTCTCCTGTGCTTTTTATTATATTATTTCTGCCAAACACCAGTTCTGAGTGAGCATAAAAATGATCATCTTCTGTATATCCTTATATACAGACTATGGACCGGATCCTAAGCTTCAAAATAAGAGGAAATTGGTGGAAAGTTACACCTGGGCAAAACCATGATGAATACATTTCAGGGGAGTCGAATAATGTTATTTTTTTTTGCATGCAGGGAGAATACTTTGCTTATGCAATAAACTGTCATTTAGACTTGGGCTGGGAACCATCACCTCTCAAATCAAGTTACCCCATTTACATTGTACCAAAAACCCGGGTTATTGCCTAGGCAAGCCCTAATAACCCAGGTCTAGGTGCAGTGTAAAAGTGTCTGACTGACGTTTGAAGGGTTATTTCTGGGTCCCGGATTTAACAATGAAGGTTATTGTTAGGGCAGCAATGTGAAAGTGGTATATGAGATGTTATTCAGAATGGTTTTGCTCAGGTGTAACTTTTCACCTGTTTTCCTCTTATTTTCACACTCTGAATTTAGAAACAGAGAACTTGATGGCAAACAAGAATCACTTGGCCCATCTAGTCTGCTCATCCACCACCCAGCACCCTTCCTGTGCAGCAATTCTTCCTCAAACCTCAATCCTTCCGATTAACCTACAAGTATGTTGTTGGATAGTCGGAAGAAACCAGAACAGCTAGAGGAAACCGACACAGACACAGGGAGAACATACAGACTCTACACAGATAAGGCTTTGTCCAGGAATTAAACTCATGACCTCAGTTAACCTTGGTTATAAGACTTATGGAAAAGAGGACCCTTCTTTCATTCTTTCGGGTAGGGTACTAAGGGACAGATGTGCTAACAGGGCAAGAGTGAATAGAGCACAAAGAGGAGGGAGAAGGAGTAGGCACAAAGGGATAAGATAGAACTGATGGAGGCAGCAGGGTTGCTAAATATGATGGAAAGTAAGTTTGCTTAGTAAGAGACGTAGAAGATACCTAATGTTTGTTTAATTTCGTTAAAGCTTACATTTTTTTACCTACTGAATTATCTCAATATATATTCATCCTGAAAGTAGCTTATATAATAAATATTTTGAAAATGTAATTGAATTTACAAGAACACAATTTGCCCAATAGCCAGGATTCATTTTTTGAACAGTTACTGGAAATTTACACTACTTTGTCAGAAACTTTAATAAATCTTGTATTGCTTTCTGTCTGCATATTTCCCATTATTGTCCATCTAAGAGGTTAAAAGACAAATAACCGCAATTTAAAAAAAGAAAAAGAAAGAGAATAACTTTTTGTCCTGCATATTTGTTCTCAGATATACCCGGATGAGAACCATTTTATGAAGAGCCCAGCAATGGAGCAGCATTTGCACAAGTCCATCGTTAATCTGTTCGAGGAATGTTTCAGAGTTCAAGACAAGCCGCCCATTGTGGTCATAGAGGAAGAGGAAGAGGATTAACTTTTGTCGTGCCAAGCACAAACCAGTTCTTGTATAACATTATGCAACTGAGTTGTTTCCCTTGGAAAATACAAAATGTTATGTTTAGCATGTGTTTAACGGAACAGTGTCCTGGGTGGCTTTTCAGACCAGAAGAAAATCAAGCATGGTGAAGCCAGCATAGAATGGTGTCTGAATACACTGCTTTTTCTTACCAATAAGGGTTTATTGTACTTAAAAACAAAATGGGGGAAAAAAAACAGCTGAGGAATTGAGACTTTTGAGGATCTCTAAAAGGACTTCTACACAGACTAGACAACCTGTTAATGTTCATGAAAAAAAAAAGTAGCATTAAATCAGTTCATATTGTCGCACTAAATTAACATTGCATTTCAGTCCGAAGAAACAAATACTATTAGTATGGAGAAAAAGATTATAGCACAATTATTTTATTAACACTAATTTACAGTTTGCTTGCTCAATATCGCATCATGAAAATAAAATACAATGAAAACCGGCAACTTTCAGGGCAGCAAAAATGAATCCAATGTATTAATCTACTAAACTTGTGTATATCATTCTGTAATGAGTTCACGTTTTTTACCTTACGTTTACTGGCTTCTTTCTGTTTGTTATAAGCCATGCCTTTTTCTTTGCAAACTGCTTTAGTGTATGAATGATGTGTAATAATATTTACTGTCCTGTAGACATTATTTTCGTGCAGGCCATTTTTTTTATCCCCTAAGATATAGAATACATTGATCTAATAATGCTTGGTTCAGAACAGGAGGCAACATTTTGAGTCCAAATTATACTTTGTAACACATGAGACATAAATCCGTTTTTCTGATGGACAGCAGTCTTTATTAGAAAACTGTTGCATTCTGGGTACCTTTAAATATCGTAATGTATATTATCAGAGGGAATGGTATCACTAGGGATTAAATAATAACATACAGGAGATCAGTGAAATAACCAAATCTTACTTTCTTCTATTTATGATGTAATCAAGATCTTTGAAGCGTTATGTAGACTTCACATAAACAACCCCAACCAACCAGACATAATGTAACCAGAGATATTGCATCATGGACACACACTATGCAATAATTGGGGATACTGTTCTGTGTTCATCTTGATAGGATCAGCACAGTGGCGGTTGGATCTTTTAGGAATTTTTAAGTGCTTATGCACTATTTTTATTGGCATCCACCAAATCAGTCCATGTTATACTTACTCCAAAAACCGACTTCCGCAATCTGCGGAAGTTGTGTGGTTTTCTATCAGCACACACATGTGCGCCAGATGTAAAGAAATGGATCTCCAGACGTATGCACCTTAGATCTGTACGCCTGATTATCCATCCGTCCACTGTAAACTATAGAGTAGGGTTGTAGGGTTTATTAGTTCCATGAGGAATATAGTATTGTAAGTTCTGCCAAATCCGCATGAGAGAGGGACACGGGAGTTCACTCCCCACTTCCACACAGACTGCCAGACCTCTGTACGTATGGAAAACACAGGGAGGTCTGGATCCGGTCCATTGCGCAAATCTGATGTGTGTAGCCAGCTCTAGAAGTAGTGAAAGGACTGATATATGAGAGAACTCACACAGCTGCTATAAGAAAGATTTTGTTTTCTACTTGGTTCAATTTACTCCACTAAAATAGTTTTTCTTCTTATCTGTGACCTTAATACTAGGGGCCAGATTCACTAAACTGCCGGAAAGGAAAAGGGAAGATCCAGTACCCATATCCATAGTAAGGAATCAGATTGTAGTGATTGTATTACATTTTCTAGTATGTAATAGGAAAGTGAGAGCTAGAATCTGATTGGTTGCTAAAGTCAGCTTCTTCACTTTTGCTTTCCCGCAGTTTAGTAAATTTGGCCCCAAATATATGTTATTAGGATTTGTTATTCATTAGTTCTGTTTTTTGCACTCTTACCTGCACCAAAATCACATTAGAGGCTAGTCTGTGTTATTAGTCAGGAATAATACACCATTCTAGTCTAGTGCACTGAAATGATGGGCCTGATCCAGAATAATGCCCGCCGTCGCTAGGACGGCGGGCGTAAGCGTAAGATCGACTTTGCAGCCGATCTGCGCATGCGCCGGGCAGATGTTGCCCGGCGTTGCTACGGCAACGCCGGATCGTGGATCGGGCGTCCGTAGCAGCGCCGTAGGGACGCAGGAGGGGACGTCCCCCAGCGTCCCTACGTTCAGGTTAGTGTAGGTGGGCGGGGGGAGCTAGTTTAATGAGGGTGTAGGTGGGCAGGGGGAGATAGTTTAATGAGGGGGGGGGGCAGGCTAGGCGGCCATACGCTTCTGTGCGAGGGTATTGCCCCTTCCTTACGCCGGCTGAAGTTAGGGTAGCCTTAAGCCGGCGTAAGGAAGGGGCCATACGCCCGCACAGGGGGAGTGCCAGGGTAAGTGAACGCCGATACGCTGTGCTTTAGTAAGCACAGCACATCAGCGTAGGTCGGATCAGGCCCGATGTTACTCCCGGGATGTGTCCTAATTTTAATCATCATTTTCTGCTTCAGCTTAGAAACATTGGGCAACATTTCAAAGACTAAAAAGACAAAACATCTATAAAATGCAGAGCACACACAAAATCTGACAAGTTAAACACTTCCCCAGCAACTGTCTTATAATAACCAGTTACGCCGTCAGGTGTGATCAGAATTCTTGGACAGATTAATAAATAACAGGTGACTTCTGCTAAGACAGGTTTTGTGTGTTTGACTATAAATATTATATAGCAGTTTTAATAGGAAAATCAAATTTGGTTACTTAATGTTTAGTATCTGTTATAAGAAATAGCTCATCAATATATATTATTCTTATCTACTGCTATGTAATAACTGTAAAGTCTCATTAGTGAGAGGTTTATTGAGCTTCACAGATATATTTAGCACAGAACAAACCACTTGTTTGAGTTATGCAGTAAAAGATCTATTCAGGGACCTCTGGTTGTTAACATATGGTAGTGCACCATTAATACTTTGATATCTTTGGTTTCAACCGATAATCAATGCATCACCTATGACCAAAAAGTTGAATTGTCCTAACAAAAATTAAATCAATAGACAGTTTTATCCTACTCCTAAACTGAATGCCCAAACTGCGTCCAATCTAACCTCCGACCATCCTTCCAGCCCAACATTGGATAAGTGTGTATGCTCACACGACCACTCGATACATTCAATCCTGGCCACCTACTCAGGTCAAAACCAGATGACCCAACTGCCGATCATCTGGCCATTTACAAGAGTATACCCTCCCGCGACTGCTTTATCCAATTCTTCTCTTGATTCTGGAATCATGAAGTACTGCCTTTGTGTGTGAGTGACAGTTGATCTGGTAAAGATTGGAAGTATATGTATGGGGACATCATAATTTTAGCAGATTGTTTCAGCAGGTGCAGGTGCTGTAAAATTGGACAAGTTTGTATCATGGATTGGGTGTTGGATCTGCGGACTTGGACAGCTGTAGGATTGTGTAAACAGTCTGGTCGGGAGATGGATCTGAAGAGGATTGGACATGTGTGTGCCCAGGTTTACAGTGTGCATGTAAACTTACAGTTTGTATCTCCTTTCCCTTTGTTGACCTGTTATTTTTGGACATCAAAAATTAAAAGGTTTTTTACTCTGCTATAGTCTGCCATTATTAATATCAGACTTGTTCATTGGCTTTACTGATTTATGAGATATTTATTACTAATGTGGAAAATTCAAACAATGGAACTGATTCAGAGATTGAAAATAAGAGAAGAAAGTTACTTCTGGGCAAAACCATGCTGAAAAAACAGTATTAGAGTTGAGAGGTGATGTTTCCTAGCCCAAGTATAAATAACAGTGTGATAGTAAAGCTGGTCAGTGTCTGTGTGCAGTAAGCAATTCAAATATATAACTCTGCATGCAAAAATTACAATTAACTTGACTCTCCCTGAAATCAGCATGGTTTAGCCCAGGAGTAACTTTCCTCTCTTATATTCAGTCTCTGAATCAGGTCCAGTTACTCTGGGGAAAGCTAATTAAAATCCATGGTTGTGAATAATATTACTAGATCTTCATATTTCAGTATTTAACTCGGAGAAAAAAAAATATAAATCTAATATTTGTTGACAGAAATTTTAGTACCTACTAATAATTATGATTAAGTCCTTAAGCGTTAGATACCATTTCTACAAATCAAAGTAATACATCTATACTTACATATTTTGCTAAATTGTTTCAATTTCAATTTGATTGCTGCAGCAGTACTATTATATGTAATATGCCATTGTGGTTTCATAGGTCTCTAATATCAAGTTTATTGAAATTGCCATATTGTACATCACAAAAAGTGAAACCTAATCATAGCATTAATGTTTGTTGTAAGATTTTAATGATGTCATTATTTTTGTTTTGTTTTGTTTTTTTGAATATATTTGTTGTCATAAAAATCTACAACAGTAAAAATTGTAACCACTGGGAAGTATAAAGTCATTATTATACCTGTCACATAGATTACATTTGTGGCTACAGTTAAACCTCCTTATTTATGTAGGTGTTGTATCAATGGGTGTTAATTTACAATATAGATACTACATTTTATAGTAACAACCTTAAGCTCTATTACATTTATTTTTCCTACAGAAATTTAGGCTTTACATGGTCAGAATTTAGCCAAAAACCAAACTTTAACAACTGAACACATTTACAAATTAACATAAATATACATCAAAGTGATGCATAATCCCAAAGATCAAATGTTTAGTTGTTTTTGAACCTATCCACTATATGTTGTCATATTGTGAATAAAACTTATTTTACTTAAAACGTAATAGTGATAGTGTTCACAGTACGACCAATGGTTTTGCTAGGTTGCATTTAAAATAGTAAAATGAGCAAATTTATGAAATGTCTTTTTTTTTGTCACTTGGGTCTGGATTTACAGTTATGTAGTTTTCGTCTTATGTACGTTTTAAGAATTGAGCTACTATGCATGCGTAGCAGCTCAATTCTTAAAACAACGTATATAAGACGAAAACTAGGTAACCGTAAATCTGGATCTTGGGCTCTAAAATATGTATGCCATTACATGGAAGCATTAAAACTCCATGATTTATCAGTCAGCAAAACTAAAACATTGATATCCAGTATTGAATAGACATTTCTAGGCGTCTAATATGCTGGTCATTAACTCAAGTATTGATATTTAATGTTCCAACCAAATGTACAGCCAGTATTAATGTTGTATATATATATGAGGTTGTAAATACGGAATGTAAGTCATTAATTTGTGAAGATTCCAAATGCTTACAAGTGCTGTGTTTCGCATGAAAGCCAACATCACTCTTTGTTATTCAAAATAGTTAGCTATAGTTTCACTATAAAAATTGCTCATCTTCATATTTTTTTTTGGACAGCTTGAATGTTAATAAGGGTTTCTACTATTTTGACATTGTAATGTAAGTAAACTCACATTCAGTCAGCATATGATGTATTAATGTTGTTCCTCTTTGTTATTTTATTTGAATTTTAATTTAATTACATTTTTTTTTATTCTTGAAGTTTTGAATGTTAGTTATTGTTATTTATGTCACATTGGACAATAGACTGTAAGACATTTTGATTACGGTGGTTTTCAATACATTACAAAAAAAAAAGGTAAAAGGATTTAAAAAGAAATAAATACAAAAATATACCAAATGAAAACCTAATGATTTTAACATTTTTGCCATAATTTTCGTGACAAGGTGTACCTTAAGGTGTAACATTGTACACAAAAAAAACTTTGCTTTTCGTCCAAAATTTTTGTAGAGAAAAATTTAGGATGTGGCATGGTAGTGTTTTGTCATTCATGAAATAAATCATTATTTTATCAAACTGGTTGCTTATATTTGGTGTAAACAAAAGAATTATATTTTATGTAATTGCTGGAAATATTGAATACTGAAATACCGTATGATCAATCATTAAATTTGCCATGTAGACAGGAAACAGTGCAAAGTGATACGAATAATCCTGTCCGCTGATGGATGTAACAAACTTAAGATGTTGGTGCAAGAACCATTTAACTACCCCCATAGAGATCAATGTGGAGCGAGAAGTAATCAAATAAATACAAAAGCTCTCCTCTTCTCACATCAGAAGGGGGATTATATATGTTCGACATCGTAATTTTGCTGCTTTAACAGGAGCCTCAAATCATTAGTCTGGATTGATGTTATTGGGTGGATAGCAGATTGCAGCTTTGTTATTGGTATAATATTAATATGCTATATAATCTACTGATAACACATGCTGTATAAATAGCACAAAGACAGCGCCTATAATTTATACTGTATAAAAGGAGAACATTTTACTTTTACAGTGCTAAAAATAGCAGTGATTTAGTAACTTTAGAAGGCATGTGGCTTGCCGGTAGGTGGTCTTTTTTGCCAAAGACCATAGTGAATGGAGACCGTCGGTATTTGTCGTCAGTCTCCATTGTAGAAAGCAGCAGTGTTGAGGCTCCAGCAGTCGTGAAGAGTCCTCAAAAGTCATTACCAAAAGGTAAGTGTTGTTACGCTTAACGCTTAACCCTTTCCTTACCCTCTGTTTCCCACAGTCTAACCCTAACCTTCCCCTTCATCAGCCCTAACCCTCCATGCCCTGCAATTTAACTCTAACCCTCCATGCTCCACAGCCTGACCCTAACACTGCATGCCCAGTGACCTAACCCTAAGCTTTCCCTTAAGCCCTAGCCCAAACCTTATACCCACAGCCTAATTCTAATACACCCATTGTAACCGCCACAGCCCGTAGCTATTGGAAACAGAGAAAAAGGTTCCTGTTCCCAATAGAAATGTTCTATCTCCAGATTATTTTGAACAATGATAAAACTGCTGGCGGCTCTATTATTTTCTAAATAAGGCTGGTCCGACCGGCAACTGCATTGGTTATAGTTAAGACTTCAGAGAATATTGACAAGGTAAGTGAGGACGAATATGAGTAATGTAGGGAAGGCAGGGAAGTTAAGAGAAGGGAGACAGTAAGAGGTACAGAGACTGAGAGGGAGATGTATATTTGGGGGGTAGAGAGGGAAATCTGTAATTAGGAGAGACATGGAGGGGAGTGGGTAAGGGAAGTGGATATGTAGGAAGCTGTCACTCTGTAATATAAAGGGGCAGGGAGAGATATGTATAATATAAGGGGGATAGGGGAGGCAGGGAGAGATATGTATAATATAAGGGGGATAGGGGAGGCAGGGAGAGATATGTATAATATAAGGGGGATAGGGGAGGCAGGGAGAGATATGTATAATATAAGGGGGATAGGGGAGGCAGGGAGAGATATGTATAATATAAGGGGGATAGGGGAGGCAGGGAGAGATATGTATAATATAAGGGGGATAGGGGAGGCAGGGAGAGATATGTATAATATAAGGGGGATAGGGGAGGCAGGGAGAGATATGTATAATATAAGGGGGATAGGGGAGGCAGGGAGAGATATGTATAATATAAGGGGGATAGGGGAGGCAGGGAGAGATATGTATAATATAAGGGGGATAGGGGAGGCAGGGAGAGATATGTATAATATAAGGGGGATAGGGGAGGCAGGGAGAGATATGTATAATATAAGGGGGATAGGGGAGGCAGGGAGAGATATGTATAATATAAGGGGGATAGGGGAGGCAGGGAGAGATATGTATAATATAAGGGGGATAGGGGAGGCAGGGAGAGATATGTATAATATAAGGGGGATAGGGGAGGCAGGGAGAGATATGTATAATATAAGGGGGATAGGGGAGGCAGGGAGAGATATGTATAATATAAGGGGGATAGGGGAGGCAGGGAGAGATATGTATAATATAAGGGGGATAGGGGAGGCAGGGAGAGATATGTATAATATAAGGGGGATAGGGGAGGCAGGGAGAGATATGTATAATATAAGGGGGATAGGGGAGGCAGGGAGAGATATGTATAATATAAGGGGGATAGGGGAGGCAGGGAGAGATATGTATAATATAAGGGGGATAGGGGAGGCAGGGAGAGATATGTATAATATAAGGGGGATAGGGGAGGCAGGGAGAGATATGTATAATATAAGGGGGATAGGGGAGGCAGGGAGAGATATGTATAATATAAGGGGGATAGGGGAGGCAGGGAGAGATATGTATAATATAAGGGGGATAGGGGAGGCAGGGAGAGATATGTATAATATAAGGGGGATAGGGGAGGCAGGGAGAGATATGTATAATATAAGGGGGATAGGGGAGGCAGGGAGAGATATGTATAATATAAGGGGGATAGGGGAGGCAGGGAGAGATATGTATAATATAAGGGGGATAGGGGAGGCAGGGAGAGATATGTATAATATAAGGGGGATAGGGGAGGCAGGGAGAGATATGTATAATATAAGGGGGATAGGGGAGGCAGGGAGAGATATGTATAATATAAGGGGGATAGGGGAGGCAGGGAGAGATATGTATAATATAAGGGGGATAGGGGAGGCAGGGAGAGATATGTATAATATAAGGGGGATAGGGGAGGCAGGGAGAGATATGTATAATATAAGGGGGATAGGGGAGGCAGGGAGAGATATGTATAATATAAGGGGGATAGGGGAGGCAGGGAGAGATATGTATAATATAAGGGGGATAGGGGAGGCAGGGAGAGATATGTATAATATAGTGTATTGGAGAGATGGCACAAGCAGGTAATGTATCATGGAGGGGAGGAGCCGGAAGGGACATATGTAACAGAGGGAAGAAGGGAGATGTATAATGGCAGTGGGTATAGATGTGTATTGGAGTGGAACCTGGTTAGAGATGTGTAATGGAGGTTACCTTCAGTCTTCATTCTCTCAACAGACATTCAGTGCATTAACAATCAATGTGAGGCCCAAAGAGTAGAACTCAACACTCAATATTCATGTAAGTAAACACAACACTTCCGGTCAGCCAATAATTGTCAGCCAACATGCTCACTCCACTCCCTGGCACACTACAGGGAGAATGGGGGCGCAGTAACACTCACCTGCTCCGGGTGCCATTAACACATGCTACACCTCTGCATAGAGGTTGACAATGCTGAAATACTCTGCACTGCTGAAACTGTTCCAATCAAAAGTGTTTTCTTGGGTGTAGTGCACTGCTTTATGTTTCCGGTTTGCATTGCAATTACAGATTAACGGATTTTTATTTAGAGTGCTATATTAATATACTATTACAATGTTAGCCCAGAACTTAAACAATTTCAGACACCTTTTTATAACCCTACTATTGCTTTGACTTAAAACCACTAATACAAGTAGTTGTAGTAATATTGCTATAATCACTATACGACACCTGGAGAGATATTTCATCTCTTGCATAACATCTTGAGTGATCATGAGAAGAATCTGTTTGGCACTGAATGATATGAAAATTCTCAAAGGACACAGCACATCGCTGAGAGGTTCTCATTGAATATCCAATCCAATGATCTCACAGATAACTGAGCAGCTCACAGCAGGAAGACAGTCCTCTGAGACCCAGCAAAGCCTATCTTGTCGATAGCCACTAACACGTAACAAAAGCAACAGACATTATTATGCAGAATTCACTAATTCCACCAAACAAAATGTTATCCTTCCATCTTAATCTGACTCACAGCTCTGCATTCACTCACATGATTAGAGACATTTATCTGAGACTGGTTTCTAAGATGAAAATGGGCTACTTCAAATCCGGTTTATTTTTGTTTTCAAGTGGATTTGTAAACATTTTACTGCTATCGGTCCAGATTCACAGTTACGTAGTTTTCCTCTTATGCACGTTGTTTTAAGAATTGAGCTACTACGCATGCTTACGCAATCTACGTACAGAAAGGGTACGTAGATAGCGTGAATAAGCTACTACACACGCATGGTGCTCAATTCTTAAAACAACCTACGTAAGACGAAAACTACGTAACTGTGAATCCGAACCATCCTTATTAAGGTTACACTAAGCATTTTAAACAAAGCAATTAGGAAAATACAACTAACCTTTTAAAAAGCAAATAAAAACATAAAAGACTGTTTAAATCAAAAGCTACATAGTAATAGTGGGGTTGAAAATAGGACAAAGGTTCAACAAAAACCCTTTTACAAAAGGACTTATATAAACAAAACCCATAATAAGGAACCTCCTGTCCCAATATATGTCACTTATTATAAGTACAGATACCTTCACCTAAATATACACAATGATATACCATATATACAATTTTCATAAGTCCAGAAAGTATATTGAAAGGTTGAGAAAGAATTCTACAAAAAGATTTTTATGTTTCTCGTTATGTATAATTATCATAAGCACGAAAACAGTTAAACATATTCATACTAACAATGGTTAGTACCAACACCCCAGCAATGTTCACATGTGAAATGAATTAGACACATAGTATTCAGAGATCCGTTTCTAATGATAGTTCCGTGCGTATATTTAGGATCGGATCGATTTTGCATCAACTGCGCATGCGTAGTAATAGTGATACGCCGTCTACGTTGAAGTTAAGGTTGGAAATGGCTAAGAGACGGACTTGTGAATCGGGTGGGGAAGATTCCAGCCCTAAGTGCGGCGGAAATATACGCACCTAAGGATTTGCATAGAAATGGGCGGGGGGGCATTAAGATGAGGGAAAGTGGGTGCGCTTACAGGGTTAAGGGGGAGAGAGAGAGAGAGATTTTTAAACCACCTCTGGCAGCAGCGATGCTGCAATGATGACAGGGAGATATAACAGGGATGGAAACTTATAAGAGGGGCTGTATTGATAACTGGGTCATACAAGCGGAGGAGACCCTGGACACACAAACGGGGGTAACTTTTTTTTTTACCTTAATCAGTTTAAATTATGTAAAGGTAAATACATTTAAGCGGTGTGTTTGATATTGTAATTTAAAGATGTAATTTAAATTTGAATAATTTGTCACTACTATTGCCATTACATTGAGTTATATACAGGTTCAAAATTGTACATCAGGTTGACACCATGAGTTTCTGCACCAGGCGACACCAACCCTAGTGATGCCACTTTGCTTTATAGCAAAGACAAAGGAAAGAAAATGCACAGCAACACTGCCATTACCCAGTAACAGACTATACTGTCTATCTGTAACATACACACAGGATAAAGAATGTCCAGAAACACTGCCATTACCCAGTAACACACTATACCATTCTATCTGTAACATACACACAAGATAGAGAATGTCCAGCAACACTGCCATTACCCAGTAACAGACTATAC
>WWET01000099.1:36789-48707 GCA_011038615.1 Limnodynastes dumerilii | reverse complement strand
TCTCCACTCCAGCACTGCACACTGTGATGAAGCCTCTGTCTGATAGCAGGGAGAGTGATCTTCTAATTCACATTGGTTAAAATTTGTAATTTATTGTTATGTATATCCTGTATCTCCAGCACTGCACACTGTGATGAAGCCTCTGTCTGATAGCAGGGAGAGTGATCTTCTAATTCACATTGGTTAAAATTTGACACTTAATTTATTGTCCCCTTCCTCCGACGCACATAAAAACTGCTGTTACAATAGTACTTAAATTAAGAGTTAAGAAACCTTCAACCAGATCAAAATAAATAACCTGTCCCCATTCTCCAGTTCAAAATAAATTAAACCTCCTCTCCTCAGTTCACACTGTATAAATCATATCACCCATTTCACACTAAAATAACCCCCTCTCCAATGGCAAACACGGAATTTTTAAAGGGGGGTTTCCAATGCATGTAATACATGTGGGTTATATTAGCATACCTCCCAATGTTGTGGAGCCTGAAAATGGTATAAATAAGCTCCGCCCTGTCCCATCCAAGCTCTGCTCCCGTCCCTTCCCCTTTGTCATGGCGCACAGGGCAAAATTTTTAATAGAAACAGGAAAAAGTTAAAGCAGCTGCGCTTGTCACAGGTGTAACATAAAAACATAAACAAAAATTTAAATAGTAATTTTAAAAAAAAACCTGTTTCTAGTGTAGCCCACTTATCGGGACAAATTGGAAGGCAGTCAGCGAGACAGTCAAGTGAAATTGAGACTGGGTTGTCTGTCATTTTCAAAGTAATTTTAATAAGTTCTAGCGTTAACATTTGTTACTAATTTATAAGTTTCGTGGTATGCTCCAAATGGTTAATTTTAATGTAAAAAGGAGATTGTATAATAAATAACATAGAGCCAGGCATGATAATTAAAACATGTTTTTATTACAGTAATTTTCTTTACATAAAGCACAGGCTGTGATTAAACCCAATGATTACCAAGTCATCTGCAAACCTATTATTTGTGGCGACTGAAGGTGTTCTTTGTTACAAAATTCTTGCTGAGATAAGTCCGAAAATAACTTGACATTAACAAAAAAAAAATTATTTTTGTTATTACCATGTGCAAGGAATTCTGCTGTTTTGTGCAAGTTATAACTAGTACATATGTCATGATCATAAAATCATCTCTCCTTGCATTCGTCACTGAAACCCACAGTTGTTTCTTTCTTATTTTTGTCTTTACTGATCTTATAGCTTCATTTTCGCTGGTTATATAGTATTCTAAGTTGTAAAGACGTTGTGCATCCATTACTCACTGTATAAGATGTTTAGCTGTCTGGTCTCCACTCTTTTTTGCATTTAATGTCTAATAAAAGCCGACAAACCTGACAAGTAGTCAACCGCTGAGATATCTATTGACTGCTTAGCTGCTGCCCAAATTTCCTATTGTTTCTTTTATTGTATATTCTAGAAACAACCATCTTTGCCATAGGCTTATGTACACTGCATTTAAAACCCATCAATGTGACATCAAAATTACAGACTGCATAGAAATGGCAGAAAATGATAGACAGACTGCAAAGAAACAATGATTAACACACTTTGCCACCATTAACCTTCAAATACGAAAATATGAGTGAGCAAACCATCATAAACCTGGCACTAAGAAATGTTAAACTTGTCTGCGGCATAAAATAATATTAGGGTTGTATTATTGTATATTATTACCTAAGCCATTTGGTGTACAGCAGTAGCATTGTTATATAGGGGCTGTCACTTACAATGACAAATATGAGCAGAGGAGTAAAAGCACTGGTGTGCCTAGTTTTGTCAAGCAAAGCAATTATTGAAATAAGGATGTAAAGTGGGCATATTTCACAAAATTTTCTTGCTGTATTAAAGGGTGTAAAACTATTTCTAGTTTTATTTTGGGAAAACAACTTATAGGTATGTGTCAGTACGGAATGGGGACAAAAGCGAGTGACTGGAAGAATGGTCAAGAGCATTGTGAGTCCCCGCTGTAAAGGCTCACATTGCAAATTAGGGACAGCCGAAAGCTGTTTATCGGCTGTCTCTATTTCGAATGCGAGCCCTCTCAGAATGTTTTTTTCTGAAAGGGTGAGTATGCAATTTGTGGACTTAGGGTTAGGCTGCATGGGGGGAGACTTAGGGTTAGACTGCGGGAGGAACTTAGAGTTAGGCTGTGGGGAGGGCTTTAGATTAGGCTGCAGGGGGGAGGGGTTAGGGTTAGGCTATGAGGGGACTTAGGGTTAGGCTGCGGGAGGGGGGCACTTAGGGTTCAGTTTGGGAGTGGGTTGGGGGAAACTCACCTTTCGGAGCACCTTGTTTGGTGCTCCTGGGATCGATTGTTATGCCTCATTGTTATGCCTCAGTTCGGAACTGGCTGGGAGCGATAGCCTTTTCGAAATAGGGTAATGCGCTGCAGGGACCCACACTCGGTCAAGAGTGCACCAACTGCAATTTAAAGCCAAAAAATGCAAAATCTTATACTTGGGGCTCAAAAACCCAAAAGCTTAATATATGATTAAAGGCACAACAGAAAAATATAACTGCGAAGGAAAGGAATCTAGGAATTACAATTTCACGCGACTTACAAATGGCCCAGCAATGTAACAAATGAATAGAAATGTAAGTCAGATGCTTGGATGCATAGGGAGAGTAATTAGTAGCAAAAAGAGAGTAGTAGTAATTCCAGTTCATAGGTCATTAGTATGGCCTCACCTAGAATACTGACCAGCTCAGGAGGTCATGGACTGAATCCAGACTTGGATGTAATTTTCTATCCTAAATTCCACACAAATAAATGTGGGTACTCCACCGTGATTTCTGCATGTGGAATTGATTTCTGTGGACAGGACCCTACATCCTAAGTATTCTTCGCACACAGAGATCCATATTTAGATACGATTAAATAACTATGGCCATCTACCATGCGTATATGTATATAGCCACCCCCTGTTTTAAATCTTAAGTCTTGGAGTAAAATGGGAATGGCACAGAAGTCTGGATAGTATGGAGGCCACTTAGAATGCCCTTTGTCATGGGCGGCATCAGTACAGAATCCATTGGACTAGAGTGCTTATCAGGACAGTACTAGAAGCTAGGTAGTCTGAGATAACTGTGACTTATTAACTGTGTAACAGGAATGTGTTGGATTCACGGGATGGAAGACTTGGAATCAAGATTGATTATAGGACAATTAAGAACCAATAAAAGAAGCAAGATGACCGACAAGTTTCATGATGATTATCTGTTTATTTGAACGGACTGAACAATACAAGGGAGCAAAAGGAATAACACAGGAGGCTAGTAACACAGCTAGGTTACTGCAGATGAGTTTAGCTGGTTGGACACTGCAGACTGGGCTTGCAGACTAAAAATCTGTGTGCTGGATTGCAGACAGGATTGCAGACTGGATAACAGACTGGATACTGTGGACAGGAGAAGCAGACTGATTACTGCTGACTGGAGTAGCAGACTGATTACTGCTGACTGGAGTAGCGGACTGATTACTGCTGACTGAAGTAGCAGGCTGATTGCTCCCTGTATTGTTCAGTCCATGTTCAGTAATGTGTAATGTGTTATCCCAAGTGGTTAGTTGTGCCACAAAGTACATATAAATACATAACTTACACTGTAACTAATAAAAGAGACCTTTCAGTTACAACCTAAATCTAAAACAAAAAGCATCATTATGTCTGGGAAGTTATTGAAGGAGAGCAAAATATTTTTTCACAATTAACAATAATTAATATGAAATATCATATTAATTAAATGGATGAATTTGTGTGTTGGGGTAATAATATACATTTTACTCTACCTGAGATTTCTCATTCTAATTCAGTATTGCTATAATGCTAAGTGCAAAATATGTTACATCTTTATCGCAACTGACACCAAACAAATGTCTATATAACAACTGCCTCATTTAACCTGACTATAAACAATTTGCTTTGCCATCAATCCTAGCAATCAACCTAGTCTTTATTCTCAATTTCTAAACTAAAAATGTTGTACAAAGTCCCTTGTCCAAAGCAATCTCTCAAAATTACTGACTGCACACCACAATAACAATTGCAGACAAACTTTAGTTGCAAACTGAGGGAAAAGCGTGATAAATCTGAAAAAAAAAATGTTGTTTTTTTTTAATAATCAGTTTTTAGTTATGTACTACCACATTGCAGCTGAATTTTTGTTACAGCTCTCTTACATGACATATCAGAGGAAAAATCAATAACATATTATAGTTTTCTGTCAGAATGTGGCAGGTATAAAATAATAAGTATAAAAGTAATATACCAAATAGAAGTCTATATTGTCCTGTGTAGCGAGTGTGGCAATGAGAAAGTGTTTAGGAGCTGTTGTTCAACTGAAAATCTATATCAGTTGTAATAAAAGATTGCACGAGTCCAAATGCTTAAAAAAAAAGACAACATAAACCATTTCAATAAATAGCCCGTACAATTTCATGATCATCACACTGATGACATTTTCCAAAGCAAGTGTTTGGCTTTTTGTAGGAAACATAATGGATCTCATACAAGCTTGTGAAAAGGTATATTGAACTGAAGTCAACTGAATCAGTAAGAAAAAAAAACAAGTAAGTTGTTATAAAAGGGAAACTATAAATAACATTTCAGAAACACATAAATCCATCAAGCCTTTAAACATTTGTGGGATGAATTTCTTTTTGATTATGAATTCATTTGACTAGTGTTTAAATACATTTCATTATTAGATATTCATAGCTTTTGTTAATGTCATATATGTATATAGCAGTTGCAGTCCCCACATAGAATGAGGGATTTCTGAAATAGGGGCATCTGTCCCTATTTCGAATACCCCTCCATTTTAGAATTTTTTTTCAGAATGGGTGAGTATACCAATTGGCATTCTCACCCATTCCTTTTCAGAAACGATGCCGCTACTGCACAGGAAAGGTGAGTAACCTCTCCAGGGTTAGGGTCAAGCTGCAGGGAAGGGAGGGTTAGGGTCAGGCTGCAGGAAATGGAGGGTTAGGGTGAGGCTGCAGGGAAGGGAAGGTTAGGGTAATAGAAGGGGAAGGTTAGGGTTAGAATTAGGGGAAGGGTTGGGGTAGTTTTCAGGCTTACCTTATGGTGCTCCGTGGATCTATTATTATGCCTCATTGAGGCATAAGCAATCGAAATCCCAGCCAGTTCAAAACTGGCTGGGAGAAAACGTCCCTATCGAAATAGGGCCGTTCTTTCCGGGGACCCACACCCGTTTATAGTACCCAAATATAACTGAATATATATATATTTTTAAGTATCAATAGGGATAATAGTTTGAGAGAAGCAACAATTGATACATTTATTCCAACCACATTTATGTCTAGCTAATGTTTATTTGTATGTGGTGCTCCCCCACATATGTGGGATTGTGTTTCTTTTTCTAAAAATATATACAGTATACAACAATATTAAAAAGGGGAATTAAACATTTACCATAGGAATAATAGAACATCAATTTCCTTATATATGTAATACAGTATGTGTCTGAAACTCCCATTTTAGGGAAATAAATACTATAGGATAGTAAGAGAACATAGCACCCTTATATAGTCATGAATAATTATGGTAAATTTGAGGTTCCAGTACCAGGCACCATTGCTCTGGGGTAGGCCTTTGTGTCATGCTGAATAAAGCATGAATTGCAACTACATAATTATATTATGTCAAGGGTTTGGAAGGACTCTCATGTTGAAGTCTATGAATTAAATTATATGGTTACATCTTAGCTTATTAAAGTTTATGGCAACCCGTTACATTACCAATTACAAATAATTTCATTAAACTGTGACCTCAGTTACCACCAAACATGCCTGTCTGTCTTCTTTAATTTAACACATTCTCACTATTCGCACAATTTATCATACAGCTATTGGAAAACAATGTGTTAGTATGTTTTTTCCCCTTGGTTTATTAAGTAAGAATGGGCCTGATCCTGAGTGAATTCCCCTGTCACTCCCCTCTCATGTGCGGAGTTCTGGATACTAATGTGTGGATCTGCTTACCGCCGCCCGCTTACCTTCATCTCCCTACCTAGCCCCACCCCCATTGCAGAACATCTGGTGCGAGAAAATCCCCAACTTCCACAAGAAGGTTGTGGAAGTCAGGTGACGTTATTAGTTTAGGATCAGAACCGAGATTCCACTGTGTCATATGATAACTATGACAACAGTAGTCACATGACACAAAGATGTCAAAAAATGAACAGAAATCTTTGTTTTCACTAGAAGCTGGGCACACCATGGCACCACATTTATTAATATTCTTATGATTATTCTTGTGAAAATAGTAGACTACCACTATAAAAGCACTAAAAAAAGCAATGCTGCAGCCCCCAAATATATAGAGTGTCTCAATCCTGAAAAAAACAAAGATAAAAAGTATATATAGATATATTGGAGAAGGCGCTATGCATAAAAATAATTATAAAATAGTCTAATACCTCTACTGATCTGTACATAGAAATAAATAAATAAACAAAAGCGGCATACAGGTTTAAAAAGGCAAGTTTATGATTGTAGTCCTCTTGTGCTCTTTAACTGTTGCCTTTTAAGTAAGTGACCCACTAGCTGGGGCGCCTCACAGAGATATCCACCGTCGGCATCGCAGTGCACAACCCGGAACCTTTCCATCTGGATCCCTGCCGTATTGGACGTCCCGACGGGGCCCATTTCGGACTGCATCCCACTGCTGGGGGCTCATTTACTTAAAAGACAACAGTTAAAGAGCACAAGAGGACTACAATCATAAAATTGCCTTTTTAAATCTGTATGCCGATTTTATTTATTTATTTATTTCTATGTACAGATCAGTAGAGGTATTAGACTAGTTTATAGTTATTTTTATGCATAGCGCCTTCTCCAATATATCTATATATTCTTCTTCTTCTTCTTCGCTAATTACAAAAATTGTCTTAGACTTTTCATATCACCCTCAGTTTTAAAGTTTGCACTCTTTAAGAACTGAAATTGCAATAAGCCATTTAGAGAGCATTTGGAAAGACTCTTTTTGTCCCTCCCTGTTGCTGTATCACATGTTTTCAGACTCCACATGAGTTAGTTCCACAGGTTTCAACGGAAAGTTGCTCTACAGACTTACTTTTGTCTTACATAATAATAGTGATGTAGCATTTTTTTTGTCAGAAGTTCCAAGTAACACAATGCCTAGAACTTGTGGTAACTGTCTCAAATCTTTTTACTGTTTTTGTGAGGTAATATTTAAACGTCAGAAATATTATTTTACTCCACAAATGAAGAAACATTATGAACTTTACTTTGAATAAAAAGCTGGAGATCAAGGTAGCCTCCTCAGACTCCTTATAGGTTTGTCAAAGGGTTTTTGACAAACATGTTTCAATGATTTGGAGGAAAATGAAAGATAATTTTACAGACTTAGGACTGGATTCAGACTCCTGCATCCTTTCTGTGCGTGTGGGAGTCTGTCCGTCCAAGCGAGAGAGGGGAGTGAACTCCCTCTTTCACTCCCCTCTCTTGTTCGGAACAAGTGTGACTTATGGTGCCATAAGGCAGCCTTAAGTCACACTTGCGGATCAGCTGTTTGTCCAACTGCTGATTCGTTCGTAAGTGGGGGAAACCTCCCTCACTGTACAACTTAAATTCTTCCCCCCGCCCACCTTGGAAGGCGGAGGGGAAGTACAGCCCCTTCCCATGTAAATACCGTAGTATGGATCTAAGTTCCGTATGATAGTAGTAACGTTAGTGTTACTAAATCTGGATCTAGTCCTTACTTTATTTCTCATGAACTTTTCAGGCATCAGTTTTAGTATCAGCACACATCATCTAGCGTTTATCAATTACTCCTGCTTTGTGTTTAGTGCTCCCCCTGATTCCTGTTTGAATATGTACTCAGCTCTCTGTGTTGTTACACTGGACCTGATTCAGATTTAAGAAGATTTTCCGTGCATTCGTAATAGATCCATACGTTAATACAAAATAAGTACGTTTTGCAAAATGAATACATTTCGGAACACTTCCGTGTTGTGAAAGCAACCTTATCATTACCGTGCGTATATGTGACGGAAGTTAAACATTCGCAAATATGACCGCAAGTCTACTGCATTACCACGCCTATTTTTTGCTATTTACATTCCGATTGACGCCTACTTATTAATAATCCGTCCGATCTTTTATGTTCGTACGCATTTTTTGACGTACGGTAATTACTTCATCATTCCAATTACGCTTCATTTCTTCATGGTCTGCACATGCGCCCTGAATAGAAATCACTCCACTTTTTTGCGTGCGTAAATTACCAGACGTTTTTAATTCTGAATACGGTCCTATATTCTAATTGTTTCTCCTAGTTCACTATTCATCAGTTTTCTGTATCACCTTGTGTGCACTTATAACACTTTTGATCTCTTCACTCCTGTTTGATTATTAGTGCTGGGGCTGCCTTTCAGGGGCTGTGACCTGCTGAGGGTCCTGCCGCACAAGCCTATCCCCACCATCAGGGGTCCTAGGGAAGACACTCAATTCAAAGAGCTTACGGGTACATCCTTCATAAAACCAAAGACATGGCAGTCTCTATCTACAACATACCTAGAAAGCCTCTCCCTCCTGAGAGTCTCGCACTCACTCCCTCATCCAGTCCTACTTAGAGGAGACAGGTTATTCCATTCTTTTGGTAGACAATGACTGCCTTTTAGAATGGCCTTTACACTGAAGAATGCCACATCATTAATAGCTAGGGATGGATAGCTGGCCTCCTCCAGACTAAAAGAAGAACTGGAATTTGTTTTTTTCTGAAGGGTATTCCTGTGAGAGAATGTTGTACAGCTGGGAACAGTTTCCTCTGTTTTATGTAGGAAAGTCCCTGCATAATTTTTAATAGAGTGTTTGCTGGTTTCTACTGTTTATAAGTGCCCTAGCTAGCATCTTGCCTGTTTTGTTGCCCCCTACATAAAATTTACTATAGCATTTACTGTAGAGGTGTGTCCAGGCATGCAGCTCTGTCTATTTTGGCTAGTAATAGCATAAGGTTGGTGTCAAATAGCAGAGATTGGTCTTTTGTTAGGGTAGTCTCAAGGTATTTCAGATGCTAGGGATGCCAAAGGAACGGGAGTGTGGACTTCAGACCTCCAGGATTGCGGGGTTATACATTCAAGTTCAAGTATTGTTCCTTGCTTATTTCTCCTCAACAATGCCTACTTGGTCTCTATGCTTTTTAAGCATGGATCCCAGCTGCGTTTGACCATATGGATGTACTGTATTGTGTAACCGCAGATACATTAGGGGTAGCATTGATTTAAAAATGAATGGGGTACTGAAGGAGAGAGTCATAGAATTTCAAATATGGACAGGTGCGTGGTCTGTCTATTCCATTATCCAATGTCGGCACCATCCAGTAAATAAAGATGCCTTTGGCTAATGAGTATAAAATCAATGCAGGAGTAGTAGTGATGATGGGTAGATTAGTAAGTATAGTCAATACTTTCTGGATAAAGGATCCTTTATATATTAGCCAGTCTGGTGTCATGAAGGGCCCTTCACATCCTGTGATGGAGTTTGTCAGGGTGAGATGAAGAAGCAGCTGAAAAATCTAACCGGGGATTGCGGTTCCAGTTGAAGTCTCCATCGCATAGCACAACATTCTCTTGGTGAACTTTATATTTTCTGAGAACCTATTCCAGAAATACGTGTTGATTTTGGTTTTTAGAATAAACATTAATAATGGTTTAAGGTTGGCAAGAGAGCCTTGCCTGTTATCAAGTGATGGACTTCCATGATTTGAAAGGGGAGGTTCCTAGAAATAATCCCAGTTGATTTTCTATCCAAGGACCTGATCCACACCTCTGCATGGTTTTTGTACTTGCAGTGGTGTTTAAATCCTCACGAGAAAGGGAAGTGAACTCCCCTGTCATTCTCTTCTCTCATGCATAATAATGGTGACTTACATTGCCATAATTCAGGCTTAGGTTACACTTGCGGATCAGCGGTCTGTCTGACCACTGATCCACACATGTGTGGGTGTTTACATCTACACTCTATAGTTTACATCCACCCACCCACTTTGCGTACTTTTTGCAGGCGGAGGGGAAGAACTGCACCGTCAGATGGAACTCCTATCGTATGGAAACGAGATCTGTATGACAGGAGATACACAGCCCACTTACGCACTTTGGACCTCCCAAATTATTAATTACACCAATGGGAAAATATTTGTGAGTCAAAGTGCGTTTCCTGTATATTGGCTATATCTATCCTTACACTTCTCAGAAATCTCAGGAGTTTTGACTGCTTTTCTGGATGTGGAGACACATTGAGATATATACGGTTCCCGATCCAGTACTGACATGATTTTTTTTTTGTGATTTGCAAGTGCGTATGCTCAGAAGTGATACACACATACACTACCTATTCAAACCCCAGCTTAAATAGCACCATATCGGCTTGTGTGCTGAAGGGCATGCCATGGGCTTGTAGGAGGAGGCACATAGTCAATCAGCTGGCTGTGCGTGTCCCCGCAACTGCATCCAATCCACATCTAAGCACGGCTGGCCGTGTGCTCCATGTAGTTTAAAACATTTGCATGTGGGTCAGCACAGTGGCTCAGTGAGTAACACTTGTGTCTTACAGCACTGTCACAGTGCTGAGATCATGAGTTCAATTCCTGGACTAGGTCTTATCTTTGTGGAGTTTATATGTTCTCTGATTGCCTTGTTTTCTTTCCACTCTCCAAAAACATGCTTGTAGGTTAATTGGCTGACAAATAAATTAACCCTTGTCTGTGTTAGGAAACTTAGAATGTAGATCCAATGGGGCAGGGACTGATGTGAATGTGAAATATTCTCTGTGAAGCGCTATGTAATCTGCTAGTGCTATATAAAAACCTGTTAATTAATAAATTAATTTCCCTGGGGTCATGCTAAGTTAAATATCAATCTTCATGGCATATGAAATATAAAGTTTAAACACTTCCATATACTTGTATAAGTTAAAAATAAAAACCCATGTTTTATTAAGTATAAAAAAATGTATTAATTAATGTTTAGAAAAGTTTTATTTTGTTGACAAGTGCATTTATATGTTTTTTTCCCCCCATTTCGCTTATATAGCATAATGATCATGGACCTGATCCAAATTTACTAAGACGTATACTGAAAAGTGCATTGACTTATTTTCACTAAGTTCTTAAACTTTATGACATCCACTACTCTGAATATCTTCTTTATCAACATTAAAACTGCACTCTGCACATGTCACTACCATATTTGTACCTATAGTCTGCACTCGATTCTGAAATAATTTTGACCAATACACTAAACACACAAAAGAATTGTTAGCAATATGCTGTATATGCAACTAAAAGATTAAGTAGCAATACAAAAATAAATTGCCAATCCAAACTTCATAACTGATTTTGACATAATAAAGCCCAATTCAAGGGGGTGACTCCTGATCAGAGCATAATTAATGAGCATTCTTCCCAGCCAATGTACAGTGTGTCGTTGATTTGATACATTTAGCAACAACACACATGTAGATAACACTATAAATCTGCTTGCAAGAGCACCAAAAATCTCATACTCACCTCAAAATTCCACGTGACAGAAAATTCTCTCGCACTGTGCTACACATCATAACTCACCTGATAGATTTCCTGGGCCCTGGACACTTTTATAAAGATCCCCCAAAAAATTTGTATAACCAAAAGTGTTCTAGTTACAACTATAAACTATTTTCACTTGCAGCTTATTATGCTACTTATGTACATATATTGTTTTCTCTTTCTTCATGGACAGTAACTCCTTATTCGATGCTTGCTTCTGCACTCTCTGGCGCAATCTTTTATTGTCTGCCTACATATAATTCAATATTACACTCTTTGGGCACTTGCTTACATCATAGCGATGAGAATAGCATATAGGTGATAATCTTT
>WWET01000099.1:0-24319 GCA_011038615.1 Limnodynastes dumerilii | reverse complement strand
TTAGAATTTAATTGTTATACACTGTTTTGCCGTCATCATATAACTCATCTGCACTGTAGTACAAGGAACCTGCAGGCCATGTTTTTTCTGAGCTTAGCATTGGCATGAGAATTCGCTAGAATTTGCACTACAAAGTCATGTATTTTTGGGTGTTTTTATTTGTAATCTTTTCTCTGAGCAATGCAAGTTTGAAAAATGACTTGCACCATTATACCTTAGAAGAAATGGCACAGGCAACTATATATGGGATTAAAATGAGGGTCAGCAGAAGAAATAAAACATAAGGGACTGGCCAGTTCTAGGGTGTTTGTTACCCCTTTGCAAACTGTAAATTTACACCTTCCTATTTTAATATTTAGCAGCAGTGACTGTCACACATTGCAGCATCTACATTAAAATCATAAAACATAGAACACATTCTTGTAACCCTAATAAAACATAATTTTCCATTCACCACTATAAAATACAGACAAGGTCATAATTCATATAGATAAATGGACACAGGAAAACAGCATTTTACCCTCCAAAATTCTGCATGTGCTGCCCTGGTGTATTTATAGTTATGCCCTTATATTAAGGTTGTAAGAAATTGCTTCTTCATAAAGAATCATCTGTTGATGTCACATGCCAAACATAGAAAAATAATGAAAAGTGTCAAATCTGGAATAGGTCAAAGTAGAAAATTCCAGTTGTCATTTTTTTGGAAGGGTGTACAGGGTTTCTTAGCGTTCAGGGTGTCTTTATACTAGCTGTTTTTGCTTTTTGTTATGTTAGAAGATAATGCTCCAGGGGCTTTGAGAAATTAGATTTCTCAGAAAATTATAGTTGTTTTAAAAATTGGGGAAATATACCCTATTACACCCTGTCTTCAGGCTGACTTCTCACCCACAAATTTTCTCCTGTGCTCTGGTAGGGAAATTTAATAATAATAATAATAATAATAATCATCATCATCATTATAATTATAATTATTATTATTATTATTATTACTAGTCTAAAACCCATCATAAAGACATGAAGTAGCTTACTGAGTATCTAACCACGTTGCATTCTCAAGTTCTGTCTTCGCAAACAGGGTCTAGTGATATTGATCCACATCATTTACAGCTCTGAGATTGGGTGTATGTAAAAAGACACGCCAGAGGGCCACTGGAACCACGATACACTGGACCATACCAGGTTCTGTTGACTACCCCAACCTCGGTTAAACTGTCGGGGAAAGATACGTGGATACATGCCTCACATTGCAAAAAGACCAAGATCACCATCCAGTCTGATACCAGAAATGACAAAGGGGAGTAATGTTTTGGTCATTCTAATTATTGTTGTCATAACTGTGATAAACCCGTTGGTCACAGGGTATGGGGGGAATGTAGAGAAAATTGTGGAATTAAAGAATCATCCCAAAATAAGTATCACAGATATGTAGCGAATTGTTGGAGAATATTATGCCCAATCAATATGCATGCTCGATTGGCGTGTAAAAGATATTGTCAGACAGATCCCATAATCCACTCGCACAAGCCATGGTCACACCTGATTCCTGCTATTCAGAAGTGGGAAAGAAACAGGAGAAGCATGAGGGATAACCAAGAAAAGAAATGTGAGGGGTTAAACCCAGTTCAGACATGTATTTGTGAGTACTGTACTGATCCACCAGAAGGAAGGTGTGAGGAATGGTGTAAATCTCCATTCACTCGAAAGGACAATGCTTTGTTGTACCTGCATAAAGCGGTAGGAAAGAATGCAAGGAAAGAAAACTGTTAGATCTGCTCACATACGCCCATTAATGCAGAAAAAGCAGGATGGGTAATAGTACCAATGACACTGAAAGAAGTAGCAGAAATTCAGTGGGGGGATGGTGAAAGGGGAGTACATATTAAGAAATATTTAACTGACCCTCCCTTCCTGTATACCCCTAGGCTGGGGGGGGAATTGATTTTTGCATTTCCATAGAGCAAAAATCTGAGGGAGCACATATCCAAGTTAATGAAGCGAAAATAAGTCCTAAGAAAAGGGCGGTGGGAAATGTGCCATGCAGTCAAGTTGTTATAAGAGTGGGAGAGATAGAGTCTAAAAGCAAAAGAAATCCTCCCATACTGGTAAATGATTGTAGAGGAGGAGCACAGAGAGTAGGGGTATGGTTGAGAAAAGATTACCCTGATTGGTTAAATCACTCCACTATACAAAATTGTACCGGTAATGGCACCCACATAACTCCAAATAACACCAGAGGGGTGTTTCAGAGAATAGAAGGGATGTGGAGGGGGATTCCCTCATTGCTACCCGAAGATATCTATTTCTTTTGTGGGCATAAGGCCTATAAATGGCTCCCATATGGAGGATATGGAAATTGCACCATTGGAAGAGTCATTCCCAATATATATAAAGGATAAATCCTCCCATATAAGAGGAAAGGCAGCGCTGTAATTCTGATCCCTAGATAATTGAAAATTACCTGATGAGATGACTGAAAAAACCAACACCAATGTAAAAATATAAAACAAATAATTTATTAGCAATAAAATATGAAAATATCAATGACCATTCAATCAGGTTAATGAAGTCCCTGATACAATAGTAGTTGTCTCAACAACTTAAGTAGTCATCTTGCCATACGTAGATTAATTAAATTCGCAACCTTTGGGAAACCAAATGAAACCAAATAACTGCGGGTATAAGCTGAAAACGGGTGGCCAGCCCGTAATGAAATAAGATGGTAGATACCGCAGTGTCAACGTACAATCTCTAGATAGTTGGTAACCAGCTCCCTTACAGCTCAATAGTACTCACTCTTAGTCGGTTGTTTGTCCCGTAATGACCGCAGCCGGCAACAGGCGTACGGAGTCAGCTCAGAGGCTGTCGAGGTCTCAAACGCCGTGCGATCTGCTATCCACAAAGAACAGAGGGACCACTAGACCTAGAGGAAACAATATTATGTAGAGAAAAAGTAGAAGTGGGTGTTCAAGAAGTATATAAAACCCTAATAAATAAATTGACAATAAAAAAATAATGGGACACATATACCTAACTCTATTACACCAAAGATAAATAAATAATGAAATAATGATCATATAATTAAGCTTAAGCTTGGTGCCCTAAGCGGCCGCCCCTATTGCCCACCCCTAGTTACGGCCCTGATTGTTTATCTAACCATATACTTAGATTTAAAAAAATGACTAGCTGTTACGTGCTGCTGTAATATTCGCAGCAGCAAGAAGTTTTTCACTCCTGGCTGCTTCAGCAGTCAGAATATAGCCCTCACTGCTAGCTGGCTTTGTCTTTCCCTGGTTGTTGCTAAGTAACTGGAATACACTAGCATAGAAAGGCTAGTGTATCTATCTAGTTGAATTTATTAAATGTTTGCAATAATGATTTTACTTTATTTTATGTCTTTACCAATTTTTTGATTGCCATAATTATCTATTATAGTCTCTCCTTTACTGTTGCCTTTTACAATTGTTTATTTTCTATACCTTTAATCTTCTTTCGTATGAAGACACATTTGTTATTTTTTTTGTAAACAGTTAAAGGAACTTCCCATCTTAGAGATGTAGTGGTGTTGGCCCGGTGGGTAGCTGTTTTCCATTTTAAAGTGTTGTAGTTTTTTTTATATGGAATAAACATTGCTTTAATATTACACCCCCATTGCTTATCTCTTCTCATTCAATTTGGGACCGAGGGGTCAGCCGAGTATATAGGTTTTGGATGTAGAACTTTAACTGATTACAAAAAAAATAACAAATGTGGAAGAAGATAGATAATTATACCAATCAAAAAATTAGTAAACACATAAAATAAAGTTAAATCATTATTGTAAAATCTTGATTTTGCAGGAAAGAATGATGGGACAGGGTAGTGAGGACAAGCCAAACTATTCTCTAGTTTGGTCCCATATAAAGTATGCAATACTACCGGATGAGAGGAAACAGAAGTCACATGGGATCGGGCCATCTTGGGTAACCATAATCAATGAGAGATATAGTGTAGATTGAGAGAGTTGGATTCAATATGAGGCCAAAACTTAGTATTAAAAGGGAAGTGCCAAATAACACATTGGGCTAGTTGCAAGGCCAAATAAAAGTTCTTAATATCTGGTAAGTCAAGGTCACCATAAGGGGAGGGTCATTGTAGGGTACAAAGTTGTACTCTGGGGCATTTCCCTTTCAAAATAAAATGCACAATTTGGTGATGTAAGGATTTAAAAATGACCAGCGGAACATGGACTGGTAGAGTCTAGAGCAAATAAAGTAATCTAGGTAAAATGTTCCAAGCCATGATATAAAAAGAGGGTTTCAACAGTCCAAGTTTAATTTAATCTGGGACAATAAAGGAGGGTAGTTGGCTTGAAAAAGTAACCTATATTACTTAGTGATATATACACACAGGTATTTTAGCTTTTTAATGTGCCAATTGAGGGAGAAGGAGCGATTCAGTTGACCCCTGAGACTATCTGTGAGGTAGAAATCTAAGACCTCTGTTTTCCCTAGATTGATTTTATAGCTCGAATATGTGCTATAAGTGGCTAACTCTTCAAAAACAGACTGAAATGGAAGGTTGTGAGATGGATAGTAGAACATCATCTGTGTATAGTGCAATTTTGTGTTTGGAGCTACCTGTTTGTGTGCCTTTAATAAGCAATCCTAATTGCTAAATGTTCAATGAGGAGTGTGAAAATGAGTGGTGAGAGGGAGCAGCCTTGATGAGTGCCATTGGCAATATTAAATGGATAAGATTTTACCCTTTACACCGATACTGTAGCAGAGGGTGAACTGTATAAGGCTAAATTCCTTGTAAAAAATTGCTGGAGAATCCAATAGCCTCTATTACACCATACATAAAAGGCCAAGAGATCCAGTCTAAAGCCTTTTTGGCATCTAATGATAACAAAAGAGCTTGTTGGTTATTTTTTCATATATGGCATGCACTAGGTCAATGGTACTGTGGATATCCAAAGACTGGTGCCCTGGGAAAAAGCCAGTCTGGTCAGGGTGAATGAGGGAGGGGAGTAGGACATTAAGATGGAGAGCCAGGATTTTTGCATACATTTTGAGATCGACATTAAGTAATGAGATGTGTCTGTAGTTAGTGCATAAAGTGGGGTCCTTATCAGGATTAGGTATCACTACAATTGTAGCTCTCATTGTGGCTGGATCAAATGCAGCGCCTTCCATGATTTGGTTAAATAAAGGGGATATGTGAGGAGTTAGAATAGGGGCAAATTTTTGTAATATTGCCAGGTGAAGCCATCTGGCCCCGGGCCGAAGGGGACTTCATGGATTTAATGGCTGAAAGAATCTCGTCTAGCGATATAGGTTGGTTAAGCGATGCAAGCTGAGTGACAGTAAGCTTAGGTAGGGAAGTTGCAGATAAGTAGGAGTCTTACAGAGACTCCTACTTTCCCAGGGAGTGGGAAACAAATAGCATATCAATTTGGGAGTGAGTGTTATGAGGTGCTGAGAAATTAGTAAATGCTTTAGCATCCCAGTTTTTAAGTTGCCATGTGTCAGAGAGTGAGACCATTAAGGAGTTCTAAGAGTTTTCAAATGTGTGGGTGTATTTGAGGTTGGGGATCGATGATCAAGTGGTGGAGATTTTTCTAGAGACGGATTAATGAAATCTCCTCCAATGATAATATGTCCTCGAGCTAGCCTTTCGATGTGATGAAAACATCTCTTAAAAAAAAATCCCTTGGTCTTGATTGGGAGCATGTAGGTTAACTAAGGTGATTGTGTCAGAACATAAGGTGCCTATTAAAATGAGAAATTGTCCATCAGGTTATGCATAATAATTGGTAAGGGTAAAAGGGACAGAGTGTCCCACCAAGATTACAACTCCGCTGAGGCGAAGAAGGGTAAGGGAAGGACTTACTCTGAAGGTGGGTGTGAGCTCCAGTAAAATGAGTTTTTTGCAGAAAAACAATATTGGCCCTGGAGTGTCACAGAGCACCAATAGTCAGGGTGCACTTTCTGGGAGAGTTAAGGCCATTGAGTTAGATCCAGACCAACGTACAACAGTGAATTTACGCAAGCCATTTGCGTAAATTCACTGTCAGTGAACATTTGCGGATGTTCCCTTCACATAAGTACTATCAAACGTAAAGAAGTTACGTACAACAGTACTTATGGAGAAAGGGCAGACCCTTCCCTTATGATGGCTCAATAACCGCCATATAGGGGATTGCTACGGGGTGGGGAAATGAAGGCTACGGGGTGGGGAAAGCACTGTTACGACTACGTCTGCGGCCGTACGGCTGCAGATCTACTCGTAATATTTAAGGCAGGAATCTGGACACATAAATTTACAATTAACTTGACTTCCCCTGAAATCAACATGGTTTTGCCCAGGTGTAACTTTCCTCTCTTAATTTCAAGCTCCTTCTTAAGTCTGGATCCAGCCCAAAGAAAGGAAAGTTACTCCTGGGCAAAACCATGTTGATATCAGGGGGAGTCAAGTTAATTGTATTCTTTGCATGCAGGGATATTGCTTACTGCACACAGATACTGACCAGCTTTACTATCACACTGTTATTTAGACTTGTGCTAGGAAAATGCCACCTACTTTCACACTGTTATTTAGACTTGGGCCGGGAAACATCACCTCTCAACTCTAATACTGTTTGCAACAGATGAAATATGACTCCTCTGCAATCAACAAGGTTTAGCCCAGGAGTAACTTTCCTCTCTTAACTTCAAGCTCCTTCTTAAGTCTGGATACAGTCCTTAATTTCAAGCTCCCTCTTAAGTTTCAATCAGACCCATAGGGAGGGAAGGAGGAAAAGCCAGGAATGGAGGAAAACTATTGATAACATCTTAAACCTAACCCCTATCTCACCTTTTATCTTAAGCACTACCCTAAAACACTATCCCAATTAACCATAGAGTGCTGACATGAAGGAGACCCAATCTGATGTTTATGGGTCCTCATTCCTAGTTGGCATTAGTTGTTTCTTTTTTTATAGACTTGTCATATTGTAGACATTATTGCTGAGAACAACCTTCACACAGAAGATACAGTATAATGATATAAAATGTTTAAAACCTCTAATACATTAAATGATTTCTCAAGAGTAGTACTTCCATTCTTTCTAAGGGCCTTCTGAAATACTTTCCTGTACACTGATATGTAAAAGTCATTTATGAAGTTTTTACTTGCAATGATAGCATACATGCACATTAAACTCATCTTGTGCACTATTTTCTCTGTGGACTCAGATAAAATGAAAAGAATAGATCAGGAGATAAAAGGCACTTAGATGATTAGTAGAAGAAAAGAGTAGAACATTTTTTTTGAAGAATCTTCCGTATAAATGTGAATACATCAAACATAGGTGATACCTTTTGTGCTTGAATTTCTTATAGTGACTGAGGTCAACAAATATGACAGTTTTCAAGCTTCTATTACTGAGTTAAAGGCAGATGAAAGCTGTACAGTTAAAATACAGATAAGAACTGGAAATATAGAGATAACCAAATGTAGGAGGCACTAATGAAATACACCTATTACATTTTATACACTATTCAACTGACCACTAAAATATTTTTGAGAACACGTATCTGCACACATTGTACGTCTCCAGCCAGAAATGGCTGTTTTAGAAAAAGAGACATCTGAAATCTCGAAAAAGACCCTGCTCCAGAATTGTATACTCTTTACGTAACTCTCTGTTTAAATGTAATTGTGTTTTCTTTTAGATGGAATATCACTTACTGGTAATAGTGCTTTACCTGAAACCAGATCTCCCTTGTCACATCACTTAGCAAACCGGTTGATGTATTCTTGGCTTGTACTTAATATGTGGTGTTGTAAAGGTAATAAGATAATGTAATATAAACCAGAAACAATAAGTAAAGCTGGAAAAATATTATCATGGTTGTCTGTTTAAAGCTTCCCCTATTGCTGGGGCATAGATCTTTGTTCTATGCTCTAATGTTTATGATGTCATTTTTACTATAAAAGAGTGCCCCCTAGCGACAGACCTGTTATTAGGAGCGGGGACACCGAGGAGAAAGAAGGGGTGTTTTGCAGAAAGGGCCAGAAGAGGCCGAAGACCTGCTGCCAGCACCGGGAGAACTTCTGCAAGCAAGCTGACAAGCATCCTCCTGCAACATGGAACGAAGATCTTCAAAAGAAGCTGACAATCCAAGCAAGTCACCCAAGACAGATGGCTGCTAAATGGTGAGTCGCAACGTTTATTTAATATTTTATTACACATTACACATGCACAATACACTTTAGGGGACATTTTAGGATGGTGGCCATCATTTTAAGCTAGCGACACATTAAGGGACATTTTGTACACATTTTATTCTGTGTTTTACATGTAAGGTTAGGTCATGTAATATTGCAAGATTTATGTGGGTACTTTTTAACATTTTACACGGACACAACACATTTGCAGGGACATTTATATCACTTATCAGGCTGCTGCTTATACTGCTATAAGGTATTAGCATGGCCACAAATACATGGTCATGCTTTTCCTTATAGTAGTATATGCGTCGGCAGGATAAGTGATAGGAAAATACATGCCGATTTTAAGATGGAGAATCGCTGTGATTTTCAATAGAAAAGCATAGTGATTTTTCGATTTTAAAATCGATTCACGTTGACGGCGATTCAATATCGATGGCAAAAATTCAGGCATAGTAAATGCCGTGAATTTTGCCCAAAAAAATCGCTGCTCAGACACAGCAATGATGATCGATGTTGAATCGCTGTCAAAAATCGACTTTAGTAAATGAGGCCGAATGAGAGAGAGTGTTATCTAAGAGTCAAGGGGACTGATCCAAACCTACGGCCGCCGCAGTAGTTACGGCAGCCATATGCGTAAGAACAGCATTTCTGCCATTCTGCGCATGTGTTAGGCAGATGTTGCCTGGCGTAGTTAGGGAAACCCAATCCTCAGGATCGGGTGTCCCAAACTGTTGCATAGTTACGGCGAGGAGGGCTTTCCTCGCCATAACAACGCAACCATTATGGAAGGAAGGCGGGGGAAGGTAAGTAACTGAGGGAGGGAGGGCAGGTTAGGCCAGTTACGATCCTGTGGCCGGTGTAATTACCTACTGTTATGCTGACTGGAGTTAAGGTAGCCTTCAGACGGCGTAACAGTGCGTAATTACGCTGGCCACAGGGGGAGTGTCGGGTGAGTGTCTCTGGAGCTACGCTGGTTGTATTTATGGCCAGCGGGCCAGCGTAGCTCTGGATCAGGCCCAAGGGCCATATATGTTCATAACAGGTTCCAGAGAGCAGTAATTCAATAATATGACATATCATGTGTCATCATCTTTGGAACTTACAATTATAACATGGAAATAAAAGTATTTGAGTCTGTTTGCAAAGAACATATGAGACTTGTAGACCCACTTCATGAAACTTGACATTATCTTTTCCCCTTCACTGCAACAAATCTACAGTTGATCCTAGTTTTTAAGAAAAGCACAGTGTGAAAAACTAACTGAGACCTGAATAAAACATACAGAAAGCATACATAAGCGACATACGTAAGGCTGAACCTTGGCTAAAAAAATAAAAGAAAGTAAAATTTGGGGAAATACACAGTAAGCTCAACAATTTAATTTTAATTCAATTCATGTGAGCTTATTATGCCTGGAAGGAAGCTCCAATAGACGCAAGTTTTTGTACCTATTTCTGCCTTAAGGTCAGGGCTGGTTGCGCCCTCCTGTTTAAAATTAGGTTTAAATTGACTAATAGGCAGTTTCTTTAGTTTACAGTGTCATAGCTTTATGTTACAGCAGGCAACGGCAGCCATGTAATGCTGTGGCAATCTGGCACTCATAGTACTCCAAACGCTAGCATGCATGCCCATGACTGACAGCGCATGCTGATACTGAAGCACCACAAATATCATCATGCCATGTTCTCTGGTGCTACCATGACATGTATAGTGTATAACATATATAAGTACAACCTTCATAGAAGTCCTACTTTAAAAAAAAAAAAAATGCCATAAAAAAACATTTTAAACTTACTTACTTACTTACTTATTTCTCTTGCACCTGTTTCTTTATTCAAGTTTCAAAACTGAATGCCGCACTCAATTAGAGAGAGAGATCCCTAATGGTCGCAAAAGCAAAATCATATACGGATAATTAGGGATTAAGAGGAGGGTTGAATTAATTGTAAGTATATCAAAAATTGCAATAGATGTCCTCTTCCGGTGCTACCTTTTCCCAATAAATCAATGTATATAAAGAGAAATAAAAAGGCAGGAAAATTAGGTGCACACGTGCCCCTAAGTAAACAGTGAAAAATATAAATAAAATATGTATCTTTTATTAGGTTCAATTAAAATATAGTTAAATCCTTATTACATTGTTTAATATGCCGGATATATCATTTTCGACACTCATATAGGGATAAGTTTAAACACATAGGCAACAGATGCCAGCGAAATATTAAAAACGAAAATATTATAGTGATACACAAGACAATTAGTGATTAAAACAAAGAGGGGATATCTGAGGTAGGTACAATTAAATACGTAGCAGGGCTCCAATTATGATATAAGGATACCCTATTATGTATAAATTCAATATTGCTTGGATCCGTGTGTTAGTATAATGGGGCAAGAGTGATTTGTATTACATTTCATGAATGATCAATAAGTATCCTATAGAGAGATCTCAATTAATAAACTATTATGTATAAGATAACATATACCTAAATCCCTGAATAGGGGATGTTCGGTTAGGTTGTCCATAGTAGCGCCATAGGGACGCTGGAGGGGACGTCCTCCAGCGTCCCTACGCTCTCGTTACTGCTGGTGGGCTGCTGGAGGTAAGTAAATGAGGGTGGGGGCCAATTCTATTTTAGAAGAAATTCAAGGTTTAAAGAAAGGACACAGTGAAATACCATAAATCCATTACATGCAGAGCCAGATTTCCCTCTATGTGATCTAGGTATCCCCTTAGTTCCCAGCAGAGCCTGCAGTCTGATGGCGCTAAGTGATCTGGAAAACCTACTGACTGCACTGAAATCAATGAGTGAGCACTACCTCTTTCTTGCTAAACAACATACAGAGCCAGCATGTAGCCACCTGAGCGCTACAGCGCTCAGTGTAACATCGTAGCTCTGGATCAGGCCCAGTGTCACGTTTTGATATAATATAAGTAGTAATAAACTTACTGATTTTAAGCTCCTGGGGAAAGTATGATCCAATTCCCAAATAGTAAGCACTCATAAATTAGAGAGATTAGCATTTAACCTCATGGTAATCAATAAAATTATGAAAAGAGATCATCTCTATATAGTAGGTAGGATATTAATGTTAGCATGTATCAATTATGATAACACATTGGAGTCGCGATATTGATAAACTTGCCCCGTGCCAAATACAACAGCACTATAACTAGCAAAAGATTGAAGAGTATTATACATATAGTTTAAAAATAACTGCATTAGAAGTGGACACTAACAGCAGTATTCCCTCGCGCACAACGCCAACGCGCGTTTCGCTCCGAAAGCGAGCTTTCTCAAGGCATCAACCAGCTGATCGGCAGTAAGTATATTTAAAGAGTGTCTAGACCAATCATAGAAGCCACCGCTGAACACTTTACTTCTGCAGCCAATCGGAAAGGAGCAGCGTTATTGAGAATGCATCGGGACCAAGTCAGAGAAAAAATTCCATAATGGAGAGATAAAGAGAAGAATAATAAAGATTGCAGATCTCATCATAATATGTTAAATGAAACTGAATAAAGATTGAATCCACAAGGGGATTGAAGGTGATCAAATAAAGATATTATTATATGACGATTAATAGGTGGTGACCCAGTATATTATAGTTAACTAGGTCACCATCAATAACTATATTTTAATTTAACCTAATAAAAGATACATATTTTATTTATATTTTTCACTGTTTATTTAGGGGCACATGTGCACCTAATTTTCCTGCCTTTTTCTTTCTCTTTATATACCTGTGTCTTTATTTAATGATATACCTGGTGTCTTTGGAATGAAAAAAAAAACCATGACAACCGTGAAGAGATTCTGCATCTAAGTCCTCCCGCTTAGTAAATCTGGCAATTTGCATATTTTACATTAATAAAAACAGAATTGGCAATTCTAAAACTGGCAGTCTTGGAAAATGGTTGTTCTGGACATTTAGTCTGGTTTTGACCTTAGTAAATGTAGCAGTTTAAAAATTGCCTCCAACCTCCCAATATTCCTCATGTCTTTTTAGACTCCCAGTACCTCCCCTCATGTCTTTCTAGCAATGTTCCTTGTGTATCTACAACCTCCCAGTATCCCCTTCATGTCTCTCCAGCAATGTTCCTCGTGTCCTCTCATAATTCCCCTTTTTATGTCTAGACGTCCTATACTTTACTTTTCCTTTGCTGTCTTCCCTCCTCTCTCCCTCCTCTCTCAACGGTGCTCTCTTTCTTTCCAGCTGCTGGTTGAAACTTCTAGTTGGACACTGAAAGGGGGTTTTGCTATCAGCTGTTTGTGGTACTGCCACGGCAACTGATATCAAACCCCTATACAGCCACAGCACATCCCCTCTACCAGCGCTGTTGAGTGGAAGTCAGGAGGGCGCTCTCTCGTGTTTCCCTGCAGTGCATCCCCCCACGATTACCGCATTGCACTGACCCTGATTGAGGTGCTTTTAATACCAAGACCTATCAGTTTTAATCTAGTAGGTTCAATAACACAATGTAAACAGATATGCAATTCTGTACCCAAGTGAGTTGTGTCTCCTTAGTATAAAAATTCAGAACTAATAAATGCACCACTATATCAGAAATTGGATCTGCCACTCCAATTTTAAATGACTAAAATAACAAAAAAGGACTCTGGTAGCACTAGGCCAGAATAAGGGTAGCTGATAGCTGATAACAAGACATACATTTTATTCAATATTGAAAACAGCATAAAAGGATTTAAAATTGATTGGTAAGTAAACAACCAACCATCACCATTGATATACATCATCATAACACAAACTACCACTCATTTCTTAGAAATGTGCCTTAAGCTGGCCATAAACTAGGACGATTATCTGTCCCAGAAGGAGGTGGGCCATAAACGGGACAATTTCTCGCTAGGGAAATGTCCCGTTATCGGCACCATACACCTCTTCTGCTGGGACTGATAATCCTAGTAGAAGAGGGGGGCCAGGGCTAGTACTATGCTGCTCTTACACTAACAAAGCTGTCAGAGCAGCATAGTACATATACAGCAGCGGCTATTGCAGGCAGTAATCAGCCAAAGCCGCACTTCATACAGCGCAGTTTCAGCTGATCCCTGTCTGTACTACTCCTTGCAATAACCGCTGCTGTATGTCTATGTACTATGCTGCCTTGACAGCTTTAAAGTATACCTTCAAAGCTGTCAGAGCAACTTTGTACATATATATACAGCAGCAGCTTTGAAGAATCGGGAGCCATTCAGCTTGCTGGTTGGCTCCCTTAAATCAAACGTTGAAAGATCAAATAATCATACCAGAGGGTTTCTGGTGCATTTATTTGATGTTTGAAAAATTGATCCTGACCATTAACTACAGAAATGATTTGCCCTATCACCCGATAATTGGGTGATCTGGCAGATAATCGCTCTAGTGTATGGCCAGCTTAAGATGATTTGAAACAGTCAGTTGCTTTAGCACAATAACACAATGCTTGATGAAGTGCATAGTGACAATAAACTGGATCCTAGGATCCCATTGTGCTGTGTTCATATCTCTGTGCAAACTGCATCCACATAAACTTACAACAAGATTTTATATTAAAAGCTAAGAGGCATATAAGTTGCAATGATGATAATACTGTGAAACAAATGAAATCTGTTGTATGTCAATGTTTTAGTAGCACTCTCTAGTCTTATTTTGTTGTTGCTACTACAGTATATGCTGGATGTTTGGATCGTAAGAATGTGGCTATGGCTATCTCAACATTAATGAATGCATATATAAGGCAATAGTCCTGAAGCGGAAACTTAGTTATATATTACGAGAAAATTATATTTTGGATGCCTTTTATTTCTTCAAAAAGCAGGTTATTGAATGCAAAATGTATATTATGCAAACTTAACCAGTTTTTGTTGTTGAATATATTACCAGATTAAGCATAATGGGAAAGACATGTCAATATAGGAATATCAAAGCTAAAATCAGGCAGCAGTTTATTGCATTTTGGCCATCTGGCAAGCTGCATAGACGTGTTTTAAAGTCTAAAATGGCATTGATGAAGTTACAGCAATATGCATCAACAATACTCAGAAGTGTGAGCTAAGGATATGAAAATTTATACTGCTATGGACAAATATGACAACAAAGCAGAAATCTGTCCTGAAAAATCATGTTTACAAATGTGAAATCTACTCCACACTAAAATGTAAAGTGCCTATGGCAAATTCAATTACTTTACAACAGTGTCTAAACTTAATAAAACTACTACCACTAACAAAACGGCTAGTTTGCAGAGAAACCTTTTTCATTACCTGCAGAGTGATGAAAAATGTGTTAAAGTAGCACCAGTATTTATTTACAGAATTTGTCAAGTAGGAAAGGGCAAATCCAATCCCAAAACTGTAAAGAACTGTGGAAAAGAAATGATTATCAAATATATCTTCATACTGACCCTTCTTTTGTACCCGGAATAATGATAGGTTCTTATATAAATAGTGTAGTTTTAAAAATGAAGAATTGCAGAGATTTGAAGAATGTACAGTATAACAAAACAAATATTGTGGACGGACTCAACAAATTTCCTTTTTTCGCAGCTATACATAAATTAAATCAGGTGGATAAATAAACACACAAAATTGAACTTGTTGATTTCTAAATTCTTATTATACATTATGGATCTGATCTAAGGCTTTGCTTACACCTATTTTTAGATGTAAGCCTCTCATTTATTAGCACTGCACATGTGCTGAACAGAAGTGAGCTCAGTAAGGGAGATGCCAAGTGACTGATCCACCTTAGTTTGCTTCCATTTTCTCTACGCTAGTGTGACGGTGTGTTCCACTTTATATAAATGAGAAAATGGCGTTTAGTGCTGCAGTGTGTTGAGTAGCAGAACAGTTTCCCTGAGCTTACTCCTAAAATCTTGATCCAGTCCGGGGCCAGATTATGTTGTAAAACGGAGGAGATTTTAATCAGTAAATTGCACTATTTATAGTTACAACATGGCCCCACACACAATTTAAGAACAAAAAATGCTTTAAAACATACACTCTGTATCCACTACACTATGGTGACTATTTCTTTTTAGACTGAATAGCAGTATATTTCTGCTCATTTTGTAAAGACTTTTATTTCTTTTTAAATAAAGGGCCAGTGCCAGAATTGCAGCGGAGTCCCAATGGAGGAACACCATGCGATCCTGAATTCCATAGGCACAAGGAGAGACCAATTCACTCACACTTAAGGGACTTCCCACAACAGGACTTAAACCAAACCCTTAGGGCTGGATTTACTAAAGGCGCTTTCAATGGAACGATTTAAATCGCCGCAGATCACTGCAAATCGCATTCATTTGATGCGGTTTATTTGTTGAATTTACTATGCATCTATTAATGGGTGCAATTTTTAAACTGATGCGATTCAGAGCGATTTGTGAGTGTAGCGATTTCTCTATGAAATCGCATTCGTTATAGCTTTTACAATGTTAAAACAGTTTCTCCTCAAATCGCGTTTGTTGACTTCAGAATCACATTAGTTTGTTGTTTGGATGCAAGATTTCACCCTTCAGAAGCACGTGACTGCTTGCTGCTCTGAGAGGGCGTTTGGAGTTGGCTGAAGCAAGGTGTGTGTTGGAGAGTTTGGTATCGTTTGGAGGCCTTTTTGGTGATTAGAAAACACAATTTTGGATCATTGCAAGTGAGTATTGAGCTTATGCCTTATTAATAATTTGTTATGTCATGTTCTTTGTGTCATAAAAGATTATTGTCAACCACATGCATGAAGATTATAAAAGGCCAGCAGACTGTAATGGTTTAAGTGTCACTGCTTTTCATTATAAGTGAGTGACAAAGTATTATTGTTTGTAAGAAGTCTAGTTTAGCCAAAGTATGTCACATATTTTAATACTTTTGTGATTATATTTACAATAATAAGTGTGTTTGCTGTGTATTTGTTTATACTTCTGCTGTCCTCCATTTTGTGTTTTAAATATAAAGGCCCAATAATTTTCATTATGCCAGTTAATTGAATTGGTTTTGAGGGGTTTACATAGTTTTGAGTTTATCAACTTTTATGTCTTTCTACTGCATGTGTGGCACCCCTGCAATGCATGACTGCAGGATGCACAAGAGCTCTAGCCGGGAGACAGCACGTGGGGAGGAAAACAAGGTTGTGTAAGTCTGCTACCAGGCAACAGACAGTTGATTGGCTGGAGGAGTTGTAGCATGCGGGGAGTCTGGAAGTTTCTGGAGAACGGTTAGAGAGGGGTGACAGTTAGTGGTTGGCAGTTGAGGGTGGAGAGCAGGAGAGGATGTAGAATGATTGATTGGGAGAGACAGTCAGTGATCCGGGTTGTGTTAGCAGTGGTCCAGATCGAGGAAGCAGTGGTCTAATTCATGTGAGCAGTGGTCCAGGTCATGTGAGCAGTGGTCCAGGTCGTGTGAGCAGTGGTCCAAGTCGTGTGAGCAGTGGTTCAAGTCGAGTGAACGACAGTTCAGGCCGTCCGAGTCGGAGGCAACAGCGGTCCAGATAGAGAGTAAAAGAGAGACAGCGGTGACAGACACAGACAGAGGTAGCGGTGTACAGAGAGAGGGAGACAGATGTAGTTGTGATAACATCGGAGGAGACAGGGATTGGAGCTGTTTGGAACAGTTTATTGGAGAGAGAAAGACGGTGTCTATAATGAGAGAAAGTGTGACAGTGTTTGAAGCAGCTGAGAGCACAGAAAAGTAACTTTTAAGTGTGCAGAGCAGAGACAGTGAGAAAGGAAAGGAGAAGATCTGAAGTGGCAACAAAGTTTCTGATTGCAGATAATCGGGGAGTGGTGAGAAAAGGCAACAAGGAGGATAATAGTTGTGGAGGGAGAAAGAAAGTGAAATTGAAGGAGTAAAGTTTAATTGTAATAATTAAAACTTGTAAAGATTTATCTAATTGTTTTAAGTAAGGGTTAAATACTTTTCCTAAAATAATTTTCCTTAAGGCAAATTGATGTGTACATGTAAGACGTGATTATACTTTTAAAAGTATATAATACTTTAAGAAGAAAAGTAAAATGTATTTTACTGTTGGTTGGTGATGTTATTGTAAAAAGCTAACCAAATGTTTACTATGGACTTGTGAACTCTGCTAAAGTATATTGATTGTCAATTTTATTTATTTTATTGTGACAAACAATTATTATTATAAATGACTGATAAATGAAAATACTTCATATAAAAAGAAGATTAGTAGAATGTATTCCTTATCTTCTGAACAAAGTTGTGTCGGTTGTCGTTTCTCTGAGTATCTCCTCGAACTGCATTCACTTCCGCAATTTTGTAACCTTGCACTACACCCCACTCCCAACAACATTTCAGGGTATTACACTTGTGTGTATGTTGTTGAAATAGATATATGTTAAATCTAGTACCTGTTTTTAATGCTTTCTAAGAAACGTGATATGTCTAGATTATTATTAACAATGTATTATGTTGCTATTAACTATTATGAGTGATGTTTTTGATGGACTATTTTTGTGCATTTAGCGCAACTGTTCTTAGCTTTGTCTGAAAGTTAATTGAATATGCTGCACAGTAAAGAAAGTTTGTTTTTATAACCATCTGTATTGCTCTGACCATGCCAAATATCATGAATTGTTAACATTCATTATATATTTTAGCACTCATATTAATTAATATGTGTTCACTTTTTATATTTAATATAGCGAGTCATAAGCGACCTATCCCCCCACCTGATCACCATGAGGATGATGAGGGTGACATTGAGGATCCTGAAAATGACAATGAAGGTGACTCAACTATGCCGGAGGGGACGACCAAAAGCGGATGACTCGTGCAAAGAAAATTGCGCCCTGGTGGAGAAACTGGTTCCCATATACCACCAATTACTTGGTCGAGATGCAGCAAATACTATCATATATCAGAAAGCAACAACTATGGAGGGGTGTCGTACAAGCAGTTAATGCAGTTGGCACTTTCAAAAGAATGGCATACAATTGCAAGAAAAGATTCACTGATGTTACACGCCGGCAGCCGACAGCCGGCGTGTAACGTTGCTTCCGCTCTGTGGAAACGCAGCGTGCGTTCCACAGGTCGGCCGGCGCATGCGCGCATGCGCAGCGCCTCTGTTAAAGTCGCCTCTGTTAAAGTCCCGGCGTCCCTCCACGAGGACGCCGGTGATATTCTTACCTGTTTGGTGCGCTTTGCTTGTGGCTCCCGCTGCTTGTTGCTCTCCTTGTCGGCTCTCTGCACCCCTATTAGCTAAGTATCCGCACTGGTCCTGCCCTGTGTTCTGGGGGTGTCTCTACTTACCTGCACTGCCTGTGTCTCTCTACCATAGTGATTTATATATATTTGTACTTACCTGTATGGCTGTGTATCTCTAGCCACATAGTGGCCTACCTATTCTCACCTATAGTGTCTGCAAAACCTAACCACATAGTGGTAAATAGATATTTGTACTTACCTGTATGGGCTGTGTATCTCTTGCCACATAGTGGCCTACCTATACTCACCTGTAGTGTCTGCAAAATCTAACCACATAGTGGTGTATATACATATTTGTTCTTACCTGTATGGGCTGTGTATTTCTAGCCACATAGTGGCCTACTTATACTTACCAGTTTTGACTGCTAACCCAAACCACATAGTGGTATGCATTTATACTTCCCGGTATTGGTTGTTTATCCCTAGCTACATAGGGGCACGTTTATACCTACCAGTATAGGCACTTAAAGACTAGCCACATAGTGGCAATTTTACCCCTACCGGTACTGGTTATTTACCTTACCATTTACTGCCAGTTGGCATATTTTCCTTTATTTATCCTTTCCTGCTACCAAGGGAATATTGTGTGGCATTGTCTATTGTTTATTTCTCGCCATATCCTGGCTAATTACTTTAGAGCAAGTTTTGTTTACTATCATAGCCCTACTCTTTTCTGGTGCCACATAGTGGCCTCCTTGTTTAATATCTGTCTGGCGGAGCTATTACTTAGTCTCTGCAATCTTGTGGTGGTCTTAGTTGTTCGTTATTCGTTCTTTCTTCCGGCTATCTGTTGTGTGAAAGTGAACACTGATAGCGTATCTCCTACTGTCACGGTGCCTTGCTCCATACTTGATTCTTATTATTTTTCCTTTCAAGTGAATCTGCGCGCCTAGGATAGCGGCTTGTTGATCTGGGCGCTGCACAACTCCATCCCCACCTCTAGGGGCCCTGGCGAAGACCCCCAGATTCCCTGCTGCATGCTGGGTAACCAGTTTCATACTGTACTGTTCATAACAACTGACATCAAGCGGCGTGTCAAGGAGAAACTTTCTGAAGAGCGCAAAGCTGCACACCAAACAGGCAGATTCTTCGGATCAAGAAGCCTGGCAGCCAAGCACGATGTGATAAAAATCGTTGTCCTTTTACTCACCATAATTGATTAAAGAAGATGGTTCGCTGAAGTACGTCTCCTTTTCATAGCAAGAATGTTAATAAACTCTTAAAAAGTGGACAAGAAGCAAAAATGACTACATAGTAGTGCAATGAGACTCCTGGCTGTTGAAGCAGATATATGTATGCGACACTTAAGCTAGTGCACTTAATACATGAGAAAAGTGACATGAAAAGCTTGCCTGTGAAATTCCAATCAATCTTCCAGTCACAGATTGAAAGGAACCTATGGCCATAAAGTAAATGGAATACATCAATTTGTGCAGCACAGAAAATGCATGGGACCTAGATGTCGGGGGGCCCAAATCACTCCTCACCTGCTCATAAAGGCTCAGGAGGTTAGCACGGTTCAGCCGAAACAATTGCACTACCTCCTGATCTGAGAGGGAGTCCAGGTCAAAACGCAGGCCAAAGAAACGCACCTGACATGGTATGCGCCCTCTATGCGAAACCTGGGGTTGGTTCTGTTTATCATCCTCCACAGCAGACCTTGCTGTGGAGTCAAAAATAGCAGCAGCACACCTTATAAAAAGAGTGTGCTGCATATTCCCCAAACATGCCATCCCAAAAATTTCCACTAAGTGAAGCAGCTGGGGATACTTGGTGTCACGGTGTCTAGGTTTTGTGGACCTGTCTCGAGATCTGTGGGCAAGGAGGACTGAGCGGGTTGAAAGTGGAAGCTGGAAGGTTTAATATAGAACTGGGGCATGAACAGACATGAGAATAAATTATATGGATAGAACAGTCTCAGGGGAATCAGACTATGCCGGTTTGGAACATATGAAAAGAACAGTCTCAAGGAATCAGACTATGCCTGGTTTGGCACATATGAAAAGGACAGTCCAATGTACAGTGGAAGTGCACATGACTGAGGTGCAGATGACTTGACCGGACTGGACTGCACGGATGCTGACTGGACTGGACTGCAGGGAGGCTGACCGGACTGGACTACAGAGATGCTGACCGGACTGGACTACAGAGATGCTGACCGGACTGGACTACAGGATCAGGATTGCAGGTTTGCAGGATTAGGATTTGCAAGAGCAGGATTACAGGTGAACCAGGCACCTTGGATGAACAAGTTGTTCTGGCAATGCATGGACTGTGCTAAGTGTTTAAATAGCCCGCCCAGTGCACAGATTGGCTGGAGGAATCATGTGTGCGCAGAGGAGCATCTGAGTGGCTGCTGGAAATCTCCTGACAGGAGGCAAGATGGCAACACCCATGCAGCACTGGATGGTTGAGCAGATGCCTTATCCCAGACACTAACAAACATATGCTGCAATGGAGAATGTGCAGGAGGTTGCCACTATTGGGAGTGACACCTCTGGAGGGCTGGAGAGCGAGAATGACGTGGGAGAGTCGCTGACAGACGGCTCCTGATATGTTAAGTGCAGCGTTTGTCGCTGCATATCGTGACACTTGGGTGGTGCTTTATATAGGCTGCAGCATTTAAATCAGGCCAATTGAAAGGTGATTTGGACAAAATCGCTAGCCTGAGGCACCTGTTTCTACTGGTGAGATTTTTGGACCGTTTAGCAGCAATTTCGGCTCCCAAGCCCTTAGTAAATTCAATGATTTGTATGATTAGCATGTAAAAAAAATTGCGCAATTTGTTTAAACTAATGCGATTTGTAAAGTCCATAAAGTCATGCGATTTCAGAGGATTGATTAGCTTAGTATATCCGGAGCTTCCAAAATCACTCTTAAACAATGCACAACAAGTGCGATTTACATCAAACAGCCTTTAGAAAATCCAGCCCTTAGCGTACGATTTAAATACATCCCATCCACCTACGGAAAGGCTTCTGTGCTGGATGACTAATTGTGCGCACATACTGCTTTGAAATGTTAATGTGGATCCAGTCCAGTGACATCCATTTTTTAAGGGTTATTTTTCACTTAAAAATTTTGTTTTTGTTTCTTTTTTTAAATTAGTCATATATAAATAACTACAAATTAAATTAATTATAAAAATAAAAGATAATTCGAATCATACAAACTTGTGTAGTCTGCTGCATTAAACCCCTTAGACCAACCTTACTAACCGGCTTAAACATGTTTTCAAACACATTTCATACCCTACACTATTCTGAATAACATATCATATCTACACATGTTAGATTTTGTTGTATTGAATAACATTTTTAGCTGTTGCATTTTGTTTCTTTTTGCTTAAAAATAGACAAAATTTGTTTAATCTTTATAATAATTAAAAAACACTTAAATGAAACCAATTTAAACTAGTGAAAAAGATTATTTGAAACATGCAAACTTGCATAGGCTGCTGTTATACCTCTCAGCCATTTCTATAATATAAAGATGTTTGCATTCCCTTTACTACCATCCAGAGTTCCTACTCACAAAACTTTGGATAGGGGGTACACACTTACAATGAAATGTCTGTGCAGAAATTCTGGATCAGGTCTGAAGAGTCCAATTTTCAGAGTGATCTTATTTTATAAAAAGCATTAATCATTGTTTCTTAGTTTCATTGTAAGCATTTGATGAAACCTAAAGAATTATATTTTTATTGGAATCTAATGACTTCACCGATTATTACTAACATAAAAATAATTCTATTCATCTTTTGTTAGTTTCATCACAAGAATTATATGAAGCCAAAATAATTATATATTAAAAATAATTATAATTAATTATGATTAATTGTGCCTGATTATAATTTTGTATGGAATAGATTACTTATTATGGAAATCTTTACTGACGAACAAAAAAAAAGTTAGGGGCCTCAACTATGGTATATTGTGATCATATAATTAAATTGTCATAGGTTAGCAAATGATATGTATATATACAAACCCTTATATTTCCACTATATACCCCCCCAAAAAATGGTAAATCATATGAAAAGTAGCTATATGTCCGTAAAAGATACCAAATTAATTGGTTAGGTAGCTCACAGTTCTGTAGAGTCCTAAGTCTTTTCCACCTGTAAGTTTTGTTCGAGGATGCAGATAAAAATGTAGATTTTCCCGTTGAGTGATGGCATGTAGCATATGCTTTTCGGTGTCTGCTCCCGGTTCCCGCTGTAGCCTCGATTCCGCTACAGACATCCAAGCCCCGGTTTCACCATAGTTCCATGCTATCCCAATTAGAGATCAGCATGAAAAAAGCAGAAGAACACAATGGCATAATACCTTTTATTTTCATAACAAAACAATAAAGATAAAATACTCACAAAAGGAGTGGGACATATGACATTTCCAAATAAGCATAAAAATACAATTTCCTCGGCAGGGGCCGCAACCCGTTTTCCTTCAATTTTAGCTGTAGGGACATCCACTAAACCAATGATAGCACACTAGTAACAAGTCAACCAATGCGTTTCGACTCAAAAGTCTTTATCAAGGTTACCTATTCACTTGCTACTTCCCATTATATAGGGTGACATGATCTTAATTAGCATATATATAAAATAAGACCACTAAAATCGTTCCACATAGCATAAATATATATACTGTATATAAATATATAAATACATAAAAATAGAAATTCATGATTTAAACTGTATGACTCATTTCTGTTAGCGGGATAATATTTTTAGATACATCCTGGTGTTTTACTTTTAACCAGTTGTATCGCGGATTCTATACCCTTGTGCTCTTTGTATTATATTGTTTTGTAGCAAATGATAACCTACTAAAAAAAGAAAAAAGCATATCCCATTAGTGGCAAATTTATTAAAGTATATTAAAGAAGTACCGGTATGTTGATTTCTCCAATAAATAAATTGTTGATTTTTATTTTAATTATATCTGCAGTGAAATAATGCATTATCCTAAAGTTGCTTAATCTCTTATTCACAAGAGTTGAGAAAGTTACTATAATGCTTTTGATTACAAAGCAAGAGATTAATATTGCTTATGCTTAGTGGTCATGCCCTATGACAAGGTTATACATTGTGGTCACTGCTACTGAAGTTTGAGTTTCCAAGGGCTTCCTACTGTCCTGTGTACCGCTAGCCACTGTCGTAATATTGCCAATTTGTATGTACTGTGCATGCGCTCGGCAGATGTTAAGCAACGTAACTCTTATCGTACGTACCTTCAGTGCAAATAAGAACAAAAGGGCGGGTCATCCATACAACACCCGGAAATACACTTTGTAGGAGGAGGGAGGCATTTAAATTGTACAGTATGGGCCGGGTTAGGCCATTACAGACGTCAATCTATTACGTACGTCTGTACATTGGAATAGTTAAGGTAAGGTTTTGCAAACGTAAAAGGAGTTACGTAAAAATTACATATGAGCAAGGGGAGTGCATAGGTAAGTGCATAGTACTAATCGCTACACGATTAAACGTAAAAAGAACTTAGGTCTGGATCTGGCCTTATTTCCTTAAAATCTCTGGAGATCTCCTTAAAATCGCTGTGGCTATTTTTTACATTTTGTCCATACAAATCTCAGGATTTACTAAGGGGGGAATAAATCACTGGAGATTTGCCTTAAAATCGCCAGAGAAATTATATATATATATATCATATAACATCCTCCTAAACATATAAAGTCCACTTTAGCTATGATCATACAAATTAAGCCGCCGTTCCTCTATTACTTTATAACCATGAAGTTATAGGAAATTTACATTTCCTAAGACTCACCATTGCTTTAAAAAAAAATAAAAAGTTTCTATTTAATGTACATTCTCTGCACCTAATCACCTAATCTATATTGTATTATGTTTACGCACCTGTTTAACATATACCTATAAATT
>WWET01000098.1:1162414-1182139 GCA_011038615.1 Limnodynastes dumerilii | reverse complement strand
GATGTGAAAGCGGTATAAACGACAACTGATCGTGTGTATCATTCTCAGTCTCTACTTACTGTAGTTGCAAGATCTTCAGTAACAGCCTCAGGATTCTATTACTTTATTTTGCTATAAAGTGAATTACTACAAATTTCTGATCACTATTCTGATGAATTATCTGGAAATAGTTTGAATCATACCACTAATATTAATACATTTTATTTTATTTTTAAGTGTACCAATAAATTTGTTATATTTTTACCAAAGCTGTGTGTTTAAGGTATTTTTGCTTTTAGCACTGTCCAGAATTTTTTTCTTGTTACCTATTTGATTGGGACAATTAGGCAGAGGTCCTGTCCGTATAATTAGCGCTCACTTTAGGACTCTAATGAGTCCAATTTGAGATTTATAATTAGTAAGTTCTTTGTGTTTGTTTAATCTAAGAAACAGAGTTGAGCAAAGGAATTTCACCTCTTTAATATAATTTTGCTTTCACAATTTTAATTTGCCTCCCCTTGCAGTTCAACATAGTATTACTCAGGTCTACACTTGCACAGGTGTAAGTGCAGCTCTGAATTCAGGCCTATGTGTGCCTCTGGTGTGGTTTATTCGGCAATTACCTACTAGCGTAGTAATGTCTCAGGGTTAATGTCCCAATGCTTAACCTAGTTAATCTGAATTGATCTCAAGAGTTACACTTGGTTGTAAGTAAACTAGCAACACTTCTGGTTCTTTATTGTTCCAAGCACAAACTGGATTATCTGGTTACATCCTCATAGCAACAGGGATTGAAGAAAAAAAATTTGCACAGTCTAATATTTATTGACAGATTTTTATATAGCATCATCATATTAAGTAGTGCTTTGCAACTGAATAGTGCAATCTTTATAAAATAAGACTGGAGCCCTGATCCAGAGTTTAAGCTAAAACATGCTATTCAGAGGATTTTATTTTTACATAGAAAAAATTAACCCCTTCCCACCACCACCACCACAACCTATTAAAATAAATGAATAAAGAACTGCCCTACAGGGCGTGCTGCCGCAAGTAGAACTACAAGCACCAGCATGCCCATGTATGACACTAGAACTACTATCGGCAGTATGCCCTGCTATCAAGTGCCCGCTGTACCAAATAGCGTGAAATGCCCATTCCAAAAAAAAAAAACCATACTGCGCCCTCTTAAAAAATATTAACGTAATTCATATAACGTCCAGCAATCTGTCCTACACTTACACCATCCCTGAGATGGCGTAAGCGTAAGGCTTGTTAAGCAGCCACTGGACTGCAGTGGACACAGTATTTAAATGAGAAAAGCGACCCTTTTCTCATTTAATTATCATAACCACAGGCCCAGGACGATCGGATACGATCACAGACGGATGGGTACTCTATGGGGACATCTATATGGTTACCATCTAATTAGCATTAACATATTGGTGTGCACTTATTAGATACTCCATTAATATCACTCCCTTTATACCTTACGCCACTGCAATTTCTGGAATAAGAAAGGGAGGGGGAGAGATGAGATATGCACATCAATCATGCTGTAGCAGCTACCATAAAAGAAACTTCAGATCCATGCATGGCTTCATACCATTCTCTCAGCAGTACTAGGTCGTTGTCCTGAAGAAGCCCCCACACAGAGGGGTGAAACGCGTAGACCGAGAGCTCTCTGACGCCTACACGGACTCGGGAGGCCACGGCATCAGCCGATCACCCGATGAAAGTGGAGATACCGTAACTGAACGGGCCAGATCAGAGCACAACCCTGTAAATCCAGTAGAGACTCACCTATAAGGTAAATACCTTACTATTGATCGTGGTTTTAGTGCCTGATTGATCTCGATATTTGCTGTTATTGCTATATCATTCAACATTGCACGTCATTCTGAGACCCTGAAATTTTGTATCACCATTGGGACATTTCAGAACAGCTCCATATACACTGGACTCTAATAGCCAAGTGGTTACTATATTGCATGACACACAGTGTTATACTAGCTATTTATTTACTGTTTAATATATTTATTCTGTGTAACTAATAAATATTTTTACACCCTTACTCCATCTATTATATATATCCACTGAGCCAGCGCTGGGTTCTACCCCGCCCATTTTCTGCATATTCCAGGGAGCAAGGGTAGCTCCCACAATACCTTTATCTGCTTCCCCCTCTTCCCTCCTTGGGCAGCGCCATCAGACACCAAACGCTTTACCTTTGCATGTAATATCTTTAAGACACCTATGCAAGTTCTCTCCTCACTCTCATCCTGGTAGAAAGTTCTTTTCCATTAACATCTTATAATTTTTTGACTATATAGTCACGTGTTCAAAAAACAACTTTTTTCAATTTTTTTTATTATTTTTAATTAGTTTGTTTTACATTTCGTGTTTGGTTTATATCTCATGTTCGTTCTATATCTATAGTCCAAGAATGATGATAACATTGTGTATGATGATATTATTATAGTAATTTTTATCAATATTGCACCTACTAGGAATAGATTCAAAGTATGAATCAAATTATGAATCATATTACTAACCAATAGTTAAGTTAATACTCCAATAAATCAGTTAGGTTTAAAGGTTCAAAAGTCTGTATCTTAGTGCACGATGTACATTTATCATTTCTGTACAATTATTTGCATAATTTTTGTATAATTTTTTTTTATTTATGATTCATTTTATATTGGACATTTTGTTACCATATATATTTATTACTCTACAATAGTATATGTATTTAATTTTATTTAATATTTATTTAACTATATCTCTACTCAATTATGTAGTCAGGGTTAAGGACTTTATTATATAGCTATACATAATTTAATATGACATACAACCAAACCTTAAATAGATTGTGTGCTATTATTTACTATATAAGGATAATTTCTCATATCAATGATTCTTATAGATATTGAACTAATAATACCGGCCCTGATTCAGAGATTGAAAATAAAAACTTAAATTACACCTGGGCTAAACCATGTTGATTTCAGGGGAATCAAATTTCATTTGTTGCAACAGTATTATAGTTAAAAGGTGATGTTTCCCAGCTCAAGTCTAATTAGCAGTTTAAAAGTGAAGCTGATCAGGTATCTGTGTGCAATAAGTAAAAGCAAAGCATTATCCCTGCATGCATAGAATAAAATTAACTTGACTCCCCCTGAAATCAACATGGTTTTGCCAAGGTGTAACTTTAAGTTCTTATTTTCAGCCTCTGAATCAGGCCCTCCATCTTTGAGAAAATGTTTCTATGTACATTATCATCTTATACAATAGGTTTTAACATTTGAAATGCAATTCCAACTTGCTTAACAGACTAAACTACTTGTCTGTTTTTTATTATTATTTCTTATCATTTTTTAATTAGTATTTATATTTATTATTTACCATTTTCGGTTAAATACTTTGTTTTGTTATTTGTGAACACACAGCTTGGTCTTTTTTTTATTATCATTATTTTCATTATTATCATTATTAATATTTTGTACTAATTGTGGTATGTATATTACACCTGTTTCATGAGCTGATTAGTGCGGCATTTCCATAAAAGGTGCCTCCTACCAACTCATGTAATTTCCTTCTGAAGAAACGGCAGATTAATGCCGTGAAACGCGTCAAGGAAACTCCAATCATCAAGTGAAGCTGTCATACTGATTCAGACTGAAAGAGCCTTTGTATTGCACACAGCATTTTATGCTATTTCTATGCGATATACAGACCATCTTAAAGAGCAAAATTTCAGCAAACCGCTTGTCTATTCTAAAGGGGAAAATCCAGGAGTGCGGGAGCACTGGTTCCGGCGGACCTACAGTACGTGTGGGTGGTTTTTAGTGATCACCACGGACTGTTCTCAACGCCTCAATACTATCTCCATCTCCCGCAAGGACTTTTAAACCCTCTGCATACCGACTGACAAGCGGTACGATTGACCGGCCGGTCTTTACATCTTAAACGCTCACTATATGGAACTGTTTATTTTTACATGCATGCATTAACTATTGGGATTTAACTAATATTCAAAGAGCTCTCTAACCGACAACTGATCGCGTGTATCATTCTCAGAGCCCGATTCAATTGCCGGCAATTGACCGATAAAAATTCGCCTATTCAATTATTTTTTTACCACTGCGCTAAAACAGCAGGCAGCGGTAAAAAAATAACCAGAGAAAAAAAAAATCTCTCTGTTAACGCCGCAAATCACCTCCTGCTAGCAGGAGGTGACCGGCGCTAGTGAGAGACTATTACCCAGTGCCTGAAATCACGTTCTCACGATACTTCAGGCACTGGGTAATAGCCTCAGTAGCGCTGGCACTTCCTGCTAGCAGGAAGTGTTTTGCAGCGTTAAGAGAGAGTTTTTTTTTTTTGCTCTAGCAGCTGCTCAGCGGTCCCTGGATGGCAGGGCATGGTGCCTAATGCCCTGCCATCCATGGGCATGCTGATGCTTGTAGTTCTACAAGCATCAGCATGCCCTGTTGGGGCACAACATAGGGCAGCGTTAAAAATCCGCACCTCTCATAGGTGCGGATTTTTATCGTTCAAAAACCGGCGTATTTTTAACGCTAGAAAAGAATTGAATTAGAAAAAAAAAAAATAACGCCGGTAAATTTAANTTTTTAAAAGAACTGAAAATGAAAAAAAAATAACGCTGGTAAATTAAAAAAAAAATGCGTTAAAAATACGCCGGCGAAGGATTTTTTCCTAATTGAATCGGGCCCTCAGTCTCTACTTACTGTATTTGCAAGATCTTCAGTAACAGCCTCAGGATTCTATTACTTTATTTTGATATAAAGTGAATTAATACAAATTTCTGATCACTATTCTGATGAATTATCTGGAAATAGTTTGAATCATACCACTAATATCAATACATTTATTTTATTTTTAAGTGTACCAATAAATTTGTTATATTTTTACCAAAGCTGTGTGTTCAAGGTATTTTTGCTTTTAGCGCTGTACAGAATTTTTTTCTTGTTACCTATTTGATTGGGACAATTAGGCAGAGGTCCTGTCCATATAATTAGCGCTGACTTTAGGACTCTAATGAGTCCAATTGGAGATTTATAATTAGTGGTTCTTTGTGTTTGTTTATTCTAAGAAACAGAGTTGAGCAAAGGAATTTCACCTCTTTAATATAATTTTGCTTTCACAAATTAAATTTGCCTCCCCTTGCAGTTCAACATAGTATTACTCAGGTCTGCACCCAAAAACAGGTGTAAGTGCAGCTCTGAATTCAGGCCTATGTGTGCCCCTGGTGTGGTTTATTCGGCAATTACCTACTAGCGTAGTAATGTCTCAGGGTTAATGTCCCAATGCTTAACCTAGTTAATCTGAATTGATCTCAAGAGTTACATTTGGTTGTAAGTAAACTAGCAACACTTCTGGTTCTTTATTGTTCCAAGCACAAACTGGATTATCCGGTTACATCCTCATAACAACAGGGATTAAAGAAAAAAATTTTGCACAGTCTAATATTTATTGACAGATTTTTATATAGCATCATCATATTAAGTAGTGCTTTGCAACTGAATAGTGCAATCATTATAAAATAAGACTGGAGCCCTGATCCAGTGTTTTAGCTAAAACGTGCTATTCAGAGGATTTTATTTTTACCTAGAAAAAAATTAACCCCTTCCCACAACAACCTATTAAAATAAATGAATAAAGAACTGCCCTACAGGGCCTGCTGCCGCAAGTAGAACTACAAGCGCCAGCATGCCCATGTATGACCAGGCATGCTGGCACTAGAACTACTATCAGCAGTATGCCCTGCTATCCAGTGCCCGCTGTACCAAATAGCGTGACATGCCCTTTCAAAAAAAAAAAAAACACCATACTGCGCCCTCTTAAAAAATATTAACGTAAAATTCATATAACATCCAGCGAGCTGTCCTACACTTACACCATCCCTGAGATGGTGTAAGCGTAAGACTTGTTAAGCAGCCACTGGACTGCAGTGGAAACAGTATTTAAATGAGAAAAGCGACCCTTTTCTCATTTAATTATCATAACCACAGGAGCAGGACGGTCAGATACGATCACAGACGGATGGGTACTCTCCCAAAGGACATCTATATGATTACCATCTAACTAGCATTAACATATTGGTGTGCACTTATTAGCTACTCCATTAATATCACGCCTTTTATACCTTACGCCACTGCAATTTCTGGAATAAGAAAGGGAGGGGGAGAGATGAGATATGCACTATAAATAAGAGAGTAATGTCACACTGAACCAGTCTCATTATATTCTTTTGGTTATTTCAGTTACCTCCTAAAATGAACTGTTTTCCCAATCACTACAATACGCACAGTTGCACATAGCGTGTGTACTGGGTCAAAACAATACCACTTCCTGAGAAGCGTGGTGCAATGACTTCTGGGAGTTGTAGTTTTTTTATGTGAACTTTGCTGAATCACTTTCTTTGAAGGTTTTTACCTCAACCATCTATATCCAGTAGCATTGCAGTTTCAATTGAAATAGAAACCACAAAACTCAAAAGCAAAAGCTACGTGACATTGCAATGGAAAAGATTAAGCTATTCAGTAATAAATGACATATTTGCCTTCTATTAGGCTGGTGAAGTGAGAACTCCCCCTCACCTTTGCTCTCCCTGGTCATGTGACTGTGATGTCACTAGTGTTCCTTAGGGCTTTGGAATGTTCAAACTCCGGCCACCTGGCTAAAGAGGAAGAGATGTCGCCCGGCAGCATCAGGAGGTCAGTGGAGCAGACAGGTGACCAATACAGGTAACCGTTACGGACACTCTGCTGTCTCCTGCTGCAATGCAGCACTATCTCATCATAAATAGCAATAAAAGGGTTTTCATTCACTGATTATGCAGATGTTATTGTCTACAGATGTATTCCAGGGTTCTTTAGTTTTTTTTTATTGGCAGCTATAACCTTAAAGATGCTCTGTAGCAGCTGTAGATTGCTGTTTGTGTTACCTTTTATTTAAAGATGCTCCTGTATATTTTGTGACTGATCCAGAGTGAGACATAAAAGAACACACTAGGCATGTGTAAAAACTGCATTCTAATAATGGATCCTTTTAAGAGTGATTCTGATGTGCCTAATTATGGTTCTGGATCTGTGCACAAATAATTTTTTATTTTTTTTTTGCATATGTTCTCATAATGATCAAGAATACATTCTAGGTCTTCTGTAATCATCCAACCACAATTAATGATTATTCCGTATAGTGGATGTGTTGGTTAGGCTTCACACAAGGATTCACTGCTGATTAACAAACTATATGTGTAAAATATATATATATAGTCATATATACTTACCTATTTTTAAAAATAAAAATAACCTGGGCTGTAAGAACAATGGATATACAACATTTCCATAACATTAATAATGTGCTTGATGTGATGGCAATAGTCTCATATAACTGTGTAGTGTCAGTTGTCAAAATCTACCTGGTCTTGGACATGTCCTGCTCATCAGTAAACTTAATTAGCATAATTAAAGCAGGGTTGCCGACTTTTTAGAGCTTCCCTCCAGGAGAATTTGTGCAAATTGTGTAATTAAGCCCTGCCCCTGTCAATCACTCCTGTATTTTCTAGCGTTTCAGGGGATAGACAGGGCTTGATGACATCAACACTAGGGATTACAGGAGTAATTTATGGCTGGTGGGGCTTGCAGGAGATTTGCCGGCTCTCCCGGGATATCAGGAGAACTGCCCATATTTCGGGAGTCTCCCGGATATTGCGGGAGAGTCGGCAACCCTGAATTAAAGTAACGTTTGGGGGGTTGATTCAGAGTTGCACTTTCACCTTTTTTTTTTTAGGGTCAAGTGTAGACCTGAGCAATACTATGTTGAATTGCAAGGGGAGGCAGCTTTAAAATATAAAACCAGAATTAAAATTAAGAGGTGAAGTTTCTTAGCTCAACTCTATTTTATAGAATAAACATAAAGCTGTGCAGTATTTTAGTTCTATGTGTAAAAGTTATTTTTTTTTTTATTAATTAACTCCCCTTACTTTGAAAAATGGTCTATCTGAGCTGTACATAAAATAAAAAAACAATGCCACCATTGAGCCATAATAAAATAAAAAAACAATGCCACCATTGAGCCATAATAAAATAAAAAAACAATGCCACCATTGAGCCATAATAAAATAAAAAAACAATGCCACCATTGAGCCATAATAAAATAAAAAAACAATGCCACCATTGAGCCATAATAAAATAAAAAAACAATGCCATCCTTGCCCCATAATAAAATAAAAAAACAATGCCACCATTGAGCCATAATAAAATAAAAAAACAATGCCACCATTGAGCCATAATAAAATAAAAAAACAATGCCACCATTGAGCCATAATAAAATAAAAAAACAATGCCACCATTGAGCCATAATAAAATAAAAAAACAATGCCACCATTGAGCCATAATAAAATAAAAAAACAATGCCACCATTGAGCCATAATAAAATAAAAAAACAATGCCACCATTGAGCCATAATAAAATAAAAAAACAATGCCATCCTTGCCCCATAATAAAATAAAAAAACAATGCCACCATTGAGCCATAATAAAATAAAAAAACAATGCCACCATTGAGCCATAATAAAATAAAAAAACAATGCCACCATTGAGCCATAATAAAATAAAAAAACAATGCCACCATTGAGCCATAATAAAATAAAAAAACAATGCCACCATTGAGCCATAATAAAATAAAAAAACAATGCCACCATTGAGCCATAATAAAATAAAAAAACAATGCCACCATTGAGCCATAATAAAATAAAAAAACAATGCCATCCTTGCCCCATAATAAAATAAGAAAACAATGCCACCATTGCCCCATAATAAAATAAAAAAAACAATGCCACCATTGCCCCATAATAAAATAAAAAAACAATGCCATCATTGCCCCATAAAAAAATAAAAAAACAACGCCACCAGTGCCACATAAAAAAAATAAACATAATGCCACCAGTGCCCCATAAAAAAATAAACATAACGCCACCAGTGCCACATAAAAAAAAACATAATGCCACCAGTCCCATATAAAACTCTTGCCATTATTTACATTAATTACATTAAAAAAATATAAATATTTAAAAAAATTCTCCAAAATCTAAGCAGAAAATAAATAAAAACAGCCTTACCTGTTGTGATGGGGGTCCCGATCCAGTCTTGTAAGCTTTTAATCCGGAGGGGTGGTCTTGGCAAAAAAACAAACCCTATTGTAACGTTGCTTACTATGTCCTGCAAGCAGGACATCCCCGGCGCTAATGAGAGGTTGGCTGGCATTGGGTCATATATATACCCTCTGCCAGCATGTGAAATTTTCAAAGTCTCACAATGGAAATTTGGATTTCCCATGCTGCGTTTATGGTTTATGTCCAGTAAGCATCTTGCATATTAGTGACAGGTGCTTGTTGCATTAAAGGAGTGTTTATAGGATAGAGGAGATCCATTATGGGCAGTGCCTCTGTCTAGCTGTGATGGTTAAACTCTCTCCTGAATATTAATGGTGTTGATAGGAATGCTGTTAAGACTTACACCCCACAGGAGATAGAACAATGAGGCTAGATTTACTAAGCTGCGGGTTTGGAAAAGTGGTGATGTTGCCCATAGCAACCAATCAGATTCTAGCTGACATTCTTTAGTATGTAATATTAAAAGAGAGAGAATTTGATTGTTTTTTATGGGCAACATCTCCACTTTTCCAAACCTGCAGCTTGGTAAATCTGGCTCACATAGTTGACTTTACTGCAGTATTTGGGCCGGATTCAGAGTTGCATGACCGTTAAAATTTAGTCGGATGCGTAGCGGAATTGTGCACTGCGCATTGTCGGTCGTAAAGCAGGTGCATGTGATGCTATTTTTCCGTCTACGCCAGCTTACGAGTCTGTGTTTAATTGTATGCAAAAAGGGGCGTATTTGAATATGTTGTATTTTTGGGGCGATTCATGCGCATCCCTACTAATAAAGATACAAACAAACAAAGAAGCGGATATTTGCAGAAATATTTGATGCTGTGAGGAATTTAAACATAGGTTAGGTTTTTTTTTGTTTGTATCCTGCCCTTTTTATAACATTTATCTTTTTTTTTTTAGGTAAAAAATAAATGTTATTTTTCTTAGTCATAAAAATTGTCCGATTGCTTTGGTATGTTGTTGAACACTGTAAATAAAAACACAAGTTTGCTAAGTAGTTAGTGTTTCTACTATTTACATAACACATACCACTATTAATAGTTTACAATTTAAATATGTAAGTTTTTTTTTTCATTTACCACATATAACACATACATTTTTTGGGAAAGAATTTGTTTCTAATAAAAAAAAACACACCATTGTGCATTTCCGCATCCACCTCTCTTTGAATTAAACGTATGCAGACAGCAAAATGTGCCCTTATGACTCGCGTGTGATAAATTAGACTGAAGCATGAATGCGCTTCCGACAATGCATAGCCGTATTCCAGATGCGTGCGATTCACTAATTCATTTTTGATGAGAAAATGCACAACCTTGAATAGACTGTATTTAAATTAGTATGCGCTTCCGTCTCGCGCACACAAGCAACTCTGAATCAGCTTCTTTATGACTTTGGCCCCTATACTTTTTTTTGCTGGGGTTAATAACCGTTTGAATCAGGAAGCCAATGAGTTTGAGTTACTTCTCATGCGACTTAACTACACCAATTTTTTTTAGATGACTGTCCCCTTCCTGGCAATGCACACACTTCTGTATCATCGGGGACTTTTTTTTTTAAATCATATTCGAGCAATATAGTATAGCTGCATTACTCCATGATTACATTTTGCATTATTTAACATTTTTTTTTATCAAGCTGAGTTTTATTACGTGTAAGAGTACTACATAACAATGCAGCCATTGAATCCAAAAAATTGGTCTCACCCCACATTGAGAACAGTGTTTATCAGGAATTCAAAAGGTGATATAGTAGTTAGTGATGGTGTAAAAATCTAGTGACCTATCCCGATGTTTTGGACTGGAAAGTATACCCAGGTGTAAATTTCCATCTGTTTTCCTCTTATTTTCAAACTCCGGTCCAATGGCATTTTAAATATAGCCTCTCAGTTAATCAATAATTTTGCCAATTGATTTACCTATCAATCACATTCCTTATTGTTTAACAGCAGTAGTATTTATTTAAATTGAGAAAGCAGAATTTGATCTATGCAGTTGTCTGGCTTCCTTGTCTTCATATAATATTTTCAACCTTCTCTTTATGACAAGCCTTAGAAAGAAGATTAAAAGCACCCTGAGGAAATATGATGTTGGCAACCAATACACTCACATTCCTCTTCCAAAGGCCTCAGTTCTGCTTCCTATAGTAATTAAACAAGACAGAATGCATCTGCTCCTGACTGTCCGCTCCATGAAAGTAAGTCTGTGGTTATCATTTGCTCTGTGGGTTAAGCCAGGTACACACTATACAAATACTGGGCAGCCTGAGGATATATTTCCAGCTGTCAGGCCATTTTGTTGGGGAAAAAAGTGCAAGCGTGTACCTGGCTTTATATAGGACCTAGTACCTAGTTTACCTCAGACTGAATTGGTTATATTGCTCCTGGCTAAAGCTTATCAGACTTACTCAACTTTCTGTACTTTTGCTCAAAGGTGATTTATCTGTACTGATTCTGTGAACATCTCATTAATGCACCCAACATGATTAAGCTCTGTAGTTTTGATATTTCTGTCTATGATATATATATATATATATATATAATCTCATAGAACTGGTATGTACATGCTCAGCTACCTGCAAGAGGAGTTTAAGAAAACAAGCGGCGTTCAGAGGCTGAAAAATGTAAATTTTTTAGTAGACTGAAACGTTGAACATCTACCAATGCTGCATAGAGAACCGTTTTTTTGTGCCTCTTGTTTTCTTATACATATACATAGATATGCTAATAGATATTAATATATATAGATAGATGTGGATTTCTGGTACAATGTTCTTTTTTTGTGGAAAGACCATTGTACTACAGCTGATTGGAGACTGCCAGCAATTGCAAGGCATTGCAAAGCGACTGTAATGTGACTCCTGCAGTTGCAAAGAGTCACCCAAAAGGTGTGTTTTTAGCTAATTCTACTCTTAACCTTTTCCTAACTTTAACCTAACACTAACTGTCCATGCCCCATTTAAGCACTAACCCTACCCTTTAACCTGCCACAACCTAACCCTTATATACCTGCTGCAGCCTGTTGCTATTGTGAACGGAGAAAAAGGTTCCGGTTCCCAATAGCAATTTTCTATCTTCTGATTGTATCGAACAACCGCCATTCAGCTGGTTGCTGAATCATTTTTTAAATTGGGGTGTGGCGGGACTGAATCCACTATGTATATATAATTGACAGCTGTTCTGTGGCACTGTATCAGAGCTGATTGAAAGGTGAACTGTGCTATTGTGTGAGAGCTCATTGACAGGTCTACTGTAAAAGGGCTTTACCTACATACAGGTTTTCATTATAAGAACGTATTGAACGCTCAGAATTATTTCTTTACAGCTGAGTACAATGCCAGGAGATGTGTGCTTTCCTGGAGGTAGACGGGAACCCTCAGACCAAAATGATATACAGACAGCACTAAGGGAAACCAGAGAGGAGATTGGTCTATGTCCTGAGCAAGTGGAAATCGTTGGGAGGCTAATTCCATATGTTTCCAAGGTAACTATATCCCATGCCCATAGTATATCGTAGCATGAATATAAATCAGTTACTGCTTTAATGCTATGCCTCTAAACTAGATTAAAGTACTTTTGGAAAGTTTAGCAGTGCTGTGTCCTCAGTTTATAGTAACATGTGTGAAATTTTTGTGTATAGGGTATTCAGGAATATTTCTATGTCATGTATCTGCAGATGTATGTAACTAATTCTCTGACTTTTATTTTAAAGACAGAAAGAATGTTATGGTTTGTTACTGGGTAATTGCAAGAGCAGGCCCCTTTTCTTGTGTTTGTGTGCGTGTGCGTGTGTGTGTGCGCGTGTGTGAGCACATGTGTGCGTGTGCGCGCGTGTGCGCGCGTGTGTGTGTATATATCTATCCCTTAACTAGAATAAAGTTTGTTTAAAAAGGAGTAACTAATAAACTTGTAAACTAATATATAGTCTAAAACAATCCTGTATAAAATCAGGTTGCTAAGTTTCCCAAAAAATAGGATACAGCCACACAAATGTGAACAATGGGCTGCATCCCAGACAGATCCCCACCCCCGAGTTTTAGTAGTTTTCATTTGGACTGCGGCTGATTTTTTTTTATTCTATGTATACGCACACTTTCATTCTACTTTTACAATCAGCTGCTAACCAGGGCACAGTGTCTTAATGTGACAGACTGGGCTGTAATCCATGGCAGGTCCTGGCTCCTGGTAGCAAGAGTGATAAAGGAATCCAACTAGGGACGATATAAGGAGTGTAAAAGGCAAAAAAGGCACATAAGATCAGAACACAGAAGAAATAGTACACAGTACTGTGAGAGGGATTAGCAATACTCCAAGGTGAGCACCAGAGCAAGAAATTACCAGAAAATAAGTACAGATGGAGTAGCACAAATACCAGACGTACAAATGGTAAATGTGATGTTTAGGGCATAAAAAGTCATCTGATGCAATCTCTATCACTACAAGATTGTTGGCGCATAGACACTCTTGCAATATTGTTCTATATGGTCTGAAATCATATGATCAGCCCGGCAATTGCATAGGTGTGTGTACCCAGCTTTAAGCTTAAAAGTTAGTGGGTCATTGGACTGAAGCAATATATGTTTATGTACCATTTATGATTGTGAAATGAAAATCTGCCATTTACTTATAATTACCTGCTTCACTTTACTTGGGAAGCTATTGATGGCTCCCTCCCTAGCTATGGCTATGCTGGTGATTATGCTGCTGAATCGCATATTGCTTTGCCATAAGGATCAATGCGGACTCTGAGAACTGTTTTACCTTACATTATATTTGTTAAAACTTTTTTTATTTAATTGTCTGCAATTTATTTAATGTCTACAAGTTGGTTACTGCTTTAATGCCTATGCTAAATTACATGTCACAGAAACAGTAAAGGTTTAATAAATGTTTAATAATGATGTCTTGTTCATTTGCCAGCTGAGGGGTAGCGTTAATAACATATAAGGGATAGTGGAAATGTTGCCTGTATCAGCCTATCAAATCTAGTACATTCTAATCATTGATACCTAGAATTTGGTTTCCTAGGATAGCATTACCTGTTTTTGTTTCTTAGAAGTTTTATGAAATCCACCCAATGACACCGTGACGGCTTCTCTGTGTACTGCCCTGTGTAACTTATAGCTAATTTTATTGCCATTCTTTTCTTTCAGTCTCCCAATTACCTCATCACCCCAGTTGTTGGCATTGTAAAGGACACATTCCGGCCATCGCCAAACCCCAGTGAAGTCACTGACGTGTTTCTTGTGCCGTTGGAATTTTTTATCAGCTCGGACCACTACACACCTCTGCATTTAAACGTGCCGTATTTTGGAACGCAGATTGTTCACAAATTCCTATACCAGGACGCAGACTCTAACAAAGCGTTTAATATATGGGGACTGACTGCGCACTTTGCGTTACTGCTCGCGGTTATTCTTCTAGAGAAGGGGCCGTCTTTTGATTCTGAGTTTGATCTAGAAAGCCGACTGCAGGGCTGTGAAAAGGCTCTTCTGGATTCCTATCAGCAAAGTAAATTGTAGCCGTGCAAACTGATGGCTAATCTGAAAAAATGAATGTAGTGTGGGTTACACCTTGTGTACAGTTTTAACTGGAAAGGAGGCCCTGTTTAATGCAAACTGCGTTTGCGTTATGGCTCCGCCCCCTGCTTCACAATGCTGTAATTCTTAGCATAACAACTAAAGCAACGGAACGAGGACCAGGATTAGTGATTTACTAGGAGCCGGCTTTCCCACCTCTTACGAGGCAGATACCCACTGATTATGGTGTTATTTTCCTAAACATCAAGCAAGCTCAAGGGCATTAAATTCTGCAAATTTTCCAACGTTATGTACCCTTTTTAATAATAATATAATGCAACAGCGCTATTCGCCCTGAATGGACTCCCATTTACCAAAACCCCATTTACTGATAGAAAGCAAGATAACTGGACTCCAATACACCAATACTACAGCCATAAGCTGAAGAGAATGTGCATGTGTTCTCATATAGCAATCAAGTAAAGAATCCAAAAAGACAGCTACGCTTGTAGTCGAGGTGTGGTGCATAAAGATAGGCTACAACAAAAAAACCTTTACAATAACAATTTATTTCTAATAATAAAACATCCTTAACGTCCGCATGTAGCATAAACGGTACGTAGTACGCATGCATAGTAGTTCATTTCTTATTTTACCGCTCTTAAGAAGCAAAAGCTTCTTAAGTGTGAATCTGGTCCTTCGCTGTTTTGTGTCTGTATGCTCCTTGCCGTTATTTACTTCCCATGTCCCGTTTACCTGTGCATGTTGATTGAGTGTATCAATCCCGTCTATTAGAGCATGCAAGTACGACACGCAGGATCTAGATCGGGGCCATTGGAGACTAAGGGTTGGTACACATTGAAGTTTTTTCAACTGATAATCTTTCTAATCACACAATCAAAAGACTGTTTCAGCAGATATCTTGCCAGTGTGTACTGTCCAAAGATGCTAAAAAAATCTTTTGAAACGGTCTGTGATCTTTTGGAGCTCTAAATATGCCAGATCAACCATGGAAAGATACCTTTTGCTTTTTGCAAGTGTACTGTGCCTATTAGGAGATCTTTGGACAGTGCACAATGGTACTGGTAAATCTGATGAAATGGTCTTTTGTTTGTGTGATTGGAAAGATTATCTGCTGAAAAGCCCCAGTGTGTTCCCTGGTAAATACTGTGTAAGTTCCCATTATTTACACCTGCGGGCCCATTTATTACAGGAAATGAACTCTCCATATAACTTGCTATACAACAGATGTAGATCAGTGTCTCTAAATAAAAGTGTATAAAACAGCATACATATAAATAAAAAAACGTGAGAATAGTAATGTGTTGGCTAACCGAAACCCATCTAAAAATGTTTTTTAAAGTTTAAGGGCGTATTCAGAGCTCCGGTCTTAAAAATTACTGCGCATGCGCAGTAGCACATTTCTCAAAACTCTGAATACGGCCCTAAAGCACTAAATAAAAACAACCTGTGTGGCGAGTCTACATATGTGCATAACAGCTTTTGTCTGCATGTTAGTCCGCGTGTGCAAACCAGCTATAGTGTTATACATGTGACAGATAGAGATCGGTGCGAGTCCCCCCCCACCCGCCCCCCGTAGTGTTATACATGTGACAGATAGAGATCGGTGCGAGCCCCCCCACATCTTGATACCTGCCAGAGCCTTTGTTGAAGCCACCCCCCCTCTCAAGCAGCTTCTTAGTACTGTACGAACATATTGCCTATACATTAACTTCATCTTCCAGTAGCAGCTGGCAGGTATGTATCTAGGGGTGTATGAGAGAGACAACTCTTCAGTGTGAAAAACTGAAGGGGTCAGAATAATTTAATTAGTGATGATATAATAGTCACAATTCAGAGCTAGGATGTGCCCGTTTTACTTTTTGCACAGTCACTAGTTCTTGTTACAGGTCTGGCAGAAGGATAGTGGATGGGTATTTGGTTCATTTAATAGGTGAAGGGGAAATAGGTAGGAGTTTCAGGGTTAGATTTAGGTCTCATGTTACCTCTAGGCACAACAAAAAATGGCACTCTTCATGATGTCTCATACGCTGCCTTCTGTTATGTTCACAATGTTTGCTCTCAATTTAAAAACATTTGTATATGACCCAACATTGGGACTCTCATTGTTAGAGTTAGGACCACTATATGCAGAAAGGCCTTGACGGTGGCTGGTGGCTTATCCTAGATTTGCGCAAATATGTGTAACGGACATTTCTGCGTTTTATTTTACAGATAGACAGTATGGTCTGTTACTTGTTTATGGCAGTGTTGCTGGGGAATTTTCTTTCCTTTGTTTCTGTGGCTAGCAGATTAACCGCTGATTGAGCAACTTCCATTTTGTGTTTATATTTTCACAATGGATCCATGAAGAAGTTCTGAGACAAAGGTTTGGACTGGGAACCTTGGCTGAGAAAGGGACAGAGACCATAAAAAAGATTATATAGCTGTCATCCTTGTCTTTCCCCTTGTAACCAAGCCTAGACACCCATCCAAAAGGGGGCCCATAGACTCAAGCCTAATGGAAAATCCACCTTTGATGAAATGGCTGAAAGAGAATTACTTAGTTTTGCAATGCCCAGCTTTTTTTTTTTAATGTTGTAAAGAAGCCATTCAGCAGTCAGCTTGCTGCATCCTTTTATCCATGTTGCTTATAGTTATTAATGTCATTAGAAAAAATAACCACTGTTAAAATAAATATAGAAAACCTGGTGCAATGCTTCTCTGCTTTAAAAAAAAAAAAAGTTGCTCTGTTATTCTTTGAATGTACCACTAGATGGCGATACAGCTATACATCACAAAATCACTGTTATATATGTACAACATATAAACTGCAGTTTAGATTTTTAAGGTTTATCTTGATTTTACTTATATCTGGTTGTTTCATGTTAATACAGCACTCTACAATTGTGTTCACACTAGCCTTGTTTTACAAGTATACATTGCATAGAATTCTCTGGGGGTATTCAGTTGTGTGTAGTATTACAAAGTACATAACCATTCTATAGAATGTAATAGCAGCTAGTATCTGGTTGCTATTAGCAACTCCACCATAAGGCCGGAGATGATGTTGGCATTTTACTTAACTGTATTAAAATATTTTAGAGATTAGTAAATTGGTTCCACATAGGGAGATGTGGAAATGGCAGGCAAGCAGAGACATCTCCACCACTTTACTGAAGATTTAGGGGTTCATCTGTCTCTATGCACAAAATAGAAGACGGATCGTTTTCACCTCCCCCATCTCAGGACATCTGTCCAATTGGGAAACAGATCGCATAATGGAGCTTGGTGGCCCTTTGAAGGTCAGGCATAGTATAGGTGTCCCCATTGAATACTTCTATCACCAGATCTAACCACACTTCAAAACTGGCACCCCGTGTCACGCTTAATGGGAAATCCGTTCTGTCTTTACCTACAAAAGTTTAAAAAAATAAAATGCCCTTAGAAGCTTTACTAAATCTAGCCCAGTGTTCTATATCAGGCATTGCCAACCTTTTGCACTGCCAGTATACTCCAACAGCATAGGCATAGCTTATACCTGGCAAAGCATCATGGTACTTTACAGTTTTACACCAACAGGAGTGCTGCAAGTTGCACATACCAGTGTTATATGATTGTTTCCTTTCTTAAATGTATTTGTAGCATGTCCATAAATGTAATTTCCCTCTCTTGATCTAGGCATGATGTCCTGAACCTTAGGCATGCTTCATACTGCGCAAGAACAATTAGTTTGCTCACATCTTTATTTATAATGACATCGATAACTGTCCAATTACAATGAGCAGATATCAGACATTACATCTTGGAAAATTTCTTGACATTGGAGTCAATTTTATTGAGTTTTTTTTTTTTTAAGAGGATAATGCCTAAAAAACTACAACAGTAAAGGAAGACCTACTAAATAGTACATGCACTGCAGTAGAGTAATAGAAGTACACACATTATGGAATATTTTTCCTTAAAACCTTAAACCAATTATACTGGTAGTAGCTGTGTGGTGATTTAGAGCTTAGGGGATAGATTCTATTGGGCACGATGATGGGATTTGGCTAAATGTGCACCTAATATCGTCTATTACTGTAACTGAACATCACAGATTTTATCTCTATAAAATCGATAATGTAGATTTGTGCGATGTGCTGTTCTTGAGACACATCCTGGTCAATAGAATCTGCCCCTAACAGTAAGGGCAAAACAGAGGTGCATGTAGCAAAACTAAGTTGCAATATGAGGGGTGCAAAGTACCATATAGCTTTATGTTTTTTTTTGTTTTGTTTTTTAAATATATTTTTATTAAGCACAAGATGTACCATCGTTTTGTCAGTGACATCAAACAATTGCTGCATATGTTACAGTTGCAACACTTATATGAAACATGTACAGACATAGGATTTAACAACATCAGAAACAATGGTAATGCAATTTGCAAGACCCCCAAGAGTCATCCTCTTGGCACCAAACTTTTGCTGTATACGTCACAGTTACAACACACACTTAAAGCATGTACATGATATAACCACACCAGATACACTATCAATAAAATAGGTGAAGTCAACAAGAGTCGCCCTCATCTTGGGGATGTCTTGCTCAATCCTCAAAGACTATCGGGGGGTCTTGGCAATAAGTTCTTAATTCATACCAATATGTGTTTTGAAAGCAGTCTTTCAATCTCTTTTTAACTGGTTCTGAGAGTATATTAATAAACCCTTCCCATATTTCAAAAAGCTTCTTGACTCCTATATCTTTCTGTAAGGAAGCCTCCAACCACTCCATTTTAAAAAGATATAACAGTTTTTCCCTGAACATCTCCATAGACGGGGGTGATGGCCCTATCCATGCCTGAAGAATTGATTTTCTGGCCGCCGCTGAAACCGCTAGAAGCAATTTTTTATATCCTGGAGGAGGCTTTAAACCAGGAGGGAATATTCCAAGGACCGCCCAGCCAGGGGTTAGTGGGAAGGGAGTGATCAAAAAATCGTTAATAAATCTCCTCACTTTGAGCCAGAATTGTTTAATTACCGGGCAGTCCCA
>WWET01000098.1:1119758-1137281 GCA_011038615.1 Limnodynastes dumerilii | reverse complement strand
TATTAATATTACTGCTACCACTATGAATGACTTTAGTATTGTCTGGTACTGTCCTTGCAATGAATTACATATTAGCATTTTATACCTTACTCCACTGGCAGCAAGTTAGATAATATGTTGATATTACAATATATTGTTACCAGAAATTATAGTGTCTCTTTTTACCAAGTCATTGTGCTATTATTCTATTTATTGCATGTGTAACAAGTGGCTCCCCAAAAATCTCATAGCATTGGATACCATAGATAGAACAGATTCTTCCCTACAGCTAGTACTGTATAAGTTAAACTATGGACATGTTAAAAGCCCAAATGTATTTAAAACAATGAATGCAACCACAAATGTCACCAGTATTAGCTAGTGGCCACCAATTCCAGAAAAGCAACAGTGGAAAATTATGGAAAAGCATTTAGAGAAAATAATATATGTTATAGCTTGTGCAATGTAATATACATTAATGACATTATTGTATAATTAATTTGTGATGTGATTTGTGATTATTTACAAAATCTTACCTGCACATTCAATTTCATTTTATTTATATAAATATAAATGATTTATTTTGCATCATTAGTCACCATTTCATATATTCAACAGGTATAAAGATAAGATGTTCTGTTTAGCTAATATCTAATTTCAGAAATATTTTCCAGTTTTGTGATTTTCTGCCATAGTTAATGTATCATAGTTCGTTTATTATTTATGCTCTTTGCAACTTTAATTGAAAAGACAATTACAGGTGATCAAATCTGCTTAACAGCTACTCTGATATTTTAATTTTCAGGAAGTTGTGTTACTATGGAGACAGGCTCCAGAAAGATGCTCTCTCTCAGTGTGTATTACAACTGTCTATGTGGTTTGTCTGTCAATTCATATAGACTGCCTGAGGGCTATAGCATAACATTTACTGGTTACATTTACGAAGCTGCAGAGAAACAGAATCGTCTTGATGACCATGGATTTGTTGAGTTAGGATTTAATTTCTTGCAGAGGGGAGATACAGCTGAGAGGCGCAAAGGGGCAAGATGGTACTTAGTGCATCAACAAGTCGCACTACCACAGATCAGTGCAAAGCTGGGGGTGGGTGCTGTGACATTAAAGCTACACCAAGGGGTACATCTCTGAGAGTTGCTTTAAGTGCTTAAAAAAAATTCCATACAACTAGGGTTAGATTTACTAAGATGTTGCCCATAGCAACCAATCAGATTCTAGCTCTCACTTTGCCAATTCATACTAGAAAATGTCAGCTATGCAGATTTCTATGGTCAACATCTATACTTTTCCTTTCCCACAGCTTATTAAATCTAGCTAATAAATGTTGTTCTTATAGTATTAAATAGCTAGAAACCAGTGAAAAGGGTGTAGTGGTGTTTAATTTCCAACATTCCAGGATAAACGCAGTATTGACGCAAAGTGGGCCCATCCTCATCTGTTTCAGTAGTAAAAATTAAGGAATAAAAATTGTTGGGAGATGTAGGTAGATAATGGGCATTGTGGGTGCATGGTGGGGGGCGGCTTGCACCCTTTCCTTCTGGCACATGCAAAACATGATCTGCGGCATATCTTGACAGATGGCAGATGGCTGCTTAGGATCCAGCCCCCTTACTCCACTCCCTCCACCTGCCTGGACACAGGGGGGAGGCAGCATTTTCAGTGTGGGCATGTATGGCTGAGTGAGCAGATGGTATAGTCCTGAGGTTATATATATTGACATATAATGGCATTTGGTATAAAATCAAATCTGACCTGAGCTCAGTTCAATAGAGGATTAATGTAGCTGTATGAATCCTGGATGATTTGGGGAAGACCCCAGCGGTAGATTAGATGTCAGAGCTTCCCAACCATCTGTCTCATAGTAGAAGGTCCTGGGGTGAGGGCCCCCATGAGCTGAGTGCAGCATGGAGGGTTTGAATTTAAAAAGCTTTATTATGCTCACAGTAGCGGCAACTTTAAACAGAAAAGACCAAAATCATGATGTGGGGGGTCGGGTTCCTCTGGCAGCAGAGTGATAGTAGATACCAAACCTAGCAACTCTCATCCATACCTCCATGCTTTTGGTAGCCACCACACCCATTGGTTAAGATTTGGAATATAGCACAGTTAGAGGGTGTGCGGGGGCAGCAAGCCACAGAGGAAGAAGAGTATGGTCTGTAGATAGTTTGTGTGTCACATACTCCAATGTATTATTCCAAGAGTGAGTGCCAGTGGGCACCAAGTGGGTACTTATGTTGGGCATTTGTTGGCTAAGGAAAAGACCATACCTTGACACTGTCATGCATTTGCCATGGCTGCTATGATCCATATCTTGGAGATTTTATGTTTCTGAATTTTTTAGAATATCGTACCCTCATAGAGCAGAACAGTGGGTGACCAATACTATAGCCTTTTACAGACAGTATAGCATTTCTGACAGCATAGCATGGAGATAGGTATCTGAGTTATGTATTCAGACGCCTGTGATCTTTCATTTTCTGCTTAGTCACTTTAATCTGGGTTACTGTTGCTATAGTAACACTGGCAATTCTGTCAAGTTTGATGTTGGTAAATGTCTTGTTACCCTTTTGTTGTATTTTTCTGGGCAATGAGCCAGGAAGGCCCATATCCACAATTCTGCATATATTCATACTGACATGCTATTAGATAAGCATAATTGTTACAGATGTGTATGACAATATTTTCTATGAAAAAAACCCCAAAACAATCATAAACACTACAGCATGCAGTGATTTCAACAAGCAAGATAGCAGTAATCCCCAACAGGTGGCCATAGGGCCCACATGCAGACCATAGAACTGCCACCTGCACTCTTTGGCTCATGTCTGTATTAATGTGAAGTGTGTCTGTTATAGTAACACTTGTGTAGTATGCCCTTTGTTATGGTATCACATGTAGGTGTGTATTTATATAATTAGATTTAGTGATTGAACTTATTATGAAGTTTAAGTGTAATGTGTATCATGCTGATCATTACTCTGAAGATCTTATTTAATGTGATTGTGAATTTGATTCTAACGGGAAATATATGTAGCTCTAATGTAATATGTATTTCCCCATCTCTCTCTCTCTCTCTCACTCTCATTCTCTCTCGCCTCTCTCCGTTTTATTTATATAATCTAAGGCATGAAAAAGACTATTTTGTGGTAGACATTCTTGATTCACCAAGGCAGACTATAGTTCGATTTTATGGCCTCCCGTGATTAACTTGATCACATGGTGACTGGTAGAAAAATGTAAACCTTTAAATGAATGAAGAGTGTGGTCATATATATTCGTATTATGATGAACTTGTCAGCAATTTTACCGTTTGTACTATGCAAAATTTAAAGTGGATCATCAAAAGGAGGTTCAACCTATGGTAGCAACAGCAGCGCCAAGGTCTGGGAAGTGTACGTGAACCTATGAATGTGCTTGGTAAACAAATAAAGTCAGCGAGTGAGCATTTTTTGGTGGTTTATAAATGAGTTTGAATGCTGAACCCGACAGGTATTGTTAGATGCATGTGAAAATAAAGCACATTATTGAAAAGATAGCCAAAATCTTCTTATCCCCGTTGGGAAAATATTGTAGATTGATGAGGCAGTTTCCAAAAAAAGCACTAAGTCCAGTCAATTATTGGCTGCTGCTTCCCCTTTAAGATTGGCTCCAAACAACCATCCAGTACTGCAAACAAAACAAAATAAAAGGTAGCACCTAATAGTGCATTAAATGAGATTTATTAAAATTGCTTGTGACAACATAAAAACTCGGCACTGAAAGTACCCATATTGTCTGGTCGGACAACTTTCAGTGCCACACCTGTCTCTTCCATACACATGGTTACATGGGATATGATTGATAGGTGCTTTTCTAATTTCCCAGCACTATAAATATGTGTTACACATCCCATGTGTTATCTCCCTGATGGTCTCACAACGAAACGTGTAGGAGAGAGGGTGCCTGGACCTAAGAGCAGCTCTTTATTTGTACCTCTGTTGGTGATCATCCCCTTCGAGCATAGCTGGGACGCTGGCAATCTATGAATGGCAACATCGGTATCCTGCTCTTAATTGTTTAGTGACATGCCTGTTTTTACTATTTTCTGGTACGAGTTTTTATGTTGTCACAAGCAATTTTAATAAATCTCATTTAATGCACTAGTAGAATACGATGTGTCGCAAAGTAACACAAACCTCACCCTGGTCTCAATACAATGTTATAATGTTAATAATGGAGAAAACTATACGTCTTTGTATGTGATATAATAGTCTTTTTTTGTTTTAGTTTTACTGTCTGGTCATTCAGAAATACCTCCACAGTGCTGGGTACTTGTTGGACTCCTTATCGTGTGAGATGTTTTAGCTTCTGATGAAGATCGGTATACAGAGATAATTTCCTCTGTGATCCAATGTTGGATCATATAGTCGATATTTTGGAGTGTATATGGTATGATCTGAGCTGTAGCTAGAAATGTTAAAATCGTGTCCCCTACCTAATGTTAACCAGTTAACATTAATGGTGCCCAACTTTTGCTTAGTGCCCTGGGCGACTGCCCCTATGGCACACCTCTAGTAACGGCTCTGGGTATGATTAAAGAAAACCGTAAAAACTGCTGTCCCAGACTCAGCGTTCTCTGGTATGCTCCTAGTTCTCAGATAGTAGCCTCCCTTTGGTTCTAAGTAGTCCCAAGCCTTGCCATCAGGTCACAGGGAGTCACGACTTTACTAGTTAACAGGTTGAGAACAATATTATGGGGATAGAAAACAGCAGAGAGAGCGGCTCAATCTATGGTACGATAAGTATTATTCTAATGCGGTTATAAAATCAGAATTACAGCTTCCTCACAAACATAAAAACACATTGGTTAGATGTCTTATAAAAGTATGATGTAAAAATCACGGTCACAGTGGGAACATTTATGTTGCCACTCAGTTTATTAGTCTAAGGTCATAGAGGATTCCCTTGCTGTTCTATGTATTATAATGCAGGAACTTTGCTGGCTTACTGATTGCTACTGTCCTGCACTATAATACATATGACAGCAAGGGAATCTTCTATCATCTTAGAGAAATAAACATAAATGTTCCCGCTGTGACCGTGTGATTTTTACATCATACTTTTATAAGACATCTAACCAATGTGTTTTTATGTTTGTGAGTATGTTTTAATTCTGATATATGACCGCATTAGAATAAGACTTATTGCACCATAGATCAGGGCATGAGAAGACGCTGGGCAGAGTCGTAGCTAGAAATTTTAGTGCCCGGGGCCAAAAGGAAAAAAAAACCGTGCCCCTGATACTGGGTTTTAAACCAATTTAACATTACATATTAACTAATTGGTACCCTCCTTCATTTTTGTACCCTGGGTGGCCGCCCCTAACGCACACCTCTAGTTACGGCCCTGACGCTGGGTTTCGGAAAGCAGTTTTTGCAGTTTACCATATACACGGTACACGGTATCATGGGCGTAGCTATAGCTTTTTCATGGGGATTTGGTTGGCAAAAAATTAAACAAAATACCTACCTACCTAGGTAGGTACTAAGGTACCTAATTAAAATCACTTACCAGTTTCAGTTTTCCTTTTAGTGGCCACCACAGGCTTAAAAAAATCACTGATTCATTTAATTTTTTCATGTGCATCTGTCACCGGTACCTACACTTTATGCACGATGCACCACACTGCTTTAGCTTTGAATCAATACTAACAATCTTAGAATAATAACGCAAAGAAGGTACAATCCGCGGCACAAAGGCTGAACAGAAATGGCGGTCGTCCGTGCAGGTACATTGTAGAACGCTATACTTACACGTGGCCCCTCTAGCATCGCTTGAGACCCGAAAATTTGTCACTGCGCATTCAAGGCCATTGTTCAACTTATATGCCGCAATCTGTATGTCTCTAACAATGCGCCATCCCAAGCGTAAGCTAGAAATTGGCTATGTGTGCGTTGTTTACTTGCCGCGTCACCCACACTATTCCTAGAAGAGNNNNTGATTGCTACTGTCCTGCACTATAATACATATGACAGCAAGGGAATCTTCTATCATCTTAGAGAAATAAACATAAATGTTCCCGCTGTGACCGTGTGATTTTTACATCATACTTTTATAAGACATCTAACCAATGTGTTTTTATGTTTGTGAGTATGTTTTAATTCTGATATATGACCGCATTAGAATAAGACTTATTGCACCATAGATCAGGGCATGAGAAGACGCTGGGCAGAGTCGTAGCTAGAAATTTTAGTGCCCGGGGCCAAAAGGAAAAAAAAACCGTGCCCCTGATACTGGGTTTTAAACCAATTTAACATTAAATATTAACTAATTGGTACCCTCCTTCATTTTTGTACCCTGGGTGGCCGCCCCTAACGCACACCTCTAGTTACGGCCCTGACGCTGGGTTTCGGAAAGCAGTTTTTGCAGTTTACCATATACACAGTATCCAAAATATCGACTATATGATTCTTTCAAATATGGAGGAAATTATCTCTGTGTACAGACCTTTAACTGCAGCTAAAATATGTCATAACTTAAGTCCAACAAGACTGAGTACCCAGCACTGAGCAGAGGTATTTCTGAATGAAAGTAAAGCTGAAACACAAAGGACTATTTTATGAAATACGGCTTCTTCCTGTTATTCAGTTATTTATTGTTTTAAAGTAATTAAGATTTTTTTTTCTCCATTATTATCATTTTAACATTGTATCAAGACCATTATTGATAGATATGAAAGTGTTCTGATTATGCAGCGCTGGGACTGTTTAACCATTATTCTCTGTGCACATTCATGAATTTATCTGTAATTGTTCTCATTTATAGTGCTTTGTTTCTAGCAGCAGGATGTATTTTTAGCACTTGAAAATGAGCCACCCCCTTCCTTACATACCTAGCTATAAATATGTACGCAGGGGTGGTTGTTGACCAGCTAGGGCCCCATAGCAAGGAGATAGGGCCTGGATAGGGAAGAATGTGGTGCACGGCCCCCCATCTGGTGTGTGCGGTCACCTGCAGTGACCACAATGGCAATGTTCAGGCAAGCCGGCATCCTTACACAGCATTCGGCACTCTGTGTATGCAGGGAAGGGGAGCTGCCACGGGCATGCATCTCCTCCGAGCTGGGCCCCACAGCAGCTGCACCCACAGTAGTTACACCTTTGTATATACAGTTTCCCATTAAATATGGTTTATCATAAATAATGGCCCTAATTTGCCTTATTGTTAACAATTGATATTGTTAATTGTGCAGGTAGTGGAATTGGAGGTTTTTTGGTGTTCTGCTACATAATCCCATTCTTGACAACTTTTTATTTCTTCTCTGCGGGCAATCCCAGAGGAGAGAATCAGCTGACAGTCTGTAGGAGCTTGATGACGTGAGTCGCCTGGGGCAGGGTTTGATGACACAATTTGCAGCATTAAACCCTGCAGTGTGGTAAAGATGTGTTACGCTCTTCTAGCATTCAGGGAACACTGGTGTAATATTGTGACTCTCCCGGACATCCCAGGAGAGTTGGCAGTATGCATATGACTTATACATTTTCTCATCTGTTTTTAGGATTCTGTGGTCTGCTCATAAGAGCTAAGCACTGCCTGACTGGTAGACAAGGGTCAGAGCCTCTGAATGCTGGTGAGGTGACCCAGAGCACTGAAATATTGGGCTGTTAATTATGACCCTGCGCAAAGTTGCAATAAATGTATATATTTACCAGTGATCAATAAAATGCTAGTATAGGATGCATATATTATACACACTAACATAGGACGTGCTTCTGCTTCAGCTGCACCTATATCTGTGCTGTAACTAAACTTCTGTATGTGCAAGGGGTGGCCTTTCCCTTTACCCTTCACACAAATGGAAGTTACAATAGCAAAACCTTTCCTTAATATTTCTGCACCACCCCCCTCTTATGTAGAAGTCTGAATAGTATGTAGGGGCCCATACTGTACTATATAAACACCTCCTCCCCCCACAGCTTACATACCTAATGTGCACTTTCTGATCCACCTTTAGAAACACTTCCAATATGGAAGTCTGGCTGTTAAGGAACCAGATCCATGATGGAAGTGCAGCGTTTTGCGCATGCGCACCTGCACTATGCAATCGCTTTCCATTCCTTGAGACTGGAAAATGACTGATTTCTGTAAGTTTGCATCCAATCCATAAATAGATAATAAAAAATAAATGTAGCATTAGCAAGAAGCCCAAAAAGTAAAAAAAAACCTTCAAAAAAAGTCAATATTGTTGTTCTAAATTATACACTAATGACCTTTAATTCCAGATTAATTAAACTTTTCCTGTGAACACAATCCATTTCTGCCAAGACGTCTGCATGTTTTTCCACACTAAATAATGAATAAATCATGTTACACTGAAGATATTTATTGGTTAAGAGTAGGCTGCCTTAGTGTGTAGAGTTAAGTGAATAGGTTTAAGGAGAATAAGGATTTCGAAGGTACACCGGAGATTAACAGGAGGAACACAGAGGGAAACAATATATCGCCCATCTCTGCTTTTAAGGGGCTTCTATTTCAACAATTTTAACTGAAGTATGTGACTCTCCATCTCAAACACCTGCTTGTCCTGGACACTCTGGACCTCTCCACATGTGAGAGAGAAGTGAATTCCCATAACGCTCCCCTCTCATGTCGACATTTGTGTCGCTAAGCCTTCCTTAACTTCTCCAGCTTTCTGAAACGCGATCCGTGTGGAAGTGTTTACCGCCACCCGCTCACCCTCATCAGTGTGCCCCATTTGCGGGGATTAGTCTTACAGATGACTCAGGGGTCTATTTACAAAAATCATTTTAGTGCGATAGGGCCAGTTTTCACTTCAAAACTGGCCCTATCGCATTAAAATGAAGTTAAGCATATTTACAAAACGTCGGAGCGGAGTTTTACACTCTGCTCCCGGTGTTAGACTACCGCCAGCTCAGACTGGCGTTAGGGGTAAGTATTGCGGCGATGTCCCCATATACCCCTTTTTCTCCCCCTAATAGCTGTTATTAGGGGGAGGAAAAGGGGGGCATGTATGGGGAGACCGTCGGAAAACATAGAAATAATGACGGAGGGTAAAAAAAAATAAAAAAAAAATTGAACTTTAAAAAAATCAATAAAAAACACAAAAAAAACATTGATAATATAAATAAAGCTTTAAACTCACCTGTCTGGGTGTCCTGTCGGGCTGCAGCTGTCCGGTCTCGGCATGAATACACTGCACATGCGCAGTGTTTCTCATGTTAGGACTTGGGAACATTTTAAAGTGCCAAAAGAGAAGCACTGCACATGCGCAGTGTTTTTCATGTTGGGAGTTGAAATGTTCTAAGTCTCGAATGAGAGTTACTGCGCATGTGCAATACTTCATTCATGCATCGCCTGAATGAGAAGCACTGTGAGGGCCCAGCAGATCATCGCGGGACCTCGCAGGAAGGGTGAATATTTGTAAATTATGTAAACGAAGCTGCCAGGCTCGCTGCAATGATAAGGGAGCCTGATGCAGCTTCGTTCACAGGGAACGAGGCAGGTAAGTAAATAGAGCCCATCGTATGAAGTCTAAAGCTGGGTACAAACCTGTGCAATTATCAGGCCGATCTTATGATTCCAGGACATATGAAAAAATGCTTGTTTCTCATGTCCTGCGCATGTGCAGTGTTTCTCATGTCCTGAGCATGTGCAGTGTTTCTCAATTCGGCATTGACATTTTTCTAAGTCCTGATTGAGAGATACTGCGCATGTGCAGTACTTCATTCAGGGATCGCACGGAGGAGGATCACAGAACCTACTTGCAGCTCATCGCGGGACCTCAGTAGAGGGGTGAGTATTAGTAAATAATGTGAAGGAAGCTGTGAGGCTCACTGCGATGATAAGCGAGCCTGATGCAGCTTCCTTCACAGAGAATGAACAAGGTAAATAAATAGAGCCCTCAATGCCCCATCGGATGGATCAGTTCCGTAAGCAAGGAGATCTGTTTGCTAATATCTGACACGTACATGCGCAGTGCCAACAAAAAAATCTGACTTACACAAGCAGCTTGTGGAAGTTGGTGTCCGATGGAGTATAAGATCAGGTCGTCCTTCTTTATCTCTCTGCCTGCATCTTGCAATAAGCAAACACTCTGCTCGATGCTTTAGGACTGCTTTAGCTTTCCACAAACCTTGGACTACATAATTTCTGCTCCAATATCATTTGGCTTTTATAGCCATGCTGTTTATCCATATGTCTAATTTTTGCCATTTCTTATTCTCTGACAAGGCATTTTCTAAAGACACACAATGACAACCTCTAATTATTTATTATCATAGGTGCATTTCACCTACATATACTTTCCCAGCCAACAATGTTTATCATACCTTTGCTTTTCCTTTCCTTATACCATTTTCTGTTCACACCATAACATCCCTTACATCACATCCCTCTATCTAAAAATAGACTTCTTTCGGGCTGCACCCAGTCTCTGGAATGACCTTCCTCACCCATTAAGACGCTCCAAACTCCAAACTCATCTTTTCAGGCAGTCAACTTGCACAATCTACTGCTTAACATTTGTCTACCCTATTTATAACTATCTGGTTTTCCATTCTTTACATGATTAACACAAACTTGGAAATGTTTCTTTCTATAATAAAATTTCTTTCAGTCCTGCTACTAACATGCAGAGCACTGAGCAATTTTACCATAGAAGCTGGCTGGTCCATTGTGGTATATATATAGCCCTTTTGTATCAATCCCCAATGTCCTATAGAGTGTAATCTTGTGAGCAGGGCCCTCATATCTACCCAGTCTGTCTGTTACAACCCAGTATAGTTATAATGATTGTTACGTTTGTAAACCACTATTGTAACTGATAGTGCTATACAAAAAAAAGCCATTCAGGAATAAATAAATAAATAAGTAGATGAGTTCCTGATAGTTACAGTGTTTTTGTTGTTGTTGTTGTTGTTTAAACAATTACCTAATGGAGCACTCCAGGGTAGAACTGATTAAAAAAGCATAGACATCTCCTTTGCTTCTGTCTGTGCAGATTACCCATGCCTTCCATGCATCTGTTTATTTGTGCAACTTCCATTTTGTGTACCACTATTGTTACCCAATAAAAACATTGAAACGGAACCTGCGGGGAGCTGGATCCAGTCTTCCTTGCAGGAGAGTGGAGATCACTCCACTCAGTCACTAAGAATTCTGTCACGTAAAATGAAGACACGTTGGAAGTCTGGACAGTATGGAGGGTGCTTAACACTCCCTAATTGTACTATTTACATATGTCCCCCTCCTACTTCGCTCATGCGAGTGCTGCATCCTGCACAGACCTGCCCCATTGGCAATACTTTCATTATGCTACTTAATTTTATTTAAATTTGATGGGGGCCAGTGAACAGCTAAATGTGAAATAAATATGTAAGAAATAGTAAAAAAGACCACCACAAACGGCCTCGGTGATCCACCCAATGATGACAGGAACAAGCTGCAGAGCCTGCCCATCCTGACAAGACTCAAACTGTGCACAGACTGTGCAAACTGTACTCGACTGAATCACCACCGAGTGCCACCTCGGCATGGCCTAAGCACTGCTAAAGCTTTCCGCCAGTCAGGAACCACACAACCACAATGCCCCATCTGAGCAATCCAACAACATAGGGAGGGAGGGCAAAACCCAGAAGAAGAAGAAGAAGAAGAAGGACCGCCTCCTGGGAGCTTCTTCTTTTATAGAGACATGTGAGGGAGATCCCAGCTCCTCCCTCACCACCCTACAAGGAGCTGCACCACTGAGAAACACACCTCCAGGGAATTTAATCTCCCTCTGGCTTAGATCAGCCCTCATTTCTTTTAGTATCCAGGTCCATGGTGGAAGCACAGCGTGTGTGGTTGCAAAATGTAGGCATTTTATGATTGTAGAGATTGGAAAACGCCCTTTTTACATGTTATTCAATTTTATATATTCTTAATTGCACATAATACATAGTTATTTATAATATATTTATTACTTAGTTATTTATAAATATATAATATGGTAGAAACATAGGAATGAATCCAGACCTAATACCATTAGACCACTTACGCACGCAAAGTGTGTAAGTAGTCTATATTGACTGGAGAGCTCCAAATGTTATGCTACAGTTGTGATAGTAACTCCTACAAGTTCCATCCATCAGGGCAGTTCTTTCTTTCTTTCTCCTGCACAAATTAAGAAAGATAATCTGTTTGCAATAAATAGATAAAATGTGACTCCCCTGCGATCAACATGGTTTAGCCCAGGAGTAACTTTTCATTTGCAGTTGCAAATGGGATGTGCTCATGATTGATGAGCTTAAAAGATAAATGAATATTAAATAATCTTTTCAATAATACAATATTTTATTTTTTGGAAAGGAAAATCTGATAAAACAAAACATATTAAATAGAAAACATTGTTATAGCATTTTATATACTATAGAAAAATGTGACTGTGTGTTTTCTCAGAACCTTTATAGTAAACCACTACCTCTGTGTTACCTTCGTGGAAAGAGTAGTATGTTTAAAATGGGTGTTTCGGAGGATCGTCTTTAGGCTGGAACTTAAACTGTACAGAACAGTACACAGTACATGTGCCGCACATCTGACCACAAAACATGGGAAGGACACATAAGACCCAAAGCAGTGTTACCTATAAATGCCTATGCAACTACTTAGGTACAAAAGAGCCAAACTCAATGCGGCTACATGACCAGAAACATTACGCAAGAGCAGGCACTAAAACGAGATCCTAAAATGATTATAGGCAATAAAAAAAAGTATAAAATGTGTTATTTCTTTTCAGTAAATAAGGTAATTATTTTATACCTTCACAATGCTCCACCAGCGATATAATAAATTTTTTAGTGCAATTGCACGAGCACACCCTTACATTAACTACATGTTTCTACCCTTTACCGCCCATGAATCACCCTTCAGAGTACAAGCAGACAGGTCTGGAACTTTATGGTGTGTGTTTTGGAACATGCGCAAAAGAACAGTTCACTAAGCCATTGGGCGTATGTCCAGCCCTGAATCAGGCCAACTGCATGCGCTGAAAAACTGTTCCAGACTATTCCACCTTTGGAATAGACCAGCAGGCTGCAGAGTGTGAGTCTGTTGCATTGAAAGTATCCAAGTGTCCATGTAGACGCGTAAATCACGTAAATCCCTTCCACATGTAGGCGTGCAAGGGTGTGAGTCATCGCCAAAAACGTCAAGTTCTGAACTGGCTGGGAAATCGATTATTTCTGCCTCAAAAAGACAAAGCAATCAATCCCCGGAACACCAAACACGATGCTTTGAATGGTAAGTATCCCCAACCCGTTCCCTAACCCTCCCCCTCTATTACCCTTGCCCCTCCCTTAGTCACAACCTAACCCTAACCAATCCCTTCCACGGCCCTAACCCTCCCTTCCCCATAGCCTAACCCTCTCCCTAACCCTAAAAAATCCCGGAGAGGTTACTCACCTCTCCTGCGGCTGGTCCGGCGACGCTTCCAAAAATGAATGGATAAGTATGGTGATAGGCATACTGACCCATTCAAAAAAAAAGAATCTAAAATGGCTGCTATTCGAAATAGAGACAGCCGAAAAAGAAATTTTGTCTGACACTACTTCGTTAAGACAACCATTGTAGCGGGCACTGTTCTACTACATGCAGAAGTTAGGATAGCAAATTCCATACCTTTGGCACTGCATTAGAACATACAGAATGCGCTCTTAGTTCAGGACTGCTTTTTTTCTTTAATTTCACAATTAAGCCAGATATGCATCTATTGGAGATAAGTCCATATCACATTTATTCATGGTCACTCAATATATTCTTCTGTTATATTTAGTGTATCTTTAAGGCCAAATGTTAAAAGTATTCCTTTATGATTCATTTGTGTGACTCATGTTCCAACTGAAATGTCACCAATCATGCATAGTGTAAATGCAGCGCTGAGATGACTCATATTGGGCCAAGCTAAATAGCCGAGATGAAATTGCTGTATCCCAGTGCTGTGGTGCTGCCTCTCTATGATTACTGAGCACATGTGTGACTTAAAGCACTGGAGCTGAATTGGGTCATATATTACATCAAGGGGATTACACTGACTGGCAATGATTGCAAAAAGGTTAATGCTTTGGGAAGCTCTTCTAGAAATTCCAGCTGCTGCTATCAAGCTAAAAACCACACAAATTCTTTATGATAAAATAACAGCATGACATGAGAAAATCTCTTAATTTCAGGAATCATTTAATCACATACATATAGTATACCTCTTGTGCTGTACCAATTCCTATCGATACTTGCAATAATAAAAAAAATTATAAATATGACCGGTTTCTGTGAATTTTAGGTGGATCAGGCACAGGAAACAATGCACACTTGCAAATTATGTACATGATACTCTTGAATTACAGGTTTCAGAATAGGGAGCAGTAATAGGGAGCAGTGGCTGCACTATTTCACACTTCATGGCATATTTGAGAGGTTGGAAAATGCATATAATGGGTATTTATGAACAATCCAGAGGTAAACCTAAATTTGGCTCTGGATCTGCACAAAAATATGGTAATTTGTGTACACTCCCAGAACAATCCAAAAGCATCTTATACCTGCACCATGCAATATCTCAGCTGCTTGGGACAATTTTCTGTCTCATTTATCATTAACAAGAAAGTCTCACTTTAGTCACAAAAATCTATTGAGCAAAGTCTGTCATATAGTGGAGATTGCCCACACACTGGTTAAAAGTGACTAATATTGGTCCACCTTTTTTGGGATAGAATAGGCATGTTGGAGAATCTCCTGAACAGACAATAAAATTGATGCTTTTGTGGCTGTTGTTTGGCAGAATTGGACTATCGTGATTTTCCACACCCAGTACTATTATCAGGCCAGTCAGCTGATAATTGCATAGTAGGTGGGCAGCGCTTGATATTATTCCTTCAGTGGTCTTAGATCAGGACTCAACAAATCCCAGGTTGCCACGTCGACTAAACTTTTGTACCTGATGACCAGTAGGTGCAGCCATTACAGTCGACCGCAGTTACGCTTTGAAAAGTTAAGGTAGGGTTTGGCAAGCGTAAAACCGCAAAAATAAGTTACAAAAGCATAAATACGCTACACGTAGAAACGTTAACCGACCGTAGGACTGGATCTGGCCCAGTGAGTGCAGTACTTTAGTAAAGGAATGATTGTATGGAAAAACAGAGCAGGATTATTGGGAATAAATCACTTTAAACAATGTCTACCAGTTAGTTTATTAACAGTTAAATAGGAGACTAAAATGTAATTGAAAAAAGTACCAAAATGTATCCAGTCTGTTATAAATTCCTTCCAAATCGGGGTATTGTAAGTCCAGTTCAGTCTAAATCACATCCATTTATCCTCCATATAAGGTTTTCATAAATAAAACTGGAGAGAGTGAAAAAGGGATTCATGACCGTTAAATACATGATATAAAAATAATATCATGCACATGGACAGGAAACCTGTACCCAGGGTAGATGGTAACGCTGTATTCAATATCCCACACCGAGACGAGTGAGTTATGGATGAAGTTCTGTAGAGTACTGGTTCAGGTTCCTGTTCCAGGAGCTGTACTCACCCGATGAATATAATATGTTTGCATTATATGTTTGTAATACTTGTAAGATATATTAGGGGTCTGGAGATGGAATAGCATCAGTTTTTTCATAAAACACCATATCCTCCAGCATTTTTTTTATGGAAAATAAGTACACCGGGGGGCATGTCCATGAAAGGGTCGTGGTTTGTCCAGTGAAGGGGCGTGGCTTTAATCTGCTTACATTTGCATGTATGATAAAGTGTAAAATCACTATAGTATCACAGGAGAGGGTTTTGTAACTTTATCAAAGCTCTGTCCCCGAAGCTCTGCTATAGTGTTTAGATGCTGCAGGACTGGAATGTGAGAATAGGGGAGAGGGAACTGCTGGGCCAGAATCCGGTACAAGACCCTTTTTTAGCCGGTACAGACTATTAAAAAACGGTACTGTGTCTGCTAAATAGGTAAAGTTGGAGTGTATGAAACACTTACTTTGCAGCAGCTTCTCCTGGCCGTCTGGGATAGACGCTGAAGACCTGAGTTGCCGTGTGTCGCTGACTTACGTGTGCGTGCTGCTTTGCTTTATAAAACCGTGCACAGAGCTGCGACTGCGCACCCTGCTGCGACTGTCTCCAGCATTTTTGTTGTTGGCGGGTCGAAGGGGGTTTCTGTGGGCACCACTGGACCATTGTATCATTAATTCCTCTTCTAATAACTCTAAGCCTCATAGAGATATCTTAGCCTGTCCTTGCCCATCCATCTTTTCCATATATCATTAATATATTTTCTATTGACCAAAATACTATACTATATAGGTGTCACATCCTCACATCCTTGTCATTCAATCCTAATTACTGAATCTATTGAATATAGTCTGTTTATATTGTATATTGCATCACTCATACAAATACTTTTACTTTTGAAAGCTGCATTATAAATTCTATAAGATTTGGCTGCCAACAGAAATAATGTGTTTAACTTGATTTCATAGGGAATACAAATAATTAAATAAAAAAAATAACTTTTTTATATCATGGTTCTTTTACCTGTAGCGGTCTAAATTTCATCGATTTGATGGTACGCCAAGGAAATATAGACAATCCGCCGAAGACGCCACTGGTCCCGGGTTTTGAGCTGTCTGGAATTGTTGAGGCTCTTGGAGGAAATGTTACTGGATTTGAGGTAAATCATCCTCATTTCATTAACCAATCGTATTTAAGATAGGCACTAAAAAATTTTTGTTTCTGCAAATTAAAATATGGTACTTTAGGTGATTATGTCATATCAAGGGATTCATAAGTTTTAAGGTACTGTGTGTTCTGTAATTTGTTTAAAGTCTGGAAGATGCTCTTGAATAAGGACTCCATTAATGTTTTATGGGGGATAGTCTTGCCCTGCGGAACAAAAAAGAGGGGAAGAATAGAATCAGTAGTAGAAGTGAAACAAAATCATGGTTAAATACAATGCACTCAGCAGATCTAGATAGATAGATAGATAGATAGATAGATAGATAGATAGATAGATAGATAGATAGACACATACATACATACATACATACATACATACATACATACATACATACATACATGTAGGTGTAAATTTCTATCTCTGGATCCAGTCCATAGATAGATCAATAGATCCACAAATCTCCACTACCACTGTGCTCGAAACTCCATGTGCAGCAGATACAGTGATCTGGGTCTTATATTAGTTGATATTAGATAAATAGATTAATAAATAAATAGATGGATGTGAGTAAAGAAGCATTAAGAACAATTTCCCTTTTTAAAGCCAAATCTTTTAAAAATCGAGTTTCCACGTAACGTAATTTTTCCAGCATTATCATTTTAATGGCTGATCAAAATCTGCTGTATAAGTTGAATAACCATTTCAAAAGAATCCAATTATATTGCAAGTAAATTTATTTTTATTCGCTAACTTCTGCTATTAATAATAGTGCAAAATGAATTTCCAAGTGTATTGGATTAGTTTAAAAAAAAAAAAAT
>WWET01000098.1:1095674-1119604 GCA_011038615.1 Limnodynastes dumerilii | reverse complement strand
TTTTTTAAATCTCAATTTCCCCAGCAAAGTAGTAGTATTTAATAATATATCTATATAATAATAAGCATATAACAGAAAACTTAGAGTAGAGATTGACCGGGCATCACCATTTTCCAAATAGTTAAGGTTTAAATGGAAAATAATGTGAATACAGTAAAAATAGTTGTACTTACCCATATGACCATCTTGAAACATCTTACGTTCTTCTTTGTACCTCAGTGACTATAGTTCGGGTACTTCCGGGGTTGTGAATCCGGCCCGTTGTCTGTTTAGAGTTCACTAGGATGCACTCTGTATTGCAGTGCTCCTCAATTTTTTCTCAGCACCCTTAAGCCCTTCCTAGAATTCTACGGAACGCCAAAAGCAATAACGTACAAAGCAGAAATTAGAAAGTACATACACAAATATTATATTTAGGAGAGGGGGGACATGATAGCAGCTTTCAAATACATCAAGGGTTGTGACCAGCTAGAGGAGGGTACCATTTTTCAAAAAAATCACAGCTAATAAAAAAAATTGTTATAACTAATATTAACTATGTTAGCTTGTAACTGTAATTAATATTAACTTTTAACTTATTGCCCCCTCCCTCTGTGTCCATTCAGACTTATTGTCCTATCCTTCTGTGGTTATCCAGCCTTATTTCCCCTCTTTATTTGTGTCCAGTCAGCCTTATTGCCCCAATCACTATGATATTTGCTGTATTGAGTGGCAGTCACTATGATGCTGTCTGCATTGAGTGGCAGCCATTAGGATGCTCTCTGTATTGGGTGGCAGTCAATAGGTTAATACCTACATTGTATATAAGTCAATCTAAGTAAGTCAGTATCTGTTGTATTTTATTGCAACTCCTTTACATTTCATGGTTTTTTTTGTTGAACTTTCACATTGTATATCTGCTCTTATGAAAGCTCTTTATACCATACATTTTAAGTGGTCTATTGTGTTTTGTTAATGATTTAGGGCAGTGATTCATAACCTTTACCAATTACATGTATATATAATTTTTTCACATATATTTGCAATGATTTTGAGGCATATTTACTATATATGCCATTTAGCTCTCAAGATAATTTATAAAATATGCCCTCTGGTATGGTATGGCTTCTATCCCCTTTCAACATTGCCCAGTTGCCCTGCAGTCCATCAGACCCTGGTACAAGAACCACTGGTTGAGAACCTCTGATTTAGGGGACTGTTTCTGAATCTTTGATCATATTTTCTGTGAGATGTAATGGACATAAAATAACTCTTATACTTTGTTATAACTGAAGTCAAGTTTTCCAGGTTGTCGTAGTGATATGATAGCTTGTCCTTCTCCATAGCAACCTTGCTGGGTCAAACGAGCAGCAATATCTTGCTAAGATATTGTAATTAAAAACGTGACCTAAAACCACCACAATCAATCTGAAGAAATGTAAGCATAAGAAGGTAGGGTTTTCAAGCTATTTTATTTAAACATGCTTAATAGACTTAAAATTTTAAAAGTTGTATTATATGAGACAATGTTTACATACATTGGGTTTGATCCAAAGGGAAGGTGTACCCCAGCTGATGTGGCATTTCTCTGCATATGATTTTCTACTGCACATGCTCAGAAGTGAAGAACACGCAGTCATGGCTGATTCAGATCAGAGCGCAACTCGAGTTGTGGGCAGCTTGCGCTTTGAGGGGCAATGTATTTGTGTTGGGCTTAGCTACTATGTGATCGTACGCTACATGACACAATTAATTACAATCCAAAGGCACTATTCCGTTAACTTTTGGATCTCACGCAGCCCATCCCACTATTTCGAGCACATCGGGCCTGATCCAGACTTAAGATTGTTTTATGTACACAAGTGTGCCTAAGTTACGCACTACTCAGTATAATTCAGTTCCCCTTGGCACTTTCCTCACACATATGTGACTTAGCTGAATTACGTGTTCAGAACCCTGCCTTAACTTTTCCTTGTGTATCTCTGGCCGGACGGAATGCCTTGTAGTGAGTAAGTGCCTGACCCAGCCCATACTGTATAATTTAGATGCCTCCCTCCACCCACAATACTTATGTTCGGCTTGCATAGGGATGTCACACTCTATCGTACGAAGTTAAAAGGAAGTTTCATACGATCAAAGTTACTTTCCTTTTCAGCAACGATCGCAAGGACCTCCCAGTGTGAGGTGGGGCCACAAAATAAAAAAATATTTGGGCCGCAAGTTTGACATGACTGCTCTAAAGATACAACCCTCCAAATATTACCATTTATTTATTTATTTGTTATATACACGTATATAGATAATGAAAGAGAGCTGTATATATTTAAATATCTATAGCTCTCTGATTTCTCTCCTCTCTCTTAACATGTTTTCCATTCTGTCTTCATTGACTTCACAGAGCTTCTGAGCAATTCTGCCATAAGGTAAATTTATTAAACTCCAACGTTACATAAAAGAGCCGCAGAGACTTCAAGTCCTCCATGTATTTATAGCCTTCCCTTTAAGGAAGCTGTAAGGATCTGTTAATGGCTTAGTGATTGTAAAATGTATTCACATAATGTCTAGAGAGAGGCAGAATGAACACAGTTCCCTTCTTCCATCTATTTTATTGTGGGAGTTTTTTGCCGTCTCTTGGAGGCTTATAAGTACAGCTCTATTAACTGGCTGGTTTCTTCCACATGAATGTAAATTCTTATATTATGATAAAATGCATAATTTAACAAAAATGTGTTTTTTTGGGTATCGTATTCTATCACATTTTAAGCAAACTAAACTAGATCACTGACCATGTCTTAATATTTAAATGACCAGTATAAAGCATATTCAAATATTTTGTTTAATTTTGCAGATACAATCAATTAATATGGATCATATACAATTATATACAACTCTGTTGTGTGGTCCTGTTTTGACCCGCCCAGCTTCCGTAGTTTCATGACTAATATTGTCCTATTGTGCCAAGGGTCAGGCAGGAGCTCCCGGAGCTATGCATTAACCGAGAAAACACATGGCAAAACACACCATTTCCAGAATATTGCATATTAATGAAAATATTTATTTTTTTGTATGTGCAGTTAAAAAAGAAAATGTTAACTATGGCATGATTACAAATTAGAATTAGCCCCAAAGGCAGCTATTTTCACAAAATTTACTGATCTTATGCTAGCCACACACTGTGGAACAAAACAAGATGTCCGACCACATTTCCGTGCAGTCTGCAATCATTCTGTTGCATTCTCCGGCCAGAAAGTCTGATTTGTGAAAAAGGGACATCCGAAAGCTCCTTTTCGAGTACTTAACATTTTAGACTTTTTTTCAGAATGGGTGAGTATGACGACTTCACCCATTCACCTTCGGAATTCACGATATCCCTCCGCCGCCGCTATCGCCGGACCGAAGGACAGATGAGTAAACTCTCTGTGTGGGGTAGGGAGGGTTAGGGTCAGGCTGCAGGAGAGGGAGGGTTAGGGTCAGGCTGCAGGGGAGCGAGGGTTAGGGTCAGGCTGCGGGAGATGGTGGGTTAGGGTCAGGCTGCGGGAGATGTTGGGTTAGGGTCACGCTGCCAGGAAGGGAGGATTAGGGTTAGGGTAGTGAGGGGAGGGTTAGGGTTAGAATTAGGAAAAGGAGTGGTAGACTATTTTTAATAACTCTTTGGAGCACCTTAAGCTTGGAGCTCCGTGGATCGATTGCAATGCCTCCTCGAGGCATATGTAATCGAAATCCCAGCCAGTTCGCAACTGGCTGGGAGGAAACTGCCATTCTAACCGGAGACCCACACCCGCAATCATTATGACTGTTGGCGGAGAGTGACACTGCATATTGGTTACTCATGCTGTGCTACTGATCTTAGTTAAGCATGAGTGACTGTGCTCACACATAAGAATGTTTCTTAGATACGTATTATTCTGTACAGAGCCACAGCGCATGCATAGTTATATAGACTACACAATTTGCGTAGGGGTTCTGTCTGAATATTAACTATGTGCAGTCTTTAAAGACTGCACATATTTTTTAAGGTAAGAGGGGGTGTGCTGGGGGTTACTTATGTGTGAATCCGGTCCGAGGTCTCTGATTCAGAGTTTTAAAATAAGAGAGAAAAGTTACTCCTGGGCTAAACCATGGTGATTGCAGGGGAGTCATATTTCATCTATTGCAAACAGTATTAGAGTTGAGAAGTGATGTTTCCTATCCCAAGTCTAAATAACAGTGTGAAAGTGATGCTGGTCAGTATCTGTGTGCAATCAGTAAAGCAAAGTATTCTTCCTGCATACTTCCCCACTAAATAATGTACCTAAATATACGCAGGTTGTGTGTGTATATTGCCAAATTTATGCAAATTGCACATGGGCAATACAGATGTTATGCAAGTTCAACTCGATGCCTAATGAGATCCGTAAGAAAGGGGCGAGCCAGTATTCCATAACTTCCAGAGGGAAGTTAAGAAAAGTGGTTGATGGGAGGCATTTGAGTAGGACTGAATGGGCTGGGTTAGCAAACTCTACTTACTTTAGCAAAATCCGAGATAGGGTAACCCTATGGTGGAGGAAGTCAGCAAAGATCTGTAAGAGGGAGTGGAGTGTCATGGGAGTTAACATGCAACTTAGGTGCGTGGTTTAGCGAATTTGCAGTATTATTTACTTCTTATCTATGAGTCAGGCCCTTAATTTCAAACTCTGAATCATGGGCGAGATTTGTGTCCTGTCTTAGATCTAGCACTTGCTTCTACTATTTCTATAGCACTGTAGGAGATATGCCTGGCACATGTAGGCCAAAGGTTATCGAGACATGACAGTCCATTTGTTTATACTATAGGCAGGTAACTAGTATTTTGTAATACACTGATCTATGTTAACTAATCTAATATCATGGTCAAGTTTGAAGTTAGCTGCAAAATGTTGATAAATTCCACTTGGGAACTAGAGGAAAGGCCATTTTTATAATAAAGATAGTCATATTTTCTAACTTGGTTATTGTTATTTTGTTTTCCAGATCGGAGACAGAGTCATGGCCTTTGTCAATTACAATGCATGGGCAGAGGTTGCATGCACTCCTGCCGAATTTGTCTATAAGATCCCGGATGATATGAGTTTCTCAGAGGCAGCGGCTTTTCCAATGAACTTTGTTACAGCCTACATGATGCTTTTTGAAGTGGCCAATCTTCGAGAAGGGATGTCCGTTCTGGTGCACTCGGCAGGTGGAGGAGTTGTAAGTGTCCCCCATTTGCTTGAGGAGTGTTAAGTCTCTAATTAGCTGGATCCTAGTAAAATAAATTAAGGACATGGATCAATGATTACCCAAAAGTGACACTTAGGGCCTGATCCAGACCTACGCATGAGAGCGGAGCGTATTACCGCTGCAGCCTAAAAACTTTCACTCCCACGACACTCCCCTTACCTTCCTTTCAGTACGCCCGCCGAACCCTACCCTAACTTTTCCATGTGTTCGTACGTATTTTCGTAGCGACGCGCTGTTCGTAGCGGCCATACTGTACAATTTAACTCCAGCGTCTGTACTAACTTCGTGCTATAAACACGCCCTGTCGTCGTAAAATACGCAAAGAATACGGACGCCCGAATCGCCACTACGAAAAGGTCTTTTGGTACGACCGGAAGTTGTCACTATGCACATGTGCAGTGCGTTTTTTCTGCCGTTTTTTTGCTTACGATCAGCGTACGTTCGCATGCGAGCGTAGGTCTGGACCAGGCCCTTAGTCACTGATTAGTGATAAAACAAACATTGAAGGTCTAGTTAAGGCTCTTAGTTTGTCTGCTTACCTAATCACTGTGGCTTATCCAGACTTAATAATTGCTCCACTGCAAGGAAAATGTACAGATTTTGAGATACAAAACTCAGTACGTCAGAGAACAGGGCACCCCCTCTGCACTCCTATTTACGGATGGTATATTCGTAGAGTCCATTGGGAATCTGGTTTTGAATCTCTGTTGTTGCTGCATTCTGTGCACAGTAGCAGCTGAGGTGTTGATTCAGTCTACTATTATTATTATCATTATTATTAATAATAATAATAATAATAATAATAATTAATGCTTTTGCAGAACTAAACTGTTTCTTCTCTATGCCGACTGTCTGTACAAGATAACAAAATTCATATATTTAACATATACTAATCAAGAGAAATGACTTCTCTGCAGGCTAAGTGCCAAATCCATTATTACTATATTCAGCTGTAGCTAAATCTATTAGTATTTCAAAACACAGCATTCCAAAAAAAGCAATTACCAACAAATGTGTCTGGGAGAAACATGTAGATCTTAATTCTACGGAGCATATTTCCATTCTTTTAATCCTGACAAACACATAATAATATTTAAGAGGTTATTTATTTGCTGTGGATGTTTTGCAATAATGGTGAATGCAGTGCTTAGGTTTACCAAAGCCATTAAGCTTTCTAGAGTATGTGTAAACAAGTTAAATTGAACATCATAATTCATTGGATGCTGAGCTTTAAATTACTTTCTGTTGTAATCATTCATATTTATTATCTACATCACCGAGAGAGAACATCAGATTGTACAAAAGGAACTGCAAAATATTGCTGCAGTCTCCCCTGAAAAAGGGCTGTGTACATTAAACGTGCATGGCCTGTGTCAAACAACATACCCACAAGGCACTAAACATATATGTATATTGTTTGGAGCAGAGAAGGGAGGGTTCAGGATACAATCGAAACTTTCACGTATATCAATGATTAATAACCAGGTAAAGGAGGATGACATTCCTCAAAAGGAGATAAGTATTGCAATACAAGGGCAGCAGTAACACTGGATGGTAGCGACTTTATAGGAAATATGAGGAAAAATTACTACTGAAGATGCTAGAGGCTTATAGAGTAGAACAGTTAAAACATACTTGGTAATATACTAAATCTCAAACTAAATTTGGAATCATATAGGGTTTTGGGACATTATGGTTTTAAAAAATTAAGTCAATAATGGGTACATTCCTTGTTAAATGCCAGCTAAACACAATATTCTATCTCAATTTTAAAAATGCCTTTTCAAGTTTTTAGGTTAAGTACAAAACATGAGTTTTATCTGGGGGAGAATGTGTCTGTAGGGCAGAGCTCGACAAATACAAATATATATGTAGTACAGGCATGTCAAACTCAAAACCCCAACTAAATTTCAGTGTTTTCTTCCTTTGTCTCCAGCTCCCAGTATTCCCCATCATGTGTCTCCAGCTCTGAGTATTCCCCATCATGTGTCTCCAGCTCCCAGTAATTCCACCATTCATATAGCTCCAGCTCCCATTAATTCCCCATTCATTAGTCTTCACACTCCCCAGTATATACCTTTGATGTCTTCTATTTGTGTCTCTCCTCCGCGGTGCACGTCGTCTTCTCTGTGACGCTGGCGTGACATATCGGTCAATGAAGACCAAAAAGAAAACGAATGAGATCCTATAGAAAGCACTCCTACCAGATTGCTCCCCAAATAGGTGTCAAAAATGTATAAAACAAAAAAACGTTATTAAATATTGGTTTAATAAGCGAATATTAAAAAATGGGGAAAGAGAAGGGATAAAGAAGTGAATAAAAATATATATAACAATATAGCCTCAAAACACTATATATATGTATAATAAGCTGAAGACCTGCTCATATTCAAATACCAAGACAGTCCATAGATATCTTTATAATTATAAGTATTGAGTCCAAGAAAATGCACTAGTGCAAGAAGAGGATTCTAATGTGTATAGCAAAGACTAGGTTATTAATAATGAGCATAGAGAGCTATTCAAATTAATGTGTAGCTAGTAAGTTAAGCTTGTTCTATGAGAGCGCTTGTAGTCGCCTCATATAGATAGCCTATATAGGGTCGCTATGTCTCTCATTGACTCAATCTTATAGCTCTGAATACTATTTAAATTAACAAGTTTTCCATGCTAAAAGCTCTCTATGCTCATTATTAATAACCTAGTCCCTGCTATACACATTAGAATCCTCTTCTTGCACCAGTGCATTTTCTTGGACTCAATACTTATAATTATAAAGATATCTATGGACTGTCTTGGTATTTGAATATGAGCAAGTCTTCAGCTTATTATACATATATATAGTGTTTTGAGGCTATTTTGATTCTGACTGCACCCAGGGCTTATCTTACTAAACAAATATAATGTAGAGATAATTAAAAGCTCCTTTTCCATTTTTTCCTCTTGTCAGTGCGAGTATTCCTTTCTTTATATCGGCCAATGAAGCTGTTGTACAGGACAACTGAAATTGGGTTTGCTATCAGCTGTTTTGTGTAACTGCGACAGCAGCTGATAGCAGGAGAATCCCCGTTTTCGATTACCAGCCCTGCTGCACGTTGTCCTTACATTTAACACAGTGGTCCACTTAGATGAGGGCTGCAAAAGAAATGCTTTTGGCCCGCAAGTTTGACGTGTCTGATTTAGTATGTATGTGTTTTTTACCAGGTCCTCCTGGTCATAAGCAGCCTGGGTATAATCAATAGCTGGCAGAATGATGGGACTTAAGTCACCTGGTGTGCCACAGTTTCCCTATGTCTGTCCTAAAGTATTATGTGTGATCGGATCCACAGGCCACAGATTAAGAGGGACCTGCTAGCAGTGGGCTGCACAATCCAGACACCCATTTGTCCATATATACAACACTGCCACTTACTTTTCTACAACCACTGACTACCTTCCATCTCAAGCACATGGAAGCACATGGAAATTTCTAGAAGTTTGGAGGTATGGATGGGTAAACAGAGAAATGGAAAGCCTAGACTGTACATTGACTAATGCTGGCCATACACTAGGCAGATAATTGATCCCAGCATGGGGTGGCCCAATAAACAGGACGATTTTCCCCTGGGAAAAAGGTCCGTATATTGGCACCATACACTTTCACCTGCTGAGATCGATAATCCTAGCAGTAGAATCTTGCATCTAGCTTATTGGCTGGCTGCAAAAACACATTTATGAATGAAATTAGTGTGAGAAGTTCTGCAGCATGGTGCAGAACCTCTCACAGTGACAGGCTGCACACCACTGTCACAGTACACACATAGAGGTAGAAAGGACACTTTGTCCTCTCTCCTTCTGTTGGGTCTACTGTCACAGCACTGCAGAATCTCAGGCTGTGATGCACTTCAAATATCGGGAGCTTGCTCCTGATATAAATCAAACATGTTAAAAGACCATATAATCGTGCCGGAGTGTTTTTGGTACGTTTATTTGGCATTTGAAATATTGATATTGGCCACTAACTACATTATTATTTGCCCGATCAGCTGATAATTGGATGATCGGGCTGATAGTCGCTCTAGTGTATGGCCAGCTTAAGAGGGACCACCCAATAGTGAACTCAACCCTGTACCTCTGCGACAGATGTCACTACTGAACGTCTCAAACAGCTCTGAGCATGCACAGTGGGGGTAAAATGGTCACATAACAAGTTGAATGAAATGCACAAAGTTGAGCAAAACCTAGAAATTTAGATCCAGCCAGTAAAGCAAATAGACTTTTACATATGCCAGACTTTCATTAGGACAAACTCCACCTATCAGTGATGCAAATATGTTTGTTTGTTTTTTCTCCAACATTTATCAATATTAACTTATCTAACCAGGGTTAAAGCAATATTACTGTCCCAGCACCATGGCGTTTATGGGGATGTGGTTGCTGGTCTGAGCAGTCTAATTTCATATATGATACAGCTACTAGTGGACTGTATCATTGTTTGAAAAGCTTTTAAGATAGAAAATTTCTGTTGGAAACATGAACCTAATTCCCTGTTACCAATAGCTACAGGCTACGGCAGGCAGTAGGTTAGGGTTAATGCAAGGGTTGTGGTGGGTTAAAGGTTAGGGCTTAAGGAACAGGTAGGGTTAGGCTTTAGGGCATGGAGGGTTAGTGTTAGGCTGAAGAAGGGAAAGGTTAGTGTTAGTCTGCAGGAAATGAAAGGTTAGGGTTAGGAAAGGGTTAGCTAAAACACCTACCTTTCCAGGAATTTTTTGGGGTATTGTTGACTATTCAAGGTATTGGACCCCTTGGTGATTGAGAGCTGCAGCAGGGTATATGAGCGCTTTTAAAGTGGTATACCTCTAATTTTATATTGGCTATAGGCAACATCTCCACTTTTCCTTTCCCACAGCTTACTTAATCTAGTCCCAGGAGTTGCATCTCCATCACTTTCTACAATGCAGTCTGCATTCAGCTGTAGTATGGTGGTCTTTTGAAATTAAGACCATCATGCCAGCAAACCACACTTGCATTTAAGGGGTATTCTATTTATTGTAACGTCCCTCTGGAGTAATTAAACAAACAAACCTTGGAAGGGGTGAAAAAAAAATGCATGCATAAAAAATACTGTTTGGTTTTGCTTATTAGCACAAAAGTATTAAACAGACATATTTTTTACTCTAATTTAAAGTTGTGCTACAAAAATACTACACTTCTTTTCCTGCAGCTCGGTAAATCTGTCCCTTAGTCATTAATTGTAGGATATCTGATGCTTAATTGTCCCACTTGCATATGCACCAAAAAATAATTTCCAATGAATGTTACTTTTCTTACATACTGTTCATACATTCCACCATGTGCCCTATGATTATACCAATAAAACTTCTACATATCTTTTTTAGGGACAAGCAGTGGCCCAACTGTGCTCAACTGTCCCCAATGTCACAGTGTTTGGAACAGCTTCTGCTTTTAAACACGAGGCAATCAAAAACTCCCTTAGCCACCTCTTCGACAGAAACGCAGATTATGTGCAAGAGGTGAAAAGGTAAGATGACGTTTTTCTGCGCATTCCGGCAGACCTCTGCGCGTGTTACCTCCATGCACATTCCCAAGCCCCAGATTAGAATATTAGCTAGTCTAAGCCACCAAAAGACTTGGAACTGACAGGCAGCTCATTAGGGCACAATATACAAACACACCATGACAACAGATTAAAACACTCAGCCGACGTCTTGATTCTTAGCTGTGTGAGAAAGACACTGAGTCTGTTTAAAAGCAATCTTTAGCTAAAGCTAAATGTGTTCATTTATTAAAAAGTGCCTTGTAATAGTCACAGATTAATGCATGCAAAGGTTTACAAATGAAGAAATTGCCAATCTACTGAAGAAGCCATATCACAGGTCAGTGAGAAGGGGCCTCTTTTACCTGTGGGAGTCACAGCTGAGAAAATGAAATTTTAAAAATGCAAAAAAAAAAAGGACATTTTTGTCTGTTTCTATTAAGAAATAGCATTATTTAAAAATAATGAGAGGGTTAGATTAATGGGAGGGTTAGGGTAATGGGAGGAGGAGGGTTAGAGTTAGGGTAATGGAGGAAGGGGAGGGTTAGGGCTATGTAAGGAAAGGGTTAGAGTAATTAAGGAGAGGGTTAAGGTAATGGAATGAGAGGGTTAGGGTAATGGAAAGAAAGGGTTAGGGTAATGGAATGAGAGGGTTAGGGTAATGGAATGAGAGGGTTAGGGTAAAGACCAGAGTAAGGGTTGGGGTTTAATTCATACTTTTCACACATTTGCCGTAGGATATTATTTCTTTTGTTGATCGATTGCTTTTCCTTTGCGAGGCAAAAAAGGCTGCAACGACCCCCTCCCCCCCCCTTTACCATATTTTATAGTAGTAATGATACACAAAACAGTAGTTTTTCAATCACTTTGTATGCCAGGTCAGGAGTAATCTACATAGATAATGCTTATTAAGCAGTAACTAACCTGCCTAATTTCATTATTTTGCTTTATTTTATTTTCCTCTTCTGTATTAAATAAAACGACTTGTAAGTTATTTGTCTTTTTTATGTGTATGTAATAACCTTTTTTCTGTTTGCAGAGTCTCCCCAGAAGGAGTAGATATTGTCCTGGACTCTTTGTGTGGGGAAAACACTGGAAAAGGCATTGGCCTCCTTAAGCCTTTGGGAACATACATTTTATATGGTTGGTTGTTTTATGTTGCTATATTAATTTATACTCATACTCCTCATAGTCATCTACATACAATAGTGGCAGACATTTTGTTCATTGAAGCAATAATTATCGTAATGTCTTCCCCAGCCTTGGTGATGATTCCACAAGTCACACTTGGGGTGAAATGCGTTGGGTTGAGGCCACTGCTAGATGCAGGGCTTGGTGCTGAGGTCTGGATAAGTTCTTAATTATTAACAATGTACAGTATGTAGCTTCTGTGGATGACTCCAGTGAGCCAAAGAGACTTCAGCTTGGTTAAAATGGCAGTAGAGTTTTGCACAGGAACAAATGTCTAATTATCAACAGAAACACTTGGCTACAAGCAGCCCTGAGATTGGTAACAGTGGAACAGTCTGCTACTGCACTTATGCAGTAGTCCAAGAGGTTAGTATGTAATCACCATAAACCATCATAATTTTTCGTTACCTTTGTCGAATTCCCCATTAAATGTAATCTGAGACCACTTGAGTCTTGATATAGCTGTATCCCTCTAAATGAGACTGAACAATCTTTAGGGAATCATTTTCTAATTAACAGTGTGTGAATTCCAAATCTAAGCTAACACTGTATAATTATAGCATAGATCACATTAATCATATTAACACCATCATTGCCAGAGGGTGGTTTAACACTCATCATCACACTGTAGGCCCTGGCTTACAGAACGCTTTTTTAAAACACGTTAAAAAGCAATAATATTGTCTTTACTATCATGTTTTTGGTTAATGATTTATACTTGCACTTATTTTTTGTAAGAATGTGTTACCCTGTTTTATCCAAAAAATTGTTTCTTTCCTGGTCCTATAAAGTACTTTGGGATTGCCAGTAATCTTGGTGCTTTTATGGGCTATATTTAGGGATGTTTAAGCAGATTGAACAATTTGAGCTTTTAATGAATGATATTAGGTGTGAAATGGGCACCCTCATGCAATACAACTAAATGCGTACAACCTCACTAGTGGCATGTCTACAGTGGGTGCAGAGGCCCAGAGAAGAGGTTGGCCTGTGGCAGCAGCCCAGCATACCCTCACTGTGGTAGGCTGGCAGCCTAGACAGTGTTCAACGCTCAGAGTGGTTAGCTGCCTGGGGCCAGATGGGGTATGGGACACAGTACGAGTGCCCCAAATCCAGACTCACACCACACCCCCTTACTAAGAGGCCCAAGTCTGTCATCTTCTGCACATGATCTTTAATCTTTAGGAATGCTTCATAACAGGGCATCCGACTTTAAACTATAGTTTTATAGGAAGGATCTGCTAGTGCTGCACCCCACTATAGAGACACCCATGAGTGTGATTTTTAACCATTCACAGTTGCACAAACTGAAAAGCCAAGAGATAAGTGCATGATATTGGAAGTCTGAGTCAGTACTTAGAGAATGAGAATGCTAATCCTGTAAACAAAGAAGGAGCTTTACCTTACTAACTCTAATGAAGCACAAAGCCTGTACAGTTTGGAAAATTGGACTAATCCGACATAAACCCACAGAAGTTGAGCAAAACTCATAAATCTTAATCCGGTACAGGTGCTTCCTCAGGGACATTTATTAAGCCATTCGTTATTTTTTTATTCTTTAAAATGTTCCTAATAGGCTGCAGGATAAATAGTCCAAGCTGTGCCTCATTAATAGGGACCAATACTCTTCTGTAGTGCTCTATGTGGCACAGATTTTATTATCACATAAGTCATGAGATTTCCTTCTTTTTTGTTCATTGTCTGAGAATAGTTTACAACTCTTTCTACTTAGGTTCATCCAATATGGTTACCGGCGAAACAAAAAGCTTCTTCAGCTTTGCGAAGTCAGTAAGTATCTCTATTTTATTGTTATTAATAGTCATTTATTTTTTTATATCATTGGCGACTGGGTATATTGCATAGTGTGTAGTCAACATCTTTAATTATAAGGGATGCAGTTGCTAGTCCGAGCAGCCGTATTTCGAACATGATACATTTGCCGACTGAATGGCGGCTGTGTCATTGTTCGAAATAGGCTGAAAGTAGAAATTTGCTATTGGGAACGGCAGCCTATTTCCCTTTTCCCAATAGCGAGAGGCTGCGGCAGATACATTAGGCTTAGGCTGCAGCAGGTATAAGGCTAGGGCTTAAGTAAAAGGGAAGGTTATGGTTAGACTGCAGTGCATGAGGGATTAGGCTGTGGTGCATGAACACTTATTTTAGACCGATCTGCATTCAGCGGTAGTACATGGTCTTTCGGAACAAAGAAGTACACTTGTGATATAATGTCTTTGTAATAATTAAACTTAATAATTAATAAATATATTGTGTATATTAATATGACCACTACCTAGTAGTAAGCTAATATCTTTCTTTTATGGCTGCTAATTAGCAGATAATCCAATGTGTTATATTAGACTACATTATACATGTTAGTCATGCATGAATATTTATATTTTAGAAGTGGAGGTCGGGTTTCATCCTTATAATTAACTTGTAATTACTATGCACATTCTGTATAATACATCTTCTTCAAGAGACTTAAGCTTTGTTTTATGAATTATTTCATTACATTACAAATAATTTGGTTATTTCCTTTATAATATGGACTGTGTAAGACACTGAAGAAGAATAGTGTAGGCCAAATATCTGGATTTTTAAGGACTTACCCATTATGTCTTTACTCTTTCAGTGGTGGCAGGTGGAGAAAGTGAATCCTATTAAACTATATGAAGAGAACAAAGTTATGTCCGGATTCTCGCTCCTAAACTTGCTCTTCAAGCAAGGTCGGGCTGCAGTTATAAGACAGGCAGTAGATACCCTCCTCGATTTGTACAACCAAAAGAAGATCAAACCATTGGTGGACTCATTATGGGCCTTGGAAGAGGTATGTTCATTGTTCATTTGCAATATAGAAGTGTTTCTAAAGGCTGATTAATTTAATTTACCAAACTATATGAGTTATTTCTACTTTTTGGGTAGAGTTTCCAGTTAGTTTGCTATAATTGGTCTTATCCCATTGTATCTGTAGAATGCATTTCCAGTGTTCTTCCCAGAAAATTTTGTTGGTATTAAAAAGTAACTGGATGGGGACAGTGTGAGAATTTTCAGTAATAACACTTGACAGGATCCATATATCCGTTCCCACTGTGGAGCTCATTGCTGGTGTTGCACTTCTGGGATCTAAGCTTCTGCCTGTCTTGTATCTATTTTGTTCTGTTGGTTGTGATCTACTGGTAAAGCCAATGAGACAGGGCCGGTGTTAGGGTATTCAACACCCCCTTCAAACTAGAAATGTGTGCCCTCCTGTAAAAATTTCACGTTTATCGTTATAAAATACAGATCACAATCTTGTAACCACAATAAAAGAAAGCCAGTCCTAGTCTCTACTGTACAATACAGACCGCTTCCTATTCACTGCTGTACAATTCCCACTGCATCCAAGTGACTGCCGTACAATACTGACTTCATCCTAGCGACCACCATACAATACAAACTGCATTCTAGTGACTGCTAAACAATACAGACTAGATCTTAGGGTCATACCATACAAACTTTATCCTAGTGATCCCAACCTCTTTATTCCTCTGTGTGTGAATGTCTGTGTGTGATGCTAACGTGACCTTAATCATGTCAGCATCACTCTGAAGGAAGCTGCAGGTACTGTATGAGTCCCAGTTGACTCTCTGCTGCTTCTGATAGGTAATGGTGCAGCAGTGCCAGAAAACCTTTACAGCCCATCGGAGGACATCCGGGACTGGGGAGAACACTGATTTAGGTAATCAGCCTTTTAGGTAATCAGTCACACTTATCATATAACAAAGAAGTGGCAGCATCCTTACATGATAACCTGATACTGAGAAGTGGTTATGACATTATTTAACACATATTATTTGGCACAGTAACAGGGGCAGAGCTACAGCTGTTTTTAGGGGGATGGGTGATTAAACAGTATCATGTCCGCTTCCTACAGATGAAGGCACTTAGTCCTTGTACAGTAAGGGCACGCTCATACAATTTCGGACAACTGCATTAGCATTTCATACTTCAAATGCAATACAAATGTTATGGAATTACTGATTTAGCAATGTGTAGGTCTAAACTAATTAATAATGTTATATATATACATATATATATATTTGTATTTTTTGGCTAAATTCACTCAAGGATGTAGTTTAAATGCATTCACATTGCGACTGTTCACACAGTTTATAAGCACCGTTTCCCGTATACATTCCAGTGCACTGCCCTGTGCAAGGTGCAATGTTAATGGTCATATAGCTGTACTAAGCTTGGCTGCTCTGCTCGGCTGTACAGTATGCTCGATACATGTCTATTTGCGTTCAGGTTAAGGTTCAGGACCTTAGTATATAGAAAGGCAAAACATAGAAGTAGTTATGTGTAAACCATGTAAAGGGATAGAAAGTTGCAGGGCCATCTGCGCAGGGTGCAAAGCAAAAGAAGGGCAACAGTAAGTTAATATTTAAAGTTAAAGTACCGGATTCACAGATCCGGTGTGAGTTAGGTGTGGACAGACCCGCACCTAACTTACCCGCCCTTGCCCCCTTTTTAGGTACATTATGGCACTTACGAGCCCTCCCTAGTTAATCTAAATACCTCCCTCCTCCCACTTTTTCCCAAACCCTCCCTCTTTTTACATAAAATACTCAGTGCGGTCTTTAAAGACCGCACAGAGGCAATCTACGTACCGAACTGGTACGTAGATTGCGTAAAGGACCTACTACGCATGTGCAGTAGGTCCTTTACTAGAGATACGCACCTAAGACTGCCCAAAATGATTAGTAATTCAGGGTCAGGCGACATTTTTCCTTTTTGCCCCTGGCTGTAAAATTTCTAGCTAAGGCTCTGTGAACTTAAGTAAGTAAAGTATAGAGCTTGTTAACAGGGTAGAAGAATGTTTACAGGGGTGGTTGAGGAGCTTTGTAAGCTTGTCTGAAGCGGTGAGTTTTAAGGAAGGAGCATAAGATATAGAGAAGCCCTGTTGGGGCAGGAAGGTCATTCCACAGGGTGGATACAGCCCAGAAGAAGTCCTGTAACAGGCAATTGAAGCATTTAATGAATGTGGAGTGTCTTGGATTTTGTGCAAAGCAGAACGATAGAGTTAGGAGATATCTTGAGACAAGTGAAGATATGTATGTGGGTGCAGCTTTGTGGATAGATTTGTTGGTTGGTAAATGATATATTATAATTACAGAATACAGACTGATGGGAATGACAAAATAATCTCTGTACTGCACTGCGGAATTAATGGCACAGTATAAATAATAATAGATGAATAACACAATAAAAAAAAATCATTCTATTTGCAATGTCGCTTCTGTCTGATTTGCATGCTAAAGCCGCTAGAATTAGCTGGCAATATCAGGAGACCTATTTACAAAAGATAAATATATGAATTAAACTACACAAGCATTGGAAATGGGAGCACCTTAATTTCCTGTAGAGCGGAAAACAGTAGTTGCATATGTATCTGTATTAAGACCAGTGCTCCATCCCCTGAGTTTTTCTGGTGTTGTTGTCTTGAATATGCTGTAAAGCATGCCTGACCAAACTGTACTGTAGCTCTCCAGGTGTTGTGACACTACGAGTCCCAATATGCTTTGTCAGATATAAGATATAGGTATGCAGTTAAATCATGCTGGGAATCATAGTACTGTAGCTCTCTAGGTGTTGTGATACTATGAGTCTCAACATGCTTTGTCAGATATCAGATATAGGTATTAAGTTAAAACATGCTGGGAATCGTAGTTTCATGACACCTAGAGCGTCACACATTGTACAGGCCTGCTTTGAAATAACATTATCTGATAATAGTAAAAACTAAAACTTATTAGGAATGTGCAGAACAGATTTAGCAATTTATCCAGTATATATTGCATCAGTACCAGAGCATTTTCACGACTGAGCTTGATAGTTATACTTGTGTACTATCTATGTATTCCAGGTGAAAGAAGCTATGCAGAGAATCCATGACAGAGGTAACATTGGAAAACTAATCTTAGATGTGGAAAAAGCTCCAACTCCTCTGGTTAGTATACTAATACACTCTTATGATGGTAGATTACAGCAGTAGGCTGTGTCTGACACATACACACTGTTCTGGCAGCCATTTTCTTAGCTGGACCAATTCTTATGAAAGCAGCCAATCAATTAATTAGATATCAATGACATCACATGCCAGCCAGAATACATATGAGGCTGTATGTTTCTAGTGACTCAATAGGCTACATTATTTTGTGGGTATTAGTCTATAAAATGGCTGCCAGCCATTTTTTACATTAAAAAACAAGTTCAATATTCGCTACCAGCAACATTAATTAAAACTTCCTGAATTCAAGTCACTCATTGTTTGACCTTTCATACAGTACTGTAGCTAAAATGTTTAGGGCTCTGAGACAGTTCATTTAAGTATTTATCTGCAAACCCTCCAACATTTTATGGAAAATAGTTACACCTGGAGGAGCATGTCTATGAAGGGACCGTGGCTTGTCCCATAAAGGGGCATGGCTTTAATCTCACATTTGCATGTATGATAAGGTGTAAAATCTCATTTTACACCTTATCATATGAGCTAAGAACTCACAGAAGAGGGTCACTTTAGCAGAGCTGTAGGAGTCTATTCCCACATCACTGTTATAGTAATCAGATGTTGCAGAACTGGAAGGTGAATATAGGGGGGAAGGAACTGCTGTTTAGAATCAGATACAAGGGACCTTTTAGCCGGTACATACCATTAAAAAACGGCACTGTACCTGCTAAATAGGTACAGTTGGAGGTTATGCATCTGATAGTGGTGGTTTTTATACGTAGAAAAGAAAGTCGATGATAGCGTTTTTATCAATTTGTTTCCTAGAGAACAGAACCACTGTTGCTCTATTTGTATAGAACACCAGTTTAACTAAACTCCACCATTATGAACATTTAAAAACACTACATTAACCAGCATTCTATAATACACCATTTATACAGTCACTGATCTTATTTGAATATTTCCTACAATGTCCCAAAAAGAACCAAATATTACAGACCACAAAGAATTTTACAATGTGCAGTGTCACATAATAAATTCCATTTAAGGTAATCCAGACCGACACTGTTAATATGTACCTTTACAGTATGCAAACAAAAGACAATTTTACAAATTGACCTCTTGGTTTGTGTTTAAAAATAAAATCCGGTCCAGCACAAATCTGCACACTGCTTGCCCTGAATGTTGTCACCATTGTCTATCCACCATTTGTCACAATACAGCAGTGTTATTACTCAAAGAGCCAGCACACCAAAATATTATCCAGTATTTATATTGTTTTGTCTTCCTTACAATATTTTGTAACTTAAAAAGAAATATATAGAACATTTTGACAGTGGTAAAACCCAGACCAGTGATGGGAAAGTAAAGGCCTTAGGGCCACAGGGGCCCCCAGAGCTGCCAGCCCTTTCTGTGTTGTTGTCAGGTATGTTTGCTGGGGCATAGTGTTACATTTAGATGTCATTTCCTTTAAGAACTGTAGTTATCTGATTAGATATAAGATTGGGGGTAATGTGTGGCCCATTATCAGGTTGGCGAGCCACCTGATGGGACCCCCAAAATGCACCAGCTTGCCCATCACTAACCCAGACTTCCAGGAAACATGTTCATTATAACTGTTGACTATTATGTGCATTATATTATGTTGTTAATGAGGAACTTTTAGTATAAGTCTAAAGGTCACCTCCCTTGCTGTATTTCAGTAGAAGCTTTGATAAGTTTGGCAATTAGCATATTAAATAGTTTAATGTGACAGTAATATGTACAACACCTACAAGAGGTGCTATTGTAGATCATGATTTTTAAGGTGAAAAAACAAATTACTAGTAAGTAAGCGATTCCATTACCTGGTGGATGGTTCTTTCCCAAGGCATGGGTGGCCCCAGATTGAACTGTGTTCACATTGCATTTTTAGCATATATTAGTGCTTTTTAGTATTGCGCATACTCCGGAAACTACCAATGAGGATGCTGTGTGGTCTTTACGCATCACTCATCATCACACACACAGCCAATCAGCTTCTAGCTATCATTTATCTAGTCCAGGCATAGGTAACCTGCGGCACTCCAGGTGTTGTGAAACTAAATGAACCATCATGCCTTTCCATGTATAAGCTATGCCTATATTGTTGAAGAATGCTGGATGTTGTAGTTTTACAACATCTGGATTGCCGGCGGTTGTCTATGTCTAATCTAGTTACAGGTATCGGGGTAAATCCAGACCTACGGACTAGTTACGTTAGAACGCGTAGCGTGTTTACGCTATCGTAATTACTATGCACTCCGCCGAGGCACTCCCCTTGCTCGTACGTACTTTGGCCGTTTTACGCTGCCCAAACCAAACCTTAACTTTTCATAGCGTAAGTACTGACGCACGCAATGGATTTACGTACATAACAGCCTAACCCAGTCCATACTGTCCAATTTAAATGCGTCCCTACGCCTACAAAACATAACTACGGGTGTCGTATTGATGCCCCCACCCCTTCTTTTGTAGTTACGCTGATGGTACATATATTCAGCGTTATGTGGCGTAACATCTGCTGTGCGCACGCGCAGTAAATAGAAATAGCCGATTTGACGTCATCAGCTAGCGTACTTAGCTCAGGATCTGGCCCATCATCTCCACTTTTAAGAATTCAGTAAACTTTGGTTGCATGATGTTAACAGCAGTGCAGCTTACAGTACTTCTGTGGTCTACAGATGGCCAATGACAGTACAGAAACCAGTGAGGCCGGAGAAGAAGAGGAAGACCATGAGGGGGACACTGAAAACAAGGAAAGAATGCCGTTCATCCAGTGATCATCTTCCTGACCGATTCAAGCTTTGATGACTGAAAAATTCAATTCTGTGCATCAGTGAACAAACTTGCTGTAGTACAGTGTGTGTTGTGTTTGTCTGCAGTGAGCTGAGCTACTGTATAAAATGTTGAACAATATTGTGTATAATGTGGCAGTAAGTGCCTACTTGGCAGCCTGTAGTAAGTGTAGCATTGTGTGATAGCCTTGTGATAGTTTATCAAGCTACACTGGAAAATAATATTAAGATCTAACACATGGACCCTTAACCTCTATACTACCAGAGTGCTTAGGACATCAAAAAAATCAAACTGCGTGACTGAGTATTGATCAGGTGAAATGCTGGGTAATCCAGCATCTGAGAAGTTAAATGTAGCCTCAGTTGCCCATGCCAGGCTAAATGCTGCCAATGAGCAGGACTGCCACTTTAACTAAAGTGCCAACCCTTTTTCAGTATTAGTTTGTTCTATATTTGTGCCATAAGGACATCCACTTCATCATTCTACTATTCAAGTAAACCCTCGAAAAGCCTGTGGCACAAAAACTTCTGATTGCAGTTTTATTCTAGTTAGTACAACCGTAAGCCATTGTTTTATGCAAGTTAGAAGACTAGATTTTCATACCTCCATTGCATCTCTTGAAAATAGCAAGTGTTTACCAACCGTAAATAACAACTTCAGTGGTTAAACTTAATTCCCCAAAGATTTTTTTCAGCCATGCTTTGTACGGATTTGTAATTTCTTCTGTTTTCCCGTGAGAGAATACCTCATTTGGAACAAAAAATGCAATTGATGCTAACAAGCGAAAGCTTTATTAGAATTATTACTTGTGGTGTCACAACTGAGTAGTTTTTTTTTTTTTTTTCTAAAGTTATTAAATTCAAAACTTTGCTTCCTATTTGGCCTAAGTTGAAGTCTTTAAAGAAAAAAAAGAGGATTTAAATAACAGAAATGTGATTATTTTTAGCCAAATAAGTTTCTTAAATGTAATTTGTGTAGTTATGGTTATATATACATTAGAAGAAAATGTGGTGAATTGTTATCTGATCAATGAATATCTGTGTTTTATGCCTAGTTGACAACCTGTGTATAAGTTGATAACCGTGTTGCATGGATTGTTGAAATGTATGGCTTGACATACTTTATAAAGAATTGGTGTCAAGTTTAGAGGGCAGAGTGTAGCCAACTGTAAAATGTACAAATAGAGTTGACTGATGTGTTTCTGCAGCATACAAAAACATGCCTTCCCAGATGCTAAATCTGCACCTAGGCAATATTTGTAATGAACTTTAAATATTACCCAAGTATTAAGCTATTGGTGTTATTAGTAAGATTACCAAAGGGTGTTAAAATTACTTGGAAGCCAGTTTTAAGTTATGGCAAATTATATCCATGATTCTTGTGTTGTTCCCCTCAGTCAACCACTCACAGACCTGGAACCTAAGAGAAATGTGGTTCATCCACAACCCCCACAGGAAATCCCTTGCTGCATTAGAGCTGATTTGAACTTTTGAACTTTCTCCCTCTAATTCCATTTAATGTTATAGTGATCTCTGAGATTCTTGATATGTAAAAAAAAAAAAAAAAGACACTAAAACACCTTTGTCTCAAGTACCAACATTTCAGTACATTTACTGTCCTTTCATCAGGGCAAGTAACCTTTGATGCTCCATGCTCTTTTCTCAAAAGGACAGGGTGGAGGTGTATCTTAGGTGGATACAGGCCTCAGAGGGAAGGTAACCACTATGTGTTCAGAAAGGATCCTTCCAAGTCACAAATGAATATCAGGGAGATTGTGAGAGCACTATCAAGGTTCTGCACCAAAGGGGTGTGTCTTGTAGCGCCAAAGAGGTGTGTCCTGTGAATAGCTCCACCCATAGGTGTATCTAGCACCGCCAGGAAAACAATTTTACGATAAAAATGTCAGTATTTATGGATTATTAAACTGTCAGTGAATACTTTCATTACTATCCTTGTAGAAAAACTAAAAGTGACGCTGCAGCTGATTAACAAGATTGTTTCATTACATCTTGGTCTCCATGAAATTGGTCATCTCCAAAGACCTCAATGGATGAAATTAGAATCAGGGAGATTACCAAACACTTCAGGGAGTCAGGGAGATCACCCACTCTTCAGGGAGTCTCCCTGATATTCAGGGAGAGTTGGCAACTATGCCTCAGAGGGAAGGTAACCACTATGTGTTCAGAAAGGATCCTTCCAAGTCACAAAGCAGATGCATTTTGCACCTACAATAGTTACACCTCTGGTTCCAGCTATTCTGGAATTCTGGAGCCTCTTTTTAGGTCTGCCATTTGTCTCTGTAACATTCCAAGGAATTTTGGTCTCTTATACATGTAAAGAGGCAAATAAAGTTTTGGAATCCTTTCAGAAACAACAACCAGAGCAGCCTGAAATTAACTTACAACAAGAAACCTTCTTTTTTTGACTTTTTGCAAAGACATTGTTGGGACATTTGTTGTCTCCTTTATCTACTTAAGAGAGTTGCTGTGTTTTTCCCAAAGGACTAGGTAAAACAAGGTATTTCTACATTCCTGTTTAGATAATAGTTACTTATACATGTAGTAATATGAAATACTATTTGTCCTCTAAACGCTCTACTTTACCACCATGAAAACATAGTGTTATGGCTGAGGGGTATAATTCCCCCAAATATAATTGTATCTTGAAATCAAGTACAAAGACAGTAAAGGAGGTATTCATACGCGGAGGAAGCACAGCATGATATCACATCCCTTTATGATATAGATTAATCTGTAAATTAAAATGCAGCAACATTAGTTAGATACATTTACAAATAAATACTGTATAATAAGCCACCAGCTACTTTCATGGCTTTTCTGCTGTGATGGTCCTAACTGTAAACAGTGGGAGTCCGTATATTGAGTCATATATTATTATTATTATCATTATTATTATTATTATTATTATTATTATTAAATGGAGAACTAACACACATGAGGAACCCCTTAAAACCTGAAAATTATTTTATGCAAAACAGACAACTTAAATTTCTTTTGTCTATTTGGCTTTTTTAACGATTGGCAATTGTGATGAATTAAAATTGATGCATTTTTCACCCTTAAGTGACATTATTGTTACTATTAATGGGCCGGATCCAGAACTACGTCCGTCCTCCATAGACGGACGTAGTTCAATAAACAGTAGCTACTGCGCATGCGTAGTAGC
>WWET01000098.1:1080167-1091466 GCA_011038615.1 Limnodynastes dumerilii | reverse complement strand
GGTGCTATGGTTAGCTTGTGCTACCACAAATAACAGTTTGGATGTGATTCCTACTCTTTGCTTTAATACTGCATGAAATATAGTGTATATGGCAGAAAGATGTAGGTAGACAAAAGGTGATCTTTACCCTCTATGGAACTGACTTCCACATTTAATTGACCAATCAATACAACACTGGTCACACCCACACAACACTGATCACACCCATGTGTCTCTGGTCACGTTCCCTCAATGGGTCGTTGATAATGCTTATCCCCAGACCCACGAGGCACTTTATTTGGACCTGCACTCCATTTGTATATTATTTTGACATGACATTTAGTAAATTGTAACACTCACACACTGAAACATGAAGCTAATAGGATTCATTTGTTACAGCTTTCACAAGTCTCTAGCTTACGAGAAATATTAAATAGAAAGAAATTATTTTTCTGTTACTTAGCAACATCCTGACTGTTCCTTGTCCCCGTATCTAATACATAAAGCTTTCTATACCAATAATTCTGTCCTATCGTCTATAGCTTCTAAGCAGTTAACCTCAGCAACTGTCTGTTAGCCAAAAGAACAATATGAAGAAGATAATATTTTCCTGTAATATTTTTTCATTACCGTCTGTTTGGCCATTTCCTTCTGAATTCCCATAGCAGTATCCGTCTCTGAAGATTATCAGTCATTTTCATATAAGCAGCCAACCTTCTAAAGCCAGTGGTATCTGGGTTCCTTTTTAACCCAATTAATACATGATTATATATTCCAATATTGTTATTTATAAGAAAGAAGGATTGAATTGCTATCTACACAATTACAAGCAATAACCAAGACAAAACATTGCAACAGCTTCCATGTTGCAAGTAGTATGTGTGTGTGGGTCATACCCAAATTCAAAGGTATATGGAGTTTAGATTTTTTTTGGGATATATCATGTACATGCATATGAAGATACAACATAATGGACACAAATGTCCACAATGAGACAGAGGAGCAAGGAAAGAACACAACATATCAGATCCAGAATATAAGTCAGAAATATTGTGGGTGCTCTGATCAAAAGCTGTCAAAAGTTGTAGGGCCCGGGACACAACTCAGGGCCCTACTCCCTATGTGACATCACATGGACAGGTCCTTGCGGTTCGGCGTTAACAGCAGGCCTGTGCGCAGAAAAATTAGCCCGCTAATGAAGGCAGGTCCCATCAGCTCTGGGCCCGGGGCAACAGTCCTGGCTGTCTTCCTGTGATGGCAGCCCTGGCTCTGATACATGGCTCTATCTATATAGTGGTTTCACAAAAATTTGGAATTTTTTAGTTTCTTAACATTTTGATAAAATAATGTAAATAATAATGGAACTTTATATAAGCTTTTTTGTTTATTTTTTTGTTTAACAGTTTTTGCATGCATTAGGCTACCATATACATCTGCTAGTATTTGTTGGGACATTCTTGCCTTTGATAACGACTCTTACACAGCGCTGCATTCTCTCCATGGGCTGGATTCAGATCTCAGTACGACACCCAACTTCCGCAATCTGCTTGGGGAAGTCGGGTGTTTTTTCTGGCAGTGGCATGCGCATGGCAGATGTTATGATACATATATCTGGTGATCCGTCCGACAGCAGGGCCCATCCCCTCCGTCTGCCTAAACTATGTTAGGTGGGCGGCAGGGAAGTAACTATAGCGGGTGCAATGGGTTGAATTGCTACAGGGCCTGGCGGCTTATAGCAACCTGCAACTCAGCAAACACCCACTGCACTCCCACCTGTCCTGTGAAAGATCAGCTTACTCTTAAGCAGCGCTGTGGAGTCTGTCTTCCCAGCACTGCAATAGTGGATGAACAGTTCATCTACCGTGACTCTCTATAGCAGCTCTGCAGAGAGAGATTCCACAGTAGTTCTGCCTCAGCCTCCAGTCCCTCTGATCATTCCGCTCAAGCTACTTGGTAGTGACTAAATTCTCTTCAGCAGAGGTACCTTCAGACGTCACCAGGTCATGTGGCTGTAGCAGTTTGGTCTCATATGGGCAGGGCCGATGCTAGCATGTCTGGCGCCCCACTGGGAAAAATTAATTTGCGCTGACATGCTGAGTCCCCTTTGTGAAACATCACCATGCTGTGCCCCCTTTCAAAAACATCACCATACTTTGCCCCCTTTCATAAACATCACCACGCTGTGCCCCCTTTTATAAACATCACAATGCTGTGCCCCCTTTGTTAAACATCACCATGCTGTGCCCCCTTTCATAATCACCATGCTTTGCCCCCTTTCATAAACATCACCATGCTGTGCCCCCTTTCATAAACATCACCATGCTGTGCCCCCTTTGTTAAACATTACCATGCTGTGCCCCCTTTGTTAAACATTACCATGCTGTGCCCCCTTTGTTAAACATTACCATGCTGTGCCCCCTTTGTTAAACATTACCATGCTGTGCCCCCTTTGTTAAACATTACCATGCTGTGCCCCCTTTGTTAAACATTACCATGCTGTGCCCCCTTTGTTAAACATTACCATGCTGTGCACCCTTTGTTAAACATCACCATGCTGTGCCCCCTTTGTTAAACATTACCATGCTGTGCCCCCTTTGTTAAACATCGCCATGCTGTGCCCCCTTTGTTAAACATTACCATGCTGTGCCCCCTTTGTTAAACATTACCATGCTGTGCCCCCTTTGTTAAACTTCACTATGCTGTGCCCCCTTTGTGTAACATCACCATGCTTGTTGTGCCATTACTTACCTTCTTTCTCCTCTTGTTCCCTCTTGTTCTGCCTGAGACTGTTCTTCTTATAACTCCCCTTTCCTTACAAGCACCTGCTGAATAGTACCTTAGAAATTGATTTGAGCAACCTCCATTTTCTTTGTGTGTGTATATATATATATATATATATATATATATATACACACACACACAGATGTCACACACCTAAAAGGTGCAGACATCTTACCGTGCGTAGTTTCCTTCTTAATAAGGAAACTACACACGGACATTCCCTCTCCCCACTTTCCCCCCTGCGCTCCCCGGCTAATCTAAATCCCTCCCCCCTTAGGCCACCTCTTTCTAACTAAACTACTCCGTGTGGTCTTTAAAGAGGCAAGTTATATACCTAGCTGGTATGCGTAGTAGGTCATTTCGTAAATCTATGCACCTAAGAAGCAGAAGCTTCTTAGGTGTGAATACAGTCCATTGAATGTAAATCTGGAACACTGTGGGATGAATGCATCTATACAACATATTACAGATAGAGAGTAAATCTGGAATACTGTGGGATGAATGTATCTATACAACATATTAGATCTACTATGTAAATCTGGAGCACTGTGGCATTATTACACCTTCATAATATGTATAGATATATTTAATGTAAATCTGGAACACTGTGGGATGAATGCATCTATACAACATATTAGAGCTAGAGTATAAATCTGGAGCACTGTGGGATGACTGTACCTATAAAACTTAGCAGCCTGGAGCCTCCTGATTTACATTTTGCATCTGAAATGCTGTATACTGTAGGTGCAATCCTTTTTTTCTGCAGTGTTTATGATATACATTCTAGAATGTATTGCTAGAAGATGAGCAGTGCAGTCTACCATAGAGCTTCTGATTTTGGGGTCTATTTACAAAACTCATCTTCATGTGATAATGCCCGGTTTCATGTGAAAGTGGGCATTATCGCTAGAAATCGAAATGAATCATATTTACAAACCATGGATTGTCATGGAAAACTGCAGTTTCTATGGCAATCCATGTAAGTATCGCTATTACTCGCTGTCCCGTTCTTTTCAGACGCTTCGTTATATTTATTAACCCTCGGAGCAGAGTTTTACACTCCACTCTGAGCATTAAACTAACACCAGGTGCTAGATTTTCGAAGCTGCGGGTTTGGATAAGTGGAGATTTTGCCTATAGCAACCAATCAGATTCTAGCTGTTACTTTCTTTTTACATACTAGAGAATGTCAGCCAAAATCTGATTGGTTGCTATAGGTGCCATCTCCACTTTTTCAAACCCGCAGCTTAGTAAATCTAGCCCCAGCTCAGGCTGGCGTTAGTGCTACAATTCCAGTGCATCCCCATATAACTCCCCTTTTCTCCCACTAATAGCTGTTATCAGGGGGGGAGGAAAAGGGGGGTATACATATGGGAAGACTGCTGGAATATATGTAAGGTTTAGATTTGTTTAAAAAAAAAAGAAGTAAAAAATAAAACAAATTTAAAAAAAAAGTTGAGAAAATGGTTAAAACTTACCTAACGGGAGACATGTCTACCTGCAAATACTGATCCCAACATGAAGGAACTGTGCATGTGCAGTGTTTCTTATATCGGGACTTGAAATTTTCAAAGTCCCAAATATGAGTCACTATGCATATGCAGGACTTCATTCAAACTTCAGTTGAATGAAAGATCCTGCGATGACCTCTCAGATCATCTTGGGACCTTGCTGGAGGGGTAAATATTAGTAAATTATATGAACAAAGCTGCCAGATTGCCTGGATCAATAACATTAATTTAAAAATGAAACGGTATGTAAATAGACTCCAGAGAAAGCTTCCTCCATCTAGTACCATGGTGCTGGCACGGTAACAAGAAAGGGAGATTTGTGACTTATGTCAAATCTGACCCTGGTGAGTGTGTTTCACTGCATACATTGTGTAAGTAGCATTATGTCTGACATGAAGTTAACTTCCAGACTGTGAAAGAGAAGAGAATTTCAATGTCCCCAACACTGCGGATAAACATTAATTGGCAACTACTTTGTATTGATTTGCACCTAAACGACTCCTGGTGTAACCACTAATGATGATTATAATGATAACACAAACACTAGTAAAGCTGGATGAGCGTCTAAAAAGATGCTTATGGCTGTAAATAAAAAAACAACAATTGGACTTGACTTTGCAGGACTGTTTATGCCTGAATTACTTACAACTCTGAATTGGCTCCTGTATGGACACCAGCACTGAGTATAAAAGAGCGAGTCTTTGACCATTTTACATGCTCAAACTGTATCCCTAACTTCCCCTCCTCATAAACCGGACAGTCCTAGCACACTGTACACTGTCTAGTCTTTCATATGTCTGACTGCTGCGTGCAGGTTGAAAAGGGGCATTCATTCCCTTCAAGAGGCAGGGAAAATACAGGGCAAGAGAAAAGTAAAAAAAAAAAAAAATGAAGACAACATAAATAAAACCTCAGAACAGAGAACAAGGAGGCATCTTATACCTCGGCCAAGAGAAGTATTTAACACATCCATAAGCGAGGAGAACTTTTAGAAAGCTGTTCCTCTCGGACCTGGATGAGTCAAAGGCTTGTAGACCTCTCATCCACACTCCGGACACAAGTTAGAAGATAAACAGCGGCATGGCTCGGATAGGGATCACTATTTTTCTCTTTATTGCCATACTGGTTTTGGGTCAGATCAGTGGACAGACATCTAAACTAAAAAACAAGAAGGACCGCAGATCTAAGGATAAAGGTGAGATAGTTCTGTAAGTGAGGATTGTATATATAGGGTAATAGAATGCAATATCAATAGATTTGCAGAATATCCCTATAGCAAAGCACCCCTATAGCAAAGCAACAGGGGTGCGAATTTGGAGGTGGCAGCTTGGTATGCACACCGCTCTATCCGGTACATGCATAGTGCGTATGCTTGCACTGACAGCTGTCATTTAGTGTTTATAAGTACATTGCCAGCAGATGACAGCTTAGAAATGACCTCTACCATTTAACAAACTAATCTGATGCATATGGAACAGTGCTCGAAGTGGAAATTTAGAAGTGGGTGTATGGATATTTTAGCACCAAATGTGTCTTGAATTTGGCAAAGTAAACAGGTCAGTAATGAGAAATCACATTGTGTATATGTCATGTGGGTCATGATTTCTATACTGAACGCTTCATGTTTAATTAAATGATCTAGTTACTGCCAGGGAAAAACAATGATATTTCCCCCACAGGGCCGTCTCTAGGGGTGGACGAGTCCAACCAACCTTATTGCCCCTCTTTTTGTGTGCACAGCCAGCCTTATTGTCCCTTCCTTGTTTATGGTCCTTCCTGGTTTGTGGACAGCCAGTCTTATTGCCCCCTCTTTGTCTAGTCAGTCTTATAGCCCCCTCTTTATGAGTGTCCAGCCAGCCTTATTGCCCCCTATTTCTGAGTGTCCAGTCACACCTTATTGCATCTCCTTCTGTGTCCAGCCAGCATTATTGCCCCCCTCTTACTTGTGTCCAGTCAGCCTTATTGTGTCCTCCATCTGTTTGTCCAACCAGCATTATTGCCCCTCTTTTTGTGCCCAGCCAGCCTTATTCCCCCTTCTTCTTTGTCCAGCCAGCCTTATTGCTCCCTCTTTATTTGTGTCCAGTCAGCCTTGTTGTTCTCACCTTCTGTTTGTCCAAGCAGTCTTATTATCCCCTCATTGGCCCGGATCTTCCACAGACGGCCGTAATTTGCTAAAAGATAGCTACTGCGCATGCGTAATAGCTATTGTACGTAATCAAGGTATCGTTTCGATACGTAGATTGCGTATATGCGGTCTTTAAGATCCAGGCCATTGTGTGCAACCAGTCTTATAGCCCCTTCTTTATGTGAGTCCACCCAGCCCAATTGATCCTACTCCTGCGTCCAGTCAGCCATATTGCCCCCCCTCTTTATTTGTGTCCAGTCACCCTTATTGTCCCCTCCTTCTGTTTGTCCATCCAACCTTATTATCCCTCCTTCTGTGTTCAGTCAGCCTTATTGCCCCCTCTTTATTTGTGTCCAGTCAGCATTATTGTCCCAACAGTCTTATTTCCCCCTCTCTATGTTCAGCCAGTCTTATAGTCCCTCTTTATTAGTGACCACCCAGCCTTATTGTCCCTCCTGTGTTCAGCCAGCCTTATTGCCCCTCATTCCAGCCTTATTTCCCCAACTTTATAATGTGCAGTCAGCCTTATTGTCCCCTCCTTCAGTTTGCCCAGCCTTATTGTCCCTCCTGTGTCCAGACAGCCTTATTACCCTCTACTTTATTTGTGTGCAGTCAGCCTTATTGCCCCCTCTTTATGAGTGTCCAGTCAGTCTTATTGCCCCTCCTGCATCCAGCCAGCCTTATTGCTCCCCACCTTAGTTGTGTCCATCCAGCCTTATTGCCTCTCCTGTCTCCAGACAGTTATTGCCCCTCTATATGTGTCCATTCAGCCCCATTGCCCTTATCATATCCAGCTTCCCACTCCCCCATTCCAAATTCCCATGTCCAAACTACTTTCTAAAAGAACTCTATATTAAACTTACCTTTCCTGTGTATCTTCTGGATCTCTCCTCCACGGCGCGCACTCTGCAGGCTAAAGACGCTCGCGTGACCTTAGGTCACGCTTGCGTCCTCTGCTCTGAACAGAGCTGCGGCTCTACATAGCACAGCCCGCTCTGTCAATGGCTCCCGGCGGCAGCGCGGCACAGTGAGAAGTGAGTAGGTATGTCATACGGCGGTATTGTATACCATCACTTCTGTGAGCTCGCACTGAGTAGAAATACAGCTGCTCATAGAATCCTAAAATTCTATGAGCAGCTGTATTCATACTCAGAGCCGGCTCACAGAAGTGGTGGTATGCCATACCGCTGTATACCGGCCCACTTCGAGCACTGATATGGAACATGTGCTGTTCAGATGCAGACCTGGGGCTAGATTTACTAAGCTACGGGAAAGAAAAAGTGGAGATGTTGCCCATAGCAACCAATATGATTCTAGCTGACATTCTCTAGAATGTAATAGAAAAGTGAGAGCTAAAATCTGTGCTATGGGCAACATCTCCACTTTTCCATTCCCGCAGTTTAGTAAATCTGGCTCCTGGTGTGACTAGGAAGCCGTGTGCTTCTGAGCTGGTTAATATTAAATCTCCTTTAGCAATGACTGAGATGCGTGAGAGAGACAGAAACAGAGATATTCCTGATATAAATGTGTCCGACATTTTTATAAATATTAATACTAAAGTACAGTAAATGGCTGTTTCCAGAAAGATACTTATAAATATGCATCTAAATGTTGATGATAATTTTATTTTATATATATATTTTTAACTAAATCCCCAGACCCTCCAACATGACCCATTCCATTAGGTACAATTTATTCCACTCCTTAGCTTCCAGCTGTCACTCACCTGGTTTAAATGAATTACCTGATATTTTAAAACTATTTGTCTCTTCAACAAAGGAGGTTACCATAGTAACTGACAGTTGGAAACCGAGGAACAGAGTATTTTGTACCAAATGGAATGGGTCATGTTGGAGGGTATGAATCCCCTGCTCATAGAGTAGCACCTGTTTTGATGTTTGTTAGTACCTGTTGCATTAATATGCATATGTTATTAATGTGAATACTAATCAACTCCCAGACTTTTCAGACATTTTCTAAAGCAGGTTACACACTTGGGGCTTTTCAGCAGATAATATTTCCAATCACACAATCAAAAGACCGTTCACCAGTGTGTACTGTCCAAAGATCTCCTAATAGACACAGTACACACCTGCAAAAAACATATTTGGCATATCTGATCTGGCATATTAGGAGCTCCAAAAGATCAAATAAAAAGATCACAGACCATTTCCCAAAGATCTTTGGACAGTACACACTGGTAAGATATCTGGTGAATCGGTCTTTTGATTGTGTGATTGGAAAGATTTTTTTTTTAAAGCCCCAGTGTGTGCCCACCCTTAGGGCCAGATTAACTAAGCTGCAAGTTTGAGAAGGTGGAGGTTTTGCCCATAGCAACCAATCAGTTTCTAGCTCTCACTTTCCTATTACATACTAGAGAATGCCAGCTAGAATCTGAACGGTTGCTATGGGCAACATCTCCATTTTTCAAAACCTGGTAATTCTGGCCCTTAGTCTTCTAGACATTCTGGAAGACTACTGAAACAAGGGGTTGGTCTCTTAGACTCTCGACCGCACATAATGGTGCAGGGGGTGCAATTCGATGACATAATTAAATGCAAATTTCTGCATCATGGCTCCGCCACCTGTTTCACAATGCTGTGACCCCGTTTTTAATGGTAGAAAAGATATGTTGCTAAATACATGTTATATTTGTGGCATTCGGTTGCATGTGTTCTTCTGAACATATATTAAAGTCTACATGATAATAAATAAATAAACTAATTTGAAAAACTAAAAAAAAAAAAAATTATAGGACAGCTACTCCTAAAATACAAGTTGACTAATAATAATGCACATATGTAAGTAGAAGCCACAACTTGAATGAGGTGGAAACTATATTGACAGTATTGACTGTTTCCATGTACATGCACAGTTTATAATATTTTTATTACAGAGGGACTAGAAGTGTCAATTCAGTGTTATTATTAACAGGAAGTCTGCTAAATCCCCCTCCCCACCAGATAAATGATGGCTATATTATTGCAACTTAACATTGAAAATTGCTATTGGGAACGAGAACCTATTTCCCCTTTCCTAATAGCTACAGGCTGCGGCACTTGTGGCTGGTAATAGGTTACGGTTAGGATGCTGGGGCTGCAGCAGTCTAAGGTTAGTGTTAGGGCATTAAGATAAGATTATGGTTAGGCTACGGGGAATAGAGGGTTAGGGTTAGGCTGCAGTGGTATAGAGGGTTATTGTTAGACTACGAGGCATAGAGGGTTAGGATTAGGCTGAGGGGCATGGAGGGTTAAGGTTAAGCTGCGGGACATGGTGTGTTAGGGCTGAAGAAGGGAAAGAAAAGGGTTAAGGGTAGGGTTAGCTAATAACTCTTAACTTTTGGGGAATGACTACTTTGTGACTCCAGGAGTTGCATCACTGCCACTTTCTACAATGGAGACTGCCAGCAATTGCTGGCAGTTTACATTCAGCTGTGGTACGATGGTGTTTCGGAAAAAAGACCATCCTACCAGCAAACCCAGTTGTGGATACACCCTGGCTGCCAGCAAGCACCACATTCATCCCTACATGTCCCAGATAGCCATGAACAGCTTGGTTATACTAGAACTTCCAGAGCCACATACAAAAAGTAAATTAAGTAAGTCAACCTAAAAGTAAATAAATGTAGACACAAACCTAAAACCTTCTTCTCTTCTATCTGTGTCTCTCTGATAAATCACCACTCAAATGATAGGCAGGTCAAACTGTCCATAAGTATCCAAACAGTTTGGCTAAAGCTTGAGAGAAGTTACTCTGAATGAACACGTGTACAAAGACTCCATTATGCGTGACTTAAATGAACATCATTGCATCAATGAATGAAGTTTTTGGATAGGGTTTATGAATTAAGCAAATGCGTCACCTGGGGTCTTTATTCAATTATCCAATCACACTGTATGCTTTTATTCTGTAACCACTCAATATGCTCAACTTTACATCCTTATGTATATCTCTACACATAGGTTTGTGAATGCTTTGGAATCTGTTGCATAGAAAGTTTTTAAGCACCCCATCTTCTTGTTGCTGATGTGGAAACTTTGTGGTTTCATAATAATAATGGACCTGATTCAGAGACTGAAAATAAGAGAGTAAGGTTACTCCTGGGCAAAACCATGGTGATTGCAGGGGGAGTCAAGTTAATTGTATTCTTTGAATGCAGCGATTGGCATACTTCACCCATTCTCATTCGGAAATTCCACCACCGCCGATATCCCTCCGCCGCTGCTATCTCTGGACCGAGGGAAAGGTGACTAACCTCTCCTTGCGAGGTAGGGAGGGTTAGGGTCAGGCTGCAGGGGAGTGAGGGTTAGGGTCAGGCTGTGGGAGATGGAGGGTTAGGGTCAGGCTGCAGGAAAGGGACAATTAGGGTCAGGCTGCGGGAGATAGTGGGTTAGGGTCAGGCTGCAACGAAGGGAGGGTTAGGGTCAGGCTACCAGGAAAGGAGGGTTAGGGTAATGAGAGGGGAGGGTTAGGGTTAGAATTAGGTAAAGGAGTGGGGGGACTTTTTTTACTTACTTTTTTGGAGCACTGAAAGCTCTGTGCTCCGTGGATCGATAGCTATGCCTCCAATTCGAGGGGCGCCTTATGGTGTAGTAAAGTTCTATTAAAAATGGATCGTCAGCACCTAGAATATAGCGTACGGAAATAATCTCTTGGATAAAAGCATGTAATAATCATACACAGCAGTGTGCACAGGAAAACTCTGTTAGCAGTCTCCAGCGACCCGGAACTAGCAGAGATGGAGAGACGCCGAACACACATGGGGATGGACAGAGATAGCTTTCCCCCAACGTCACGTGGTGACTTCATCAGGGGGTGAAGGATCCATCTCAAGCCTATCATTATGTACAAATTTTTAGGGGGTGTAGCTTCAGAGTCTGAAACCAGTCTGATATATATATAT
>WWET01000098.1:1068515-1079311 GCA_011038615.1 Limnodynastes dumerilii | reverse complement strand
AGTATCGTATCAGTTTAAAAGCAGTTGGTACCTTTTATTAAATGAAATCACACACATTAAACATATTTGATTACAAAAGAAAGTATTTCATAGCGGCGTCTTCCTTAGCACAAATAAATCATTTTCAACAAGTACATTTGGTTCATTGTGATGTTTACTAATTTCAGACAGGAAATGTGCAGTGAGGTTTCTGGAAACAGTTAGGAAAATAATATTCTGAGTAGAGACATATGAAAAGATTATTGGTGGATTTAAACAGAACACTCTGCTGTTTTCTACAGGAGGAGGAGTGAAGAATTTTCTTAAAAACAAAATGTCTGTTTCATAAAAATAAAGCTGTGTACACAACATTATGACTAACATCAGAAAGGTCTGATAGCCGGAGAAATCATATGGAGAGATATGATACAACAATTAAGTGGTAGATTTATCAAATATCTCTGTAAACAGAAAGTAGAGCAATTGCCTATAGCAACCAATCAGATTATAGCTATCATTTACCCAGGACATTTCAGGAAATGATATCTAAATCTTATTGGTTACAATAGACAACCAATATAACACCTTTAATATTGTATATAGAAAAGCAGAGATGTTTGATAAATATACTCCTAATAATGCAAAAGCAAAGTGTTTACCCTGCACACAAAGAAAAAGTTAATTTTACTCTCCCTGAAACTCAACATGGTTTTGTCCAGGAATAATTTTCCACCTGATCTCCTCTTATTTTCAAACACTGGATCCTGTCTAATTTTATTATCTGGCTCTTCAGTTGATTATTAACTAAGGTAATATTTCATTTAAATGTTTTAATTGCTTTAAATGTTTTGCTGTTTTTATTTTAAGAAAAAAATGGAGACCTGAAGACACAGATAGACAAATTGTGGCGTGAGGTGAACTCCTTGAAAGAAATGCAGGCATTACAAACAGGTAAGTGCAAATAGCACATGGAAAGTGAAAGCTGCATACTCAATTTATTTAGTATAATCTGCAAACCACAGACTGATTAAAAATAAATCACAGAGAGAGATTTAATAACATTCTAACATTTCTAAAATTGAAAATGAAAATCATTTCCCATAGCAACCAGTTAGATTCCCTCTACTAAATAAATAATTGTTAGAATCTGACTGGTTGCCATGGTTGCTAAGCATCCACCTTAAAATGTGTATTTTATGTCTACCCTCAAGTGTGTGTGTGTGTGTGTGTGCGCGCAAGGGGGAGGTCTGTGGTTAGATGTTATTCCAAACCCCTTCAGATATTGAATTTAAAGAAATAAATACGTTTTAGGATACCTTGCTTTCTTCTACTACCTAGCAGGAGGACTTTCAATACCTAGCAGAAGGAAATTCAGTACTAATAAATTTGATAAAATTTATTTGGATTTCAACAATGGAAATCAATGTACTAACACCAGTAAACAGTGTTTGGGGTAGGTGGAGACTAAAGTGATGTTTCATAGTCTAAAAATTTCCCTTAACACATACAGGGATTTAAGAAGGGTTACCTACTTTCTATCTCTTCCAGGGGTGGATTGGTCATAGCCCTTACAGGGAATTTTCCTGGTAAGCCGGTGGTCTCTGGAGGCTGCCCACCCCCCCTTTTTTTTAAGAAAACTAGGATGTTGACAGTCATGGTTGGTGGTCACTAAATAATTTCTGTATAGAACAAAGCTCACCAGGATTCTGTATGTATTGGGTTGTGGTCACTAGGATGCTGTATGTATTGGGTTATGGTCATTAGGATGCTGTATCAGGTGATGGTCAGTAGGATGCTGTCTGTGTTGTGTCAGTAATTATCTGCATAGTATAGAGGTCACTATAAATTTCTTTATTGGATTGTAAAAACACTAGCATGTAGATGTTGTATTTTCTTGTAACTACAGTACTTTACATAACACTTTTTCTTGTACTTATTGACGTTTCATAACCCATAACCCATATCATATATTTGCACTGCTTTCATGAAAATTCTTTATACTGTACCAATTCAGTCTACATATTTATTTAACCCAGCCTATAATTGATCCCGCCCACATGTGGCCTCTTGCATTGTTTTTCCAGGGCCACTTTAAATTCCAAATCCGTTCATGATCTCTTCCATCCGGGAGATCTTGGAGGGAAGCGATAGATGTTGGCATGGGGGTGGGGATTGATTATGTGATTTATGCAAATTGCATCATTAAGCCCTCCCCCATCAATCAGTGCTACTAGTTAAATGTTAGGAGGGATGATGCAAATTACGTCATCAAGACCCGGTCACCCCCCTACTAACACTTGAATTGAGAGACGGGGACAGGGCTTGAGGCTGCTAATTGCATGATGCTAGGTGTGGGAGATTTGTTGGCTCTGCCGGGATAACAGGAAAAATGCCCGTTGGCAATCCTGGATTTAAGTATAAATTGCAATTTTCTATGCACCCACTGCATGACGTCCTACCACAACAGAGCTCCCATTTCATTTTACCTTATTGTTTAGAAAATCCTATTCTCGTCTGGAAAAATTGGTTGGGATAGTACTAAAATTACAATTTAACCCCCTAGTATAGGGCTACACAGACTGGTTGTCCTGTAGAAGGGGTATAGTTCCGGAATAAAGTAAACCTTTATTAAGTTACTCTCTGGAACAGATAACTATTTTGGTCTATAAACTGTTGCACTGAGGCCAAAGAAAACATCTCAGGAACCATTTGAGAAAACACAAGTTATATGCACTGTCAGTGGACACATAGCAGCCAGTGACCTACATTTATTTACAGACAGAAGACAACTTTTCGTGTCTCTGGCCATAAAATGTCCCTAGTGTTTAAGCTGTTCTTTTGAAGCCTATATTCATCACAGAACTGTATTACACTGAAACCCATGTTATTTTCCATATCCAGATATCTATATACTGTGTATGTCACAAATCCTAGGCAGGTGGTTTAGAAACTCAAAATTCAGTATAATATAATAATTTTTTTGTTGATGAACCTAATATTTATGATTAAGTATGTGTATGACCCTATATATGTATCGTTGTAAGTCCCCACTGCGATGTTGCAGATTGCGAAAAAGGGACAGCCGAAAGTGTCTTTTTGGCTGTCCCTATTTCGAATGTGTAACACTTCAGAATTTTTTTTTTAATGAATGGGCATTTCTGGAAAATAGCGCCGCCGCCCGACCAGGCCACCGGAGAGGTGAGTAACCCTCTCCAGGGATTTAGGGTTAGGCTGCGGAAGGGGGGATTTAGGATTAGGCTGCAGGAGGGGGAACTTAGGGTTAGGCTGCGGGAGGGGGTACTTTGGTTTAGGCTGCAGGAGGGGGGACTTAGGGTTAGGCTGTGGGGGGATGACTTAGGGGTAGGCTGCGGGAGGGGAGACTCAGGTTTAGGCTGCTGGAGAGGGGGACTTAGGTTTAGGCTGCAAGAGAGGAGACTTAGGTTTTGGCTGCTGGAGAGGGGGACTTAGGTTTAGGTTGCGGGAGGGGAGACTTCGATTTAAGCTGCTGGAGGAGGGACTTAGATTTAGGCTGTGGGAGGGGGGACTTAGGGTTAGGCTGCGGGTGGGGGGTGTCTTAGGGTTAGGGTAAGAGATTAGGGAAGCCTAACCTTTTGGAGCGCCGTGTTCGATGCTCCGGGGGATCGATTGCTATGCCTCTTTGAGGCATGAGCAATCGATTTCCCAGCCAGTTCGGAACTGGCTGGGAGTGAACGGCCCTTTCAAAATAGGGCCGTTTGCTATGGGGACCTACACCCATATCCCATATGTATGACCCTATATGACCCTATATAATTTATTCTGTGAGACTACAGCTAGACTGTTTCTCCTTCTCAAACCCACTACTAGTGCTGGTATGCTCTGTCACTCTCTACATCAGTTGCCTATAAAGCAGAGAATCAAATACAAAACCCCTTTCCTAACCTACAACATCATCAACAAGACTATTTGTGCATTCATATCCTTGGTTATCCCAACTCGCTCTCTCAGATCTGCAACTCTCTTTTACACTTAATAGATATTCTCATTACCAGACTGCCTTATTATTATTATTATTATTATTATTATTATTATTTATTTATTTATTTATATAGATAGCACCACACATAGACCTCCGTCTTCTGTGCCGTTCCGTCCATAATACGGGCCATTGTCTGCGCTTTACAGAGAACATTAGACATTTACATCTGTCCCTGTCCCTATTGAAGCTACATACTTAGGTCCCTAACACATACACACTCAGACTAGGGTTATTTTAGTCAGCAGTCAATTAACCTACCAGCATGTTTTTGGTCTGTAGGAGGAAACCCACGCAGATACGGGAAGAATATACAAATTCCACACAGATAAGGCCTACTCAAGGAATCAAAATTCATGACCTCAGCACTTTGAGACACAACTGCTTCTCACTGAGTCTTAAAACTCATCTCTTCAGACAAGCTTACCAAATTCCTCAAACTACTTCTTTACCTTCATCTGCCCTAACGACTTTGCTCTGTGTCTGCATCATACCGAGTACCGAGCACTTTTACCATACAACCTGGCTGGTCCATTATGTGATACATTATATTTAGCACTTCCCATTAAGGAGAAATTCAAGAGATTACAACTTTTTGATTGCAACTTAACCTCTTTATTACTGCTCAGTCTTGTTTTATAATGATTATACTGCTCTATGTAATATGTTGGCGCTATATTAGATTAGACATGGTTTACTTAAAGTGACAAATGCCTTATTTCCCATTAAGTATGTGACTAGGAATGCCTTTTGCTGGGAGGTGGTGTCCATGTACAGTGACAGGAGGCTCCAGGATTGACATTCTAAGGACCCTGGTCCCCACCTGCATTCCTGGATGACAGAAGCTCTGACAGAGACCAGTAGCAGGACTCCTGGCCATTGCGAATGGTCTCCCAGAATGACAGTGTGCTTTAGGGAGAGGGATTAATGCAGGGTTGCCGACTCTCCCGGAATGTCTGGGAGACTCAAGAAATTCAGGCTGTGCATGCAAATCTCCTGCATGAAAACCTCGGCCTCAAGTCCTGCCCCCCTTCCTGGCAACACTAGTATCCTAGTGCTGCTAGGGACAGGGAGGGGCTTGATGACGTAAATTGAGTCATTATGCCCCACCCCATCCCTATTATACCCCAAAAGGGGTAATAAATAGTCAAGGGGCAGGGCTTAATGTCACAATTTGCATAAATTGTATCATTAAGCCCTGCCTTCTGTATGCATCTATGGCTTCCCTCCAGGATCTCCCGGAGGGAAGCTTTTAAAAGTCGGCAACCCTGGATTAATGTTGTGCCTAGGGAAACCCGAACACTAAATACAGTACTAGAAGAAAAGCAGTATGAAAAATTGGCTGTGTGATTTTTATAAAGCACTGCCTCTTATTCTGAATTATGTTTTGTGATTATTTTTGTGTCTACTTTAATTTAAAATCCCATAAAACCATATCAGTATTTCATGAGCAAAATGCAATATTATTTCATGAATGCCATGTTCTGTACAATGATGGATTACAATCTTCTGTATTTGCAGTCTGCCTTCGGGGCACCAAAATCCATAAGAAATGCTTCTTAGCATTTGAAGAAACCAAGCACTTTCATGAAGCCAATGAAGACTGCATAGCAAAAGGGGGGACGCTGGCCATTCCCAGAGATGGCGATGAGAATTCTGCCCTACGTGATTATGGAAAGAAAAGTCTGCCCGGTGCTGGGGATTTTTGGTTGGGTGTCAATGACATGGTGACCGAGGGCAAATTTGTGGACGTCAATGGGGTCGCGATTACATATTTTAATTGGGAGAGGTCGCCAAATGGTGGCAAACGCAAAAATTGTGCTATCCTTAACCAGGCCTCACAAGGAAAATGGGTTGATGAAGTGTGTCGTAGCTTAAAGAAATACATCTGTGAATTTATTATTCCCTAGAGGACGGTTCTGGTCACTGGTACACAGGATAGTAATGTTTATGGGGGTCTACGTGCATGAAATCAAAGTTCCATACCTGGTAGAATTGTCAGCCATTGTTATACAATGGCTGATACAGGATTGTCCTACAGGATGAAACTTTGATTTTAACAAAACTTACCTGTCCTGCGATCGCTGACTGTTGCCAATTGCCAGAAAAGAGAAAGAGAGCTAAAATACAAGGAAAACAGCTCTTTGTATTTATGCACTTTTGGCCCAGATCCTGACCTTACGGACGTGCAAGGTCATTACGTACGTTAGAGTAGCGGGGTGTGCATGCCTCTGCACTCCCCACTCAAGGTAATAAAATCTGACGTGTCCAGATTCCTACCTTAATAATTACAACTAGGTCTGTAGCCTTACAGCCTCAGATGTAGTCGTAATGGTCCTTTCCCCGCCCCGATCCCTAATTTAAATATCAATCTCCGCCTCTACGGCGGAGATACGACATTTGTAAATTAGGGGTTCAGCCTCTTTTTCGTACCGGCGATCGTACGTAAGCGTACGTTCGCCGGGACGCTAACGTGACATGTTTGTGTGCATGCGCACATGTTACTAGCCAGGGGAATTACGCAAGCAGCTTTCGTAATTCCCCTGTTGGCCGTAGGTGAGGATCTGCCTCTTTATTCTTCTTCCTAAATAGACCCCTATGTGAGTCATTACAATTTTAATAATGATTTCAGCAGGTGTCTTATTATTTCTAATTCTATCCCTTATATAGAAGACAACGGACCTGATCCAGACCTCTGTGCATTATCCCTATACACGGAGGTCTGGAATTCCACTCACAAGAAGGAGGTGTCGCTTCCCTCTTCTGTGGGTAAGTGTCCAGAACCCTACCTTAACTTCTCCACATGGATCTGTGTCCGTCCATGTGGAACTGCTTACTATCTCCCACGGCTCTTTATTAACATGCCTTTTCCCACCTCTATTGTGGGGATTAGGCATGCAGGAATGTAGTGCCCCTTTCCCTGTACGCTAGGAGATTTGTAACGTGCCATACGTATGTGCAGATGTAACGTTTTAAGGGACTTAAGCAAGTATATTGCGTAAGTCCCCTAACATCCTTAATTCAGGCCCAAAGTTCTATCCATTGACCTAACTTAATCTAGACCCTTGATTTTATTATTGCAGATTCTGAGAATGTTGTAAAACATTTGCATATTGTATTAATTGAAAGTGACCTAATACTGTTTGGACCAAGTAAGGTCTCAAGCCTGCAGTATGTGTGAGCACATGGTAGACTACCTGAAATGATCAAATGTGCTGTTATGACAAACCAGACTTCCATCACATCTATAATTCGTGTGCATGCTAAAATAAACATTTGTAAACGTACAAAAGTCATGTTGAAATACTGCGGCAACCTCTAAGATGTTATACTGTCAACTATATTTATAAAACGTATTTTGCAATGCTGTACTTTTTGTTTATTGTTTGCATTTTGATGTACTAACTTATTTTATATAGCGTTTACCAACATGCTAAGGCAGCACAATGACTACCTTATCATGTGTACCAGTGATGGACAGTTTGATACTATTTAGTGGCCACATGGTAGGGCCCTTTAACTCTCCAAAGGGTCCACAACTTAGTAGTACGTTCATTCAATATGCGTAATAAAAGATAAAGATGCCTGCATATGATTCCATACCAGCATTCACCTCTTACAAGCTTTAACAAACAAATCTGACATGTACAGTAAGTAGAAAGGAACCACAGGTGACATCTCAAGGGCCATCACTAATGTATTCCAAAGTCAGGACATAGATTTAGCTTAATATCAAGCAAGCATTACAAATACTGCTATTTCAGGGTTGCTGACTTTCGATTTCTTCCCTCTGGGAGACCTTGGAGGGATGAAAGAGATGCCGGAATGGAGCGGTTCTTGAGGACACATTTAAGCAAATCACGCCCTGAAACCCCACCCTTTGTCCATCAATGCTACTAGTCTTAGTGCTACTGGAAATGGAGTGAGGCTTGATTATGAATATTACATCATCAAGTTCCACCCAATCCCTAGTAACAATAGGATTCACTGTATTGATAGACAGGGGGCCTCAAACCCATTGCAGAAGATTTGCCTGCTCCTCCTGGATACCGGAAGAAATGTCCAAATTTCATGAGTCTTCCGGATATTGCGGGAAAGTCAGCCACCCTGTATTATTTAGACTTGAGCTAGGAAACTACCCCTCTCCCCTAGTTTTGCCGAGGTGTAAGTTTCCACCAGTTTTCCTCCTATTTTCAAACTGTGGATCCAGTCCATAAAGATTTATTCACATTACTAGTTTCAGAGTTGGAATTCACAACTTTCCTGAATCCAGAACTATTGCAATGGCTGAAGGATGGGAACATGTTCATAATGTTGATGGCTCCGTCTGGGTTTTTATTACACTTTGGAATATAGGGCTGGAATCAGATCCAAATTTTCATGAATGTTCATGGATATTTTTTTGCGTTACAATCATATCACACTGTGAATACATGCAAATCTGTATTCACCAACTGTAACACAGACTTACAAACAAAGGAGTGTTTGCCCATTGCTGGGATCGTAAAACAACAGCGACACATTCCTGGACCTGATCCAAACTTCCATTACTGCTGCACTTGGAGCTCTGCTCCCCATGCACACAAGGGAGTTCCGATAGCAGGACCTTATTTTAAGATTTATGGAACTATCCAGACTTAGACTGGCTTCAGCCATTATGTACCACCCAGACATCCACACCATCACCCCACATAAAATAAGGACAGTGTGAAAGTCTGGATAGTACATAAGGGTTGAAGCCAACCCTTACTGAGATATTTACACAGGGTTGCCAACTCTCCCGGAATATCCGGGAGATTCCTGGAGTTTGGGCAGTTCTCCCGGTATCCCCGGAGAGCGGGCAAAGCTCCCGCAAGCATCATCAGCTATTAATATCTATTGTAATCCCTATTATCAGTATGGATGGTTGGGAGTTGGGATTATGTCATCAAGTCATGTCTATCCCCTGGAACACTAGCGATTACAGAAGTGATTGACAAGGGTGGGGCTTAATCACACAGTTTGCATTAATCGCATCATTAAGCGCTGCCCCTTACAGAAATCTATGGCTTCCCTCCGGGTTCTCCACTTTACAAAGTCGACAACCCTGTATTTACATGCCTTCCGCTCCCTGAAATGACCCGCTGTCGGAATTTGTACCAAGACAAAATTCCTGCAAACGCTGAGCTTGCACATGAGCTGCTTTTCAAGAGGGGATGTTTTCTGATCCTAGTGATAGGACCCCTCTTTTCGGAAATCTGGATTCAATACAATGAAACAAAACTTAAGGCAGCTCCTAACTGTCAGACATTCTCCCATGCACATGCATGGCTGTATACATTGTGCCACTCAGTGCTTGCAGATCAAATCTTTTCCTCTGGCATCCATGGCCATCCAATTTGAAAGTCTCAAGCAGGCTCACTATTATTTTGCAACCATGATTTTCAGTAGATTATCATTTCCAGCATTTTCAGTTAATCAGTTATGGAGATACCTGGAAATGGGAGAAGCTTTTAGACAGTCACTTCAATAAGAATGATTCTGGCTTAGAGAAACATTTATTGATTATGATTTTAAATGAAAACCTGATCAATTCATTACATAGATGCAGCTTGGGATTCTCCAGCAGGGGTGTAATTAGATAGCAGATGAGCCTGAAATGTATTAAAGGCTCCTGTGTAGTGCTCAAGGGTGAAACTAAACACGTATAAACAAGGATTACACAGGGGACATTGCCCCATCCTCTAACTGCAGACCCTGTTACCATGGTAATTGCACCTCTGGTCTTCAGTGTTTTATAACCAATTACATTTTCAGCAGATAGAATCTCTTAGAAAGTACTCCATAAGTAATAGGTATTTACCTATCTGATGGTAGAAAACAGAATGATAATGTAAGAACCATATGCTATGATATACATCAGAGCCAAATATTAAAATATTTTCAATATAACATGATAGCTACATCAATACCTTCATGCTGAGTCAATGAATTGTACAACAAAAAATGACATCTCCCACAGAGAACATGTAAGTAAAATCATTTGACGTTCTGTCAAGGAATTGAGATATTTACATATTTCTCTCTGCTCTTTCATAAGAAGACGTTTGTTTTTCTTACATCAGATGGTTCATTGATATGCGCTGAATGACTGAATACCTCCCTCTAGTGCTCATGCTGAAACATTGCAGGCATAATAAAATGAGCTTTTTTAACAACGAGCTAGATCCAGAGCTATGTCCGCTAGCATATTTACACTAGCAGGAGACGTAAAAACGCTTTTTTGTAGGTACTGCGCATACGCGCGGCAGATGTTACGGCACTTAGCTCTGAACGTACGTACCATCTTAGTATAAAGAGTGTAACTACGAACGAAGGGGGCATGCCAGCCATACGACACCCCTTAATTACGCTTTGGAGGTGGGGCAAGGCATCTAAATTATACAGTATGGGCGTGCTTAAGCGCGTAAGTACCTGCAGCCATTACGGCCGACAGGAGTTACGCTTTAAAAAGTTAAGGTAGGGTTTGGGCAGCGTAAAACAGTAAAAGTACATACGACCAAGGGAGTGCATAGTAATTACGATAGCGTAAATACGCTAAGCGTTGAAATGTAAAGGGAACGTAGGTCTGGATCTGGACCAATGTCATATAAAATATTTGGTGGACAAGGAAAGATAATGTAGCATCTCCCCCAGACATATTAGAGGGATGCAAGGGAGCATCGTAAGTTTTTATAATAAAAAAGGTTCTAATGTCCCTGCATACAGCAGAATATATAAAGTGGTAATAACAAATGTACACAGAGAATCCTGAGTCTCGTGT
>WWET01000098.1:1044762-1056198 GCA_011038615.1 Limnodynastes dumerilii | reverse complement strand
TCATATATTACCCCCCCTACTCCTATACCCCTCCACACACATTACACCATTCCCCCCCCCTTCTTTAATATCCCTTTCCACACTTTACACCTCCCCCCACCCTTCTTTTATATCCCTCTCCATTTTACATATTACACATTTCCCCCCTTCTGGCATGTCCCTCTCCACACAATACACACTCCTGTTCCATCTCTTTTACCTTACCTGCTCCAGCAGCTGCACCATAACTAAGCCTCCTGCACTTCCTTCCTTCCTTCAGCTCTGTGGATCCTCTTCCTGCAGTGTCAGTAGGAAGCACCGCCCCCTCTACTCGTGTAGGCAGAGTGAAAAATCCAGGCTGTCAGAAGGTGGAGCAAAGGAGCTGAAGAACGTCCTCCCAGGGGAAGTTAGAAGAAACACTCATGAGAGTAAGCCTTACTCTGACAGAGTGTTATTGAAGACATCCGCTGGCTGGACGCTGTAATGTGTTTAGTGTGACAGGCTGTGGGCTTAAACTGATCTTTACTGATGGGGGTAGATCCAGAACTCCGCTTGTGATACGTTTACTCGCGTAGCGTATTTACGCGTGCGTACCTTCTATACACTCCCCTTGGCACACCCCTTGACGTACCTATTTTGACCGAGATCTGCTTTCCAAACCCTACCTTAACTTTTGCCCACGTAACCGATGTCATACGCACACGTACGTATGAGCAACACGTATTTACGCAGCAAAACACGCCCATACTGTACACTTTAAATATAAACCCCCGCCTACATAACGTATTTCAGATGTATTTTTGACTCACGTAAAATTGGCACTCCCACACATAAGAATATACGTGACACATACGGGAATGGCCCATACGTTCACATTTACGCTATGTTACAGAGCGTATTTTCTATGGTGCGCATGCGCAATACTTACCAAACCGCGATTCTATGTCTCCGCCACGCGTAAATTCGTACACAAGCGTTGTTCTGGATCTGGGCCACGATGAGTAAAAATCAGCTTAAGTCTGGCACTGTCATACTAAACAACTTAACAGTGTACCACCTGATCTAAACAGAAGCTGCAGGAGGGGAGAGAAAACAGACAGGGCCGTTTTTCCACTGGGAAGTTTGGGCTAGTGCTGGGCTCTGCTGAAGGGCTTCTTGATGTGTGGGGAGCCTTGGGCACTAGCCCAAACTGCCCAGTGGAAAAGACGGCCCTGCTTAGGGTTAGGCTACGGGGAGGGGAGTTTTAGGGTTAGGCTGCGGGAAGGGGAGTCTAGGGTTGGGCTGCAGGCAGGGGAGTCTTAAGGTCAGGCTGCAGGGAAGGGAGTCTTAGGGTAAGGCAGCGGGAAAGAGAGGGTTAGGGTAATGAAAGGGTAAGGTTAGGGTAAGAATTAGGATAAGGGTTGGGTTAGGATAAATACACCTCTTGCTGCTGTAGATTCGTCCTTGGGATCTGCGATTGCTTGTCCTTAGCAGGAAAAGCGCAATGGATATCAGAGCCGATTCAAATTGGCGGGTATTAAAAAAATTGGAAAAGAGTTGTTTTCGCTGCTGAATCACACCTCACTGGCTGCTTGATATTTTGGAGTACTATGTTCCGGGATCGGAGTTCCCTCAGCAGATGTAACAATGCACTGATTCAAGCAAGAGGTAACGGGAACAATACTCTCAATTAGATTCTGAATTCCCAAGTTAAGGATAAAAGGACTGTTGTTGGGTGATGATATTAAAAGTCTTTTTTTGTGCAGCGTATTGATGATGAGCTTTGAGTATTTAAAAAAATTTTTTTTATATTTACTGCACTATCTTCAGTCCCATCTTGTCTGATGACATTGTGACAGCCTTTATCTCTAAAAAGGGGAAACTTTCAAGTCTTGTACTTTGCTAAAATTAGCCATGATCATTGTAAAGTACAAACTTGCACAATATTGTTCATAATATTGTTTATTGTGTGTTTGGAATGATAAATTGTTTGAAAAACCCCCAATGTGTACCCAAGCTTAAAAGGGGATAGTGTTGCAGGCTTGCGGGCTGTTAACATTTTTTGTTACGTGTTCAAAAATACATTTAAAAACAAATAACCATAAAAGGTTTCCATGTAATTGATAATTTAAGGATTTACCTGTTATGGAATACAAAGAAGTTAATGATTTTAAAATAATTTTTTATTGGGGATTCATTTATGATAATGTAATGAAGTTTCTATTGAGTGGTGGCCATATAAATAATCTTTGTATTGTTAAGACACTCACAGGTCTACGTTTTTTTTTTTGTATTCTGGTTACAAGAATAATTTCTGTATTTTATGACACTCACAATGAGACCTCTTGCTGCATTGTGAATACAAGAATGATAATTTTATTGTAAACTGGTCACAACGATTATATGGCAGTTACTAGAATGCAGTGTGTTTTGTATTATTAGGATGCCGTCAGTATGGATTAGTGATGACTAGGATGTAGTCTGTATGGTAAAGAGGTGACTAGGATGCAGTCTGTATTGTATAGTGGTGACTAGGATCCAATCTGTATTGTATGGCAGGTGGGAATTGTATAGCTTTGACGATAATACCGACTGTGATGTACATTAGTGACTAGTAACTGCATTCTTTATTTTATGATGCACATATGGATACTGCAATGAATGACGGTCACTGTGTTAAATGTTAAATTGTAAAACAGGAGGATGTAAATTTATACTTAGCAGGGGGGCACCAGCCCTGAGTATGGTCACAGAATTATGTGATCAGAGTCTGTGAATAAATAACCCCTACTAAAACAAACAATTAAGACAATAACATCTATTACAATTAGCTGCAATATATCAGATGCAATATAAGGAAGACAGAAAAGTTTAGCAGAGATGATGATTTGATTATCTGTGGACAAATGAGATGGAGTAGTGAAAAGTATGATGATGTATGATGAATTCACTTGTATAACTCAATCATTTCATTGCACTTTTTAAAATGTAAAAATGCCAGCTATGACAAATGACCTTCTGCTATCAGCTTGGAGGCTTTCATCCTCAGGAACTGCATGTTGGCTCCCATCTGCTCCATTATGCTTTAAAAACAGGAATCTCTGAAACCCACACTTGGGAAGACACTACTGCTATCTTCTTTATAAAGTGAAGAGGACAGGACACCAGAGCTGCATTGCTGACACCATGAGAAATTTTCTAAGGGGTCTGACCCTGCCTAGTTCTACCATTCACTGTATGAAAAAAGTAATTTATATCAAATTATTCTCTTGTCACTAAAACTGGTCATATACTTCCCAATATGTCATTCATTCATGTTCATGTACTGTCCTGGGCAATATCATTCAGTATGAGAAGTAGAAATACTTTGAGATTGTCTAAGTGTTCCTCCTTGTACATAGAAACCTATTATGGATTAGTGGGTTATCTCTTATGTCCATGGTTTGCCTCTGCTTTGATCCCTATTGTTCATTAATCCCAGGGCTGCCGACTTTTTACGGAAGATTTCGGAGGGAAGAGATAGAAGCTGGCAAAAGGGCGGGCCTTCATGACGTGATTTATGCAAATTGCGTCCTGTCGCAAATTACATCATCAAACCCCGTCTCCATCCATAATAACACTAGAATTCACAGTATTAAGAGGCGGAGGAGGGGCTTGAGGCCGAAATTTGCATTATATGGCGGCCTGAAGCCCATTGCAGGAGATTTGCCAGCTCTCGGATCCCAGGAGAAAAGCCTAAATTTCATGAGTCTCTCGGAAATTTCTGAAGAGTCGGCAACCCTAAATAAATCCTACTGCGTGAGATTTGAATTTCTGACCTTAAATTAAAACAGGTTATCTTTTGTGCTTATACTTGGATGTGGATTGAGAAATGTACTTTTGCTGCTGATTGCTTGATAAAAATAATGGAGGGAGTATATATTACAAAACATGAAAAGTTTACTTCATTAGTATGTTGTATGATTTTGTGCTTCTTTAACCTATAGTTACAATAAAACCATGTGCTACAAAGTTATATTTTGCAATCCAGGCCAACCTGTATCAAAGTTGAGCACCCGTGCTGCTTCTCCCTCTACCGTGACCACAACGTTGTCCCCTTCAATGAATGCAGATGTCACCTTCCTGTGTGACAACATGATCTCAAAAAGTCTGCGACTGCACTGCAGGTGAGGGAGGGTTAAGTCGCTCATTCTGGGCTCAATGTTAGTCTTGTAAGCGTTGAACGACTGGTGAAAAATGTTCTTCATGACCTGAAGGCAGAAAAATAGGGTCATTTTTTTGGAAGACAAATATCATCAAAGCCTTAACAAAACAGTCAAATGGAAGTGCCAATACCGAATCCCAGCCAAAGCATCTGTTGTGTTGTTATGTGGAGTATCACATTAAATTACTTGATTATTAAATCATACATATTCTACTTTTATGAAACTATTCAACTCTTGAAAGTAATACTGATTCATATTGCTGCTTTGAAAATTGATTGCTTTATTAAGCTGCTAAAGTGCTATGATATTTATGATATTTTGTTTATGGAGGGACCTAGTTTAAAGACACAATTTTAATAAACCAGGTGTGCGATATAATATTGTTTTTTCTCCTATATGAAAAGTCTTTGTAACAGACGGGACTGCAAGCAGAGTGCTCCATGTGATGGCTCGGTGGAGGTCGGTCCTGCCGAATCGTCTTTGAAATTTGCAAGATCCTCCACTGGGCAATAATTGTCCTTATGACTCAATGTAGGCTTATTATCCTACAGGGCTGGTAAAGTCATAGGAGATATCCACCAGAGCTTCAGCTCTTGTGTACTGGAGAATGCTTATTAAACACCTACACTACAAAGTATAGTTTGGGTTCAATATTAGTTAGGAATCCTAAACAATAAGATTTTACAATGGATTGCAGGAAGAATTAAGAATGAGGGATATGGATTGCAGGTGTGATAGTATATTTTCCCCAAAAAACATTATATGGCAAGTAAATGTAGTCGCAAAGAGTCATCTGTCGTCAAGTAAGTGCTTTTACATAACCCTTCCCTTAATCCTTCCCTAAACCTAACCTTCCGTTCTCCACAGCCTAACCCTTACCTTCCCCTTCTTCATCCCTAACTCTAACCTTCCACGCCCCGCAGCGTAATCCTAATCCTCCATGCCCTGCAGCCTAACCAAGGGCCGTAACTAGCGGTGTGTGATAGGGGCGGACGCACAGGGTGCAAATCTTAAGGGGGCACCAGTTAGTGGAATTCAGGTTCAGGAGGCACCATATTTCCTTTTTGTCCTTGGCGCTAAAATTTCTAGTTACGGCTCTGGGCTAACCCTAACCCTCCATGCCCCATAGCCTAACCCTAACCTTCCCCTTTAGTCCTGACCCTAACCTTATATCCACTGCAGCCTTACCCTAACCTTATACCCGCCGCAACCTGTAGCTATTGGTAACGGGGAAATGGGTTTCCGTTCCCAAAGGCAATTTTCTATTTGTAGAGGTGTTCGAACAATGATACAGCAGCCATTCATCTGGCGACTTTATCATTTTCAAAATAGGGCCTCACCGGACCGACAACTGCATCCCAACAGCGACCAATGTCACTTTCTATGATGTCATGTTCTTCAGTCCACGTGTATCCCTTATTCCGCGGTGCATGAACGACAAGACCGCGATTAACAGCAAAGACACACGAAGCGGAGTGTCGGAAGGAAAAACCTTGTATAAGGTATTCCCCAACTGGGCATCTACCACACTCTCGGCTGGAGGGAAATGAGAGCTTAAATAGGTGAGATCCACCTTCATATTGCCTAGCACTGTATACGGAGAAACTTTTTCCATCGCTATCATATGGGTGTGCGTCCTATCGTAATTAAGGCACTTACAGGAGGATAAAAATCTGGAAGGGCACTGAGAACGCCCTATATTGACTGTTTATAGCTATCTCATATATCCTGCCTATGTGTTACCTTTGCCGTTTCATAGAGACGTTTTGAAGTGCATTGCAACATAGTTGCTCTAGTGGATAAAACTCACATCTCAACATATTAATCAGCAATAAGAAGTGGATACACTACATTAGTGGTTACCTACTCCTAAAAACCTCAACAGCTATATATTTGAAAATATAAGATATTTAACCTGAGTACTCAGTAGTATTATAATTATATATGTGTACCAACATTTTATGCCTGTCTTTATGTTTATATAAATATATGTTTGTGTGTGAATAAATTAGTTTGCATTTTAAAACTCACTTGTTTGCCGGCCTATTGAACATAGTGAATCTAGATATACTTTTTCAAAAAATTACATTGAAACTCGGTAGCTGTGTTCAGCACCTTTTGTGTGAACCTTTTTTTGTAGTATAAAGGAGGGTCTAGCAGAATATCCTCCCACACAGCTCATATACAACTGGTGCTCTCTTTTTTCTTTTTTTTGCTTGGGTTCAATATCAGTTAGGAATCCTAAACAATAAGATTTTACAATGGATTGCAGAAAGAATTAAGAATGAGGGATATGGATTGTCGGTTTGATAGTATATTTTCCCAAAAAAAACATTATATGGCAAGTGAATGTAGTCGCAAAGAGTCATCTGTCGTCAGGTAAGTGTTTTTACATAACAATTCCCTTAATCCTTCCCTAAACCTAACCTTCCGTTCTCCACAGCCTAACCCTAACCTTCCCCTTCTTCATCCATAACTCTAACCTTCCACGTTCCGCAGCCTAATCCTAACCCTCCATGCCCTGCAGCCTAACCCAGGGCCGTAACTAGGGGGTGTGTGATAGGGGCGAACGCACAAGGTGCAAATCTTAAGGGGGCACCAGTAAGTGGAATTCAGGGTCAGGAGGCACCATTTTTCCTTTTTGTCCTTGGCGCTAAAATTTCTAGTTACGGCTCTGGGCTAACCCTAACCCTCCATGTCCCACAGCCTAACCCTAACCTTCCCCTTTAGTCCTGACCCTAACCTTATATCCACTGCAGACTTAGCTTTTTTTTTGGAGACATGTGTAAGAGTTAATGCACTGAATAGCCGAATAGCCGTTTTCCGTTTTTCACATACTACTCAACAAAGCAGATAACATTATATATACATATATGTGTGAAGTACGTAGAGGGATTGGGGGAAGGACAGACAAAGAAGAGGGGGGGAATTAACCTGGGATAGACTGACCGCGCAAGGTCGCCCAATTTTGTAAGAACCATTGGCATATATCATGCTAGCTGGTAATTCTGAAGCCTGCCTGCACCCGACAAAGAGAGGACCTCGTCAGAATGTCAAGAAACCATCAAGTAGCACTGTGAAGGGAGGAAGTCAGATCCATAATTAATTGGAACATTTGAGTAGCCTTAAACAGTAACCATGGATACCAAGTTGCCATGAATTCTGCTACCCTCTCTGGGCCCGATAGCGTAAGTTCTTCCATAGACCTGTAGAAGTCAATTCTGCTCAGCCATTCCCTAAGGGATGGAGGGGTCTCAGAACGCCAATGTACTGGTATCACCGCTTTTGCTGCACTATGCAGCCTTACTCTGACCTTAATCTTATATAATGGGTTTCCGTTCCCAAAGGCAATTTTCTATTTGTAGAGGTGTTCGAACAATGATACAGCAGCCATTCAGCTGGCGACTGTATCATTTTCAAAATAGGGCCTCACCGGACCGACAACTGCATCCCAACACCGACCATCCGTCAGATGGAGATCCATTTTGAGAACAAGCAGAGGAGAACTAAGCTCGACTGATTCTTGAATCTTATAGTTGGAGAAGCTGAGCCTACTGCTATAGCAGTTTTTTCTTTGTATTTTTGCTTTTTCCTCTCTTAAATGACCCCAGTGCCCCATCTGAGCTACACTTACATAGAAACATAGAAAGTGATGGCAGATATGAGCCACATGGCCCATCCAGTCTGCCCAGTTGTTTATTTAAAACTATACTGACCCTAGACCCTATTTACCCTTAATTTAGTTTGAGATTTAGGATATCCTTATATTTATCCCAAGCATGTTTAAACTGTTCTACTGTGTTAGCCTAAACCACCTCAGATGGGAGAATATTCCACTTATCTATCACTCTTTTAGTGAAGTAATTATTCTGCACATTTCCTCTGAATCTACCACCCTCCAGTTTATATCCATGCCATTGTGTCCTGTCACACCTCTTCCTTTTCGAAAAATGCCACCCTCCTCTAGCCGGTCACAACCCTTGATGTATTTGAAAGCTGCAATCATACCTCCCTTCTCTGCTCCAAGCTATACATCCTCTTGGTATGTTTTGTGACACATGCCATGGACCATTTTAGTTACTCCTCTTTGACTCTAATGTATTTATGTCTTTCTGGAGATATGGCCTCCAGAATTAAACACAGTGTTCTACTTTGGGCTCCATTTACTATCATTAGCACAGCAAACGCTAATGAAGGCATCCAGGCTTATTGCGCTTTGCAGTTATCCTGGAAACATTGATGGCCAATGTTAACCCTTCGGAGAGGTCCGTCTGTGGGACTTTCATTTTTTTCCCACTGGTCTACCCATTGGTGTTCCTTGTTCACCCGAAAATGGTCTTTATCTCATGAAAACAAAGTCATCGCCATTTTGTGTAGCACAAAACAGAACACACAACGCAAGACTAAGGACCAGATTTACTAAGCTGCGGGTTCAGAAAAGTGGAGATGTTGCCCATAGCAACCAGCTAGATTTTAGATGATATTCTTTATTATGTAATAGCTAAATGAGATCTAGAATCTGATCGGTTGCTATGGCAACATCTCCACTTTTTCAAACCTGCAATTTAGTAAATCTGGCCCTTAGATGTCTTCCCAAAAAATATTGCCTTTAAGCAATCTTCATAGATTTATCATAGTTAAAAAAACAAAAACCTCCTGATGCTTTTTAAAAGCAAAACAAGTAATAAGAGCTCTCTGTGGCAACAAAGGAGTTAAGTGACAGGATACAGTTGAGCCTTTACAGTGGTAACCTGGTAACCAATTAAACAAGCAGGTTAGTGCTATTCTATCTTGTGACTCACCATCATTTAAAATCCTAATTATGAACCACAGTGACTCATAGCACTAAAAAGCCATTGCATGATCTTTCTACAGTGTATGATAGGTGTATATAACTGATAGGTTGCTGTACAGCACAATACTTCCTGGGTACTATATATAATGTATAAAATGATTTGTGTCCTGCTTTGGTTTATTTCACATAGTGGACCAGATCCAGACTTAAGAAGGAACTATGTATGTTAGCCTTTGCATCTGAGGCTAATAAGACATGAAGGCCTCCTAGGCCTGAAGGAACATAGGCAGCAGGGTGGGGATCACCTAGCAACATGAAAAAGGTGGGGGGAAGAGGAGTATAGGGGATGGGGAGGGGGCTAGTTGAATAGGTTAAGGATAGGTTGGGATTAGAAGGGGAGGGGTAAGCAAAGGGCGGGTAGATATAACGGGGTTAGGAAAAGGGGCTGTCACTCCAGTTGGAATTTTCCCTCCCTCCCTCCCTTTAGAGTTATGAAGTGTTGTATTGATTAACATGCTGTTTTTCTTCCAGACGGGGCATAGTAGGCGGTAGCAGTTGGGGTCAGTCAGGAATATTGGTGCAGGTGTTTGGAGGAGACATACGGCAGCTCATTGTTGGATACCTAGAGAGATCAGATCAGGCATCGAAGATTGATGACTTTCTAATGATGGTAAATATTACCTGCTGGAAGGTTTGTTAACACGATAGCTAACAATCCTACAAGGTCTGGAATGGAAAGGATTGTGCAAAAACAAAGCCATATCTGCCCTATTTCAGTGTATAGTAATAAGGTTTGTGGGGTGGGCAACTCATTTCTGTGGGCCTCTGCCACAAGTGACATTTAATTCTGGTAATAACTTTAAATATGTACATAATGAGCATATTGGCAGCAGCATTGTACAAAGGTGTTGCAAGCTATAATGCACTTAAAAGAATCTGGTATAAGGTTTCGATGAGACCGTTTCATATATATATATAAAACTGAAAGGCTAAAATAGGAAGAAAAAAAAAAGTGCTGTACACAGATATCCTTAAAGTCTTAAATTGTTATTACTAATAAAATAAGCCCCAATTGAATTCAAACAACCAATAAATGAATCATATCAGTAGAGGCTCCTTTATTGTATTCAAGTATTACTTAGACTGTTATTATTAGTTTATTGGTTGTTTGAATTAATGTTTAACTTTTATCTATTAATAATGGAAATGAGGGGGTTTTAAAGATATCAGTGTATAGCACTCTTCTTTTTTCTTCTTACAACTCTGCTGCAAACAATAATAAAGAAAACTATTTTATTTAGCAAAAAAAACAGAAAGGAAATACCATTTTCAGTGATCCAGTGCCACCCCTAGGGGGTTTTGAATCGGGGCTTGCTCCCTGGGCCCCACCCCTTGGGGAGCCCCTCTCCCCCCGCCAGTTTATCTAACAAAGCTCCAGCTGCCTGCTACATTATATCAGTTGCGTGCCACAGCTCTGTAGATGCTGCAGGGGAGTAATAGCCGCGTAGATTAGCCAGAACCACTATGTGGCTACCGCCGATCCCCTCCGCTACTACTATAGAGGATCAGGCGGCCGCAGCTCTGTAAGTGAAGCTGGCGGATGTTAGCTGAAAAAGTTTGTAAATAGCCACAGTCTACGCATGCTCCGGTTTCTGGATGGGGAGGGGCCCCAAGGAAGCATTGCCCTGGGCCCCTCCCACTCCATTTGTAGGAGCAGCCCTGTTCTGGTGAATTGTGAAGGACACTATTCCTTCTTTACAACTTTCCCCTCTATTATACTCCTCTCCACCATTATCTCTTATTATATCTCACTTTGCCATTGTCATCTTTAATATGACTCTCTCCACCACTAATCCCTTAATTATACCCCTCTCCACCCCTTGCTTTTCTTATTGTTTTATTATATTGCTAGGCTGTTGAAGGCATAATATATAGTGGATCTAGTTATTTTAAGACAATTTTCTGTTATCTATGCTCCCTGTTATTCTAAGATGTTTTGAAAATGCAACCAAAAGCAAAGTTATCTGTGGCAGATAATACAGATGTTTAGCTAGTTTCATCTCCCAGATGCTATCTCTAGAAGTAGGCCATTCATCTCTCTCCCCAGGCAATAAGGAGGAGGCAGTATTGGAGAACTTGCAAATCAAGTACAGTTTATAAACATAACGGCAGAAATATGTTTAGTGTGACAGTTACAAACAACAGAGTCAGATCCTGTTTTCGGGAACTTTGAGGTCATTTAAGGAATATTAATGAGGACTGACATTAGGACACATACATCATGTCAGGAACATATTAAACAATAGCAAATAACATTGTAAACAACTTCAAAGGTAAAATAACCCAGGAACAAGCTATGGAAGCCACTCTGCTGTGTAGTAACTCACCATTTGAAACTTTATTTTAAAGATACACATTATATGTATTTCACAAATTATATCTTTAGCATTTAAATTATATATATATATATATATATAT
>WWET01000098.1:1027107-1044524 GCA_011038615.1 Limnodynastes dumerilii | reverse complement strand
AGGAAGACTCCCAAAAGAGTGTGTGATCTCCTTGACTTCATGAAGTCTTTTACAATCTCCCTGATGTTGATTTAGTTCCAGAATATATTGCGGTAGGATGACAGAATTTAGAAATTGTGTCTTATTTCGCTGCAATGAGGCCTATGGAGATGGCCATTTGCATGGAGGCCAAGATGCAAGTAAAGACTGGCAGTTATCTAAGACAACATGACTTCAATAACGGAGACAGAAATAAAAAAATACACTTAGGTCTCTTGTTAATCAGCTGCACTGTCATCTGCTTTTAGATTTTCTATAAAGACGACGAAGTCAGCGGATCTACTATTCACACTCTTCACAATAAAATACTGAAAGTGGTTATTTACTGACAATTATTATGCAACCAATAAATACTAATGCTGCAATTTTTATTGAGAAACTGTGTTCCAACTAGTGCTATTCAGAGGTGGAAAATGACACACCCCTTTGGTGGTACAGGACACACCCCTTTGGTGTAGCGTTTTGATAGTGCTATCACAATCTCGTCTGCAAAAGATGCCAACCATGGCTTTGAAGTTAGGAGGTTTGCTAATTTGTCTTCATGGCTTTGTAAATCCTTGCTGGGTAAACATTTAAAACAATCCATCCAATCTCCTTTACAGTGCCTTTATTTCTTACATTCATTATTTTTCTACAAGTTGTACTTACTGATGAATTGGGTGTATATCTCAGAAACCTGACAACCTTGGAATCCGAAGCTGGGCATGCCAAAGCCATGTATCGATTACGAAAGGTGCCGTAGATTTTTAGGTGAAATCCTGGCTTGCTCATCGTGTCTTTACCACTGCTGGCAACATCTATTCCATAGGCAGAGAGATCAAAATATAAATTGTGTGCCCGGATCTCAGGAGTGGGTACCTGCATTTGTGGGGGGGAAAAAAACCATTAAAAGCCAGACAGGTTCTTTGTTTGTAGAAATACGATAAGACAACTGTGAACCTGAATTCAATTAGCAACAAAACAAGTTAATTTGGCAATTATGAGCGTTGTCATAGTGAGGTTATAGCGAGTAATTATTAATACAGCCTAACTGAATAGTTATCAGCAGAGAATAATGTTTCTAATTATATTTTTAGATGTTTAATTTCCTGTGATAAGTCAATGCTAAATTTATTGCTGTAGCTATACGCAATCCTAAAGAAGAAAAACAACTCAAAATCAATCAACTGTATATATTTAAAACAATAAATAAAGATGATAAAAGCAGACATGTGGGGTAAAAATCACAAAATATTTGCATTGGGAGCTTTTTTTTTTATGAACGCAAATACTTTGCTTAAAATTTTTGTTCCACCATTTATTTTTTATTTGTAGTCTGCATTGCACTACCAGGGGGCACAGCTTTGCATTTTCAAGCACCTTGTTAATATTAAAGGGGGCTGAATATCAATGCTTTTGTCCTGGTACCCTTGTCTGACTCCGGGCCATATTCAGAGATGCGTTTTTTCCAAAGTATGCAGTTGTACGCAAGCACGTAGCAAGCCAACACCCACTAACACCCATGACACTCCTCTCTCTCAGCTGTCCAATCCTAGACTTACGCCTCCATAGAGCGCCTCTAACTTTACATGTGTACTTATGTGCGTATATCTATGCCGTACGTGCGCTTCTATGTAACCGCGCCCTCAAAGACTCATTTAAATGCCTCCCCCACCCTCTTTCACGTAACTTTTCAGGTGCGTATTTCAACCCCGCCCCTCTGTACATATGTCCCCAAGAGCGATTCACATGTCCGTGCCTAAAGCACTTACATGCGTATATTCTACGTAAGTTACGTAAAAAAGGTTACTATGCATGCGCAGTTAAAATGTGCCTAAAAATACGCACACAACTCCACGTGAAAACGGATCTGTGAATACAGCCCGCCATCTCTATTTTACAACAAACCGCCAACAAGTCCCTAGCCACGATATCCACTCCCACTCACATAGATTGACTTCTATCTCGAGAACATGTAAATTCCTGGTAGATATAGAGGTGTGAATAAGAGGAATTAGCTCTATTGTAATTTGAGAAGAGGGTATTTAGCCCAGCACCGAAATAGGCAGAGTAAGCACCAGTCTAAGGGCCTTGTGCTCTTTAGGGGCCCTGCGACAATGGATCAAAACAATATTAATTTGATCTTGAAAGAAATGGTTTCCAAAAGATATAAAATATAATCAACTCAAAGAAACAATCACTTTACATTAAAGACTCCATAGAGAAAATACTGTATTAACGTAATGTACCGATTAACAACCTAAAATACAGAAACCATAGACATCAGATTCATGCTACAGTTTGTCTCTTAAAAAGTTCATCTTCTGTCAGCTAGGGTGTGCACAATGGTGGCCCCGAGATTTCAACTACCTAGGGGCCTTCACAGAGTTTGAACCAGCTCCTCTGGTGGAAGTATCGTTGTGCCGATCTGGACATCCACTGATGAGCTTGAAGTTTCGAACTCAACACCGGCAGGAATTCAATATCAGCGAATGCGAGACCACACCCACTGCTCGCACAGTGCCTTCAAGTGACCCATATCATTAGATTTCGGATCCATCCTCACATAAAATATGTATATTCCTAGCCCCCTTCTCCCATTGCTCACATGTCCTCCACCTGCTAAAGTACAGAAACCATAGACATCAGATTCATGCTACAGTTTGTTTCTTAAAAAGTTCATCTTCTGTCAGCTAGGGTGTGCACAATGGTGGCCCCGAGATTTCAACTACCTAGGGGCCTCCACGGGGTTTAAACCAGCTCCTCTGGTGGAAGTATCGTTGTGCCGATCTGGACATCCACTGATGAGTTTGAAGTTTCGAACTCAACACCGGCAGGAATTCAATATCAGCTCTTTGCTGCATCCAGGTTACCAAGCGAATGCGAGACCACACCCACTGCTCGCACAGTGCCATCAAGTGACCCATATCATTAGATTTCGGATCCATCCTCACATAAAAAATGTATATTCCTAACCCCCTTCTCCTATTGTTCACATGTGCCCCCCCTCCCCCTGGAAACCAATTGGATGCAAAAAATTATTAGAAGCCTGGATCTTGCAGATCCACATGCGAGTGCCGTGAACATTGCGTGCACAATTTCGATTGCAAAAAGTGGTAACTTTCCGATCCCAGTAACTGGAGAATGTCTCAGTTTCATAAGTCTGAATCCTGTCCATTGATCTTAAGTCTGGATGGTTCAGAATGCCTATCAGATCATTTCATGGACCCCTGAGCATGCACAGTGTGGGGGAGCTGTCTTCTCAGCAGTGAAGAATAACTCAGACTTCTATAACCAGCACTAAAAGAGAATGTTTAATAATATCTGTGGGAGAAAATATTCCTGAGACCTTGGTGTCAATGTTGGCATTTCCAAGGCCATGTGAATTTGAGACAGCTTCTTCTTAATAGTCAAACAATACATATCTGTCCTTTATTTCTCTGGAGACCAGGGGAATAAACAAGAAATAAGAAGCTCCTTGTTTTATTACAGGCAAGTAAAACAGAGAGATGGAAATCTTTGTGGGATCTAAACAACCAACATGGAAAACACTTCTGCTTGAATAGTGACTTTCAACCAGCTTCAGATCCGGCTTTGGAACTCCGCTGCGGCTTCACTTGTAGCTATGGGCATGGCAAAAGCTAAGTGTCTGAATCTGCGCCACTGTTCCCATCAATCTCCATGTGAAGATAGTTAATGGTAATGGAAAAGATCCAGACTTAATAACAACAGCTAAGTAACGCATGCTGTACGCATAAATCTGTCTGTGGGAATGCAGCGCGCATGCATGTTGAAGATGTTACGCATCGTAACTCTGATTGTATGTATCTTGTATGCAACTCCGTGCAAGAGGGCGTGACATCCCTATGCAAGCCGAATATATGCATTGGGGCAGAGGGAGACATTTAAACGGTACAGTATGGGCTGGGTTAGGCAAAAAAAAAGTTAAGGTAGGGTTCTGAATACGTAAATCAGCTAAGTTATGTGCATGCGAGGGGAGTGCTTTATACTTACTAGTGCGTGACTTATGTACGTAAAATGATCTTAGGTCTGGATCAGGCCCACATTTTATAATTCTGGACCCAGTCTGTAATGTGTACATATAGTAATATATTTTTAAGTCAAGGGGTCTGGAGGAGAGGGGGGCACATAGCAGCTGCTCCCCCTGCACTTTAAGCAAGCTGACAAAGGCTGACAGCTTAAAAGAGTGTATGTGTGTATGTCAGGGTTGCCGACTCTCTCGAAATGTCCGGGAGACTTCCGAAATTCGGCCAGTACTCCCGGTATCCCAGGAGAGCCAGCAAATCTCCCGCAAGTGACTTGAGGCCCGTGGTTTCACTGAAACCACGGCCTCAAGTCCTGCCCCCTGCCTAGCAACACTAGTATACTAGTGTTGCTAGGCACAGGAAGGGACTTGATGACGCAATTTGTGGCATCAAGCCCCGTGCCGACCCCTATTTCAAGTAAAACCGGGGCAGTATGAGCCAGGGGGCGGAGCCTAATGACGCGATTTGCATAAACCGGGTCGTTAAGCCCCGCATGCGTCGCTAGCTTCTCTTTGGGATCTCCCGGAGGGAAGCTGCCAAAAGTCGGCAACCATGGTGTATGTATGTATGTATGATGCCGTAGTGCTGTACAGCACTCATATATGGAATGCTAAGTGCTGTTTTAAGCTGTAAGCCTCTGGCAGCTTCTATCAGGTAGCAGTCCAACCCAGCTCCACCCGCAGTCCCACCTGGCTCCACCTAGTCCTGTCCATCCAAACTCAGGCCCCACCTACTTGCTATTGGGATCAAGTCTGTCAACTTCCGCCCTTGTTTATAGAGGCAGCAGAAACACAGCGTATGTCTGACGTAAATGGACTACTCAGTCATATATTGTATTTATTTTAATACGCCTTAGGTAAAGCTTTAAGTAGAAAAGGAGGGGGAGGGTAAACCTTGTTTAAATAAGAGGTTTTTAGTCATAAAGGAAGGATATCATTAATTTAATGATTGTTTACAACGCTTTATGCTGCAAATAACCTCTCTTGCTTGCACATGAGATTGTTATTATGTTTGCACACAACCGCATTAGAAATGTCTGCATCTCAAAGCAATTATATCGTTGTGGCCTTGGATGGAGAGCTGCAGTGTTTCTAAAGATCTATTTATATTATGTCTTTATGTAGCCCAGACTCTGTAATAAATAAATTGGTTCAAGTAATTTGATTTAGCTGATTTAGATGGAAAGCAGTGGTTTTAATGAAAACAAGGCAACAACATAAGAGTGGCTTCTGCGATTTGCATGTTCAAGAGGACATTTACATGGCTTGGTATCCTTGTAAAAGACTCATACAGGCCACACAAATGGTGAGTTTGGTCACTTAAAACAAAAAAAATAAAATTGTCCTGTACCCAGATCTCTGCAAAGCGGCCGAATCTGCACGTCCGCATGCGCGCTCCACGACATTCCATTTTGGAATTGTATCCTACAGACGCAGAGCTCCATAATGAAACGGTGTGGAGGTGGGATGCATATGTCAGGTATGTATGGTGGGAGGGGGAGTTATGTTAATTGTACAGGATTTAGTTGCCGGTACAAACAGCCCATTTTTGGCAATGACAGTCAAAAGTTTCATTTTGTCTGTACCATTGCTGACAGCTTTTCCATTAACAAAAACTACCAGTGCCGGTTAGGGTTGGTAGGCTGCAGGACAAGAAGGGTTGGGGTTAGGCTCCGGAGAGGGAAGGGTTAGGGTTAGGCTGCTGGACAGGAATGGCTAGGGTTAGGCTCTGGAGAGGGGAGGGTTAAGGTTAGGCTGCGGGACAGGGAACATATGGGTTAGGCTGTGGAACAAGGAGGGTTATGGCTAGACTTTGGAGAGGAAAAGGGTAATGTTAAGCTGTGGGACGAGGAGGGTTAATGTTAGGAGAGGGTTAGGATTAGGCTGATAGAAGGGGAAGGTTAGGAGAAAATCCTTCCGGTTGTTTTTGGATCAGTCATGGTGTTGACGATGTCTTGATTGCAGCTGCAAAAAAAAAAATCTCCGCTGTCAGGGTTGAATTTTTGTTAATCGTACAGTAAGGGCTTGGTTAAGTCCCTATCGACCATCCTCCAAGCCTTCAAGTGCTCAATTAAATCCTAACCTCTCTCCCTCCCCCCCTTCTTTCTAACTTCAAATTCCCCCGCCCCCACACACACACACCCTTGTGTTTACTCATTTATTTTACATTTCACTACCCTATCACCCATCCAGAGTTGGGAGAAATGGCAAATAAAGAGCAAATATGCACCTTGGAAAAATTTGTTTATACTGCAGGAGGGGGGGAGAAATTTAAAATAAGCGCACGATATAAGTGGAGAGGTGATGTTTTTCAGCTCAACTCTAAATTACAGTTTCAAAATAAAGTTGTTCAGTATTTGTGTGAACTAAGTAAATTTCCTCTGCATGCAAAAAAAATTATAATAATACTGGGCCGTATTCAGAGCTTAAAGACCGCATATACGCAATCTATGTACCGGAAATCTACGTAGATTACGTTAAAAAATGACTACGCATGAGAAGTATACAATTTCTGTAAACACCGGACGCATATGCAATACGTCCGGTGCTCTGAATACGGCCGCCTATTACTAATCACTAATAATTCAATTATTGGCCATTTACTTCCGACTCTAGATCAGCCCCATGAGTATGTTGTGGACACCAAACTATAATTATATGACGTTATATGGAATCCTAGATTAAAACATGTACCCGTTTACTCTAAAAAAATGTTTCTCTCAGCACTGTTGTCACAACACCTTCATATTTGTACCCCAAATACAGTATGACTTTTTATTTAATTATGTTACTATGAACAATAAATTTTTGTAACACAGACATGTCAAACCATCAGTATTACCAACCATAAACTTCAATCCTAATATAACAGTAAGGTTCTTATTTTTATAATCATTGTTTATATTGTGTGACTTGTTATGAGAACACCATCTAAACATCAGTCTATTTATATATCCCCATATCTTACTGTTGAATGGATGGACAAAAAAGGAGACTGTGCTCACAATTTGTTCAAACAAAGATACAGGGGTCGCTGAGTTACCCCACAGATGGATTTTATAGGGTCCTTAATTCACTAATAAAGTATGCACTTGATTATTCCTGCTCTGTCATAAGAGCAACTGTGAAAAAAACAAAACAATAATGAGTGGAAGGTATGTCTATTGACCAGTTCACAGGCTGCAGAGAGAGGCACCCATAAGAATGGGATGGAAAGAGAGATAGAGCAGATAAGCAGATAGAAAAAAGAAAACAGCTGTTGTTATATTACCAAAGCCATAGAACCAGACATATCACTGGTTTCTCTGTCACTAGGCTCAGCTTCTCTAGACACTGCTGATCCCTTGCTAGGGAGAGCAGGATTCTGACCTCCAGCTTAACTCTTCTCCACTTGTCCTACAATAGGATGATCATCTTAGGATCGTATTGTATAAAAAATGAATTTTCCTGTACCTAATTCTTCCTCCATTGATGACAGTGGCTTTATGTCTTTTTGCTTCTTATGTGGGCTACACTAAATCATTTATAGGTCAGGCCAACACAAAAGTGGGCAGGGTGAACATCTGGGGCATTTGGGTGGCCTCCACATGGCCTGCAGTCAAACCTAGACAGTTTTCTTTAAAACCATCATCCTTCTCCCTTCCCCCACCCCGGCTTCTGATGGACGGTAATTGGTAGTGTGGAAAAACACTCAAAAACACAGACACCATTTGGATGACCTCATTCATCCTGTTGCCTACTGGGAAAGTTCTTGGTAAGACCCATGGCCAAGTCGTGAATGTCAAATGCAACTAGTGAACCTCAGCTAATGTCCACTTGAAATATATCACACAAGAGTTTTGAAATTTCCCCTTATCTTTACAGCTGCATGAATTATTATTGTTGCTGAAAGATCAACCCACCCATCATGCTCCTGTTCTGCTGATATTAGATCATATTTCACAATAATTTCAACAGGAACTAAAAACAGCATTTGACTTCGTAACATGTAAATTCAATGAGAGACTTGAAAAAGGAATTTACATTCATTTGCTCATATTTGAGAAATTGTTTCTGTACTGTTCCAATTTCCTGAAGGCAGAATCGCTCAGAGAGCAATTAATATATTGCAGAATAGAGCAGTATGTCTATGAAAGCTTTCTGTATAGGGAAATGCGTATATTAGTTTTATTCTTGGCCTTAGCATCAATTCTTTTTCTCTTTAAATAGCTCATAACTATTTAAGCATTCTTGCTAGAAGGAGGATATGAGTTTATGTGTGACGAACCAAGATCCAATTTTAGGTCTGAAAATTAACTCGCTATACAGTCAGAGATGTTCTGCAGGAGTCCATGTTAAACATTTTTTATGATACCATTTTTGAGCTTCCTCCCCTACAGTTGTGCGTTATTGCTAAGGATATCTTTTTTTTGGCTGGTGGCTTATCATATATTTGCGCAAATATGTGTAACGGACATTTCTGCATTTTAATTTTATTAAAATTTATAACATTTTAAATAAAAAAATAATACAAGTTTCTTCTCAAAGAGGCTACTTTATCAATGATAATGCGTTCTGGCAAATACTCACAAAGATTTTTTACAATGGGGTACCAATGATCTAAAAGCAAAATTAAAGTCAATCTAGTAAAATTGGTCTAATATTTGGAATCAGCACCACAAATTAATCCCAAAAACACACTATCATGGTTATTTTAAAAAAATAAGTGTTAGCCAGTGTAATATACTGTATCATATACTTGACCTTTCCAGGTTATTTGACAGTCAATAAAATGTGCTGTTTTTGATACATTGATACACCAAATTACTTTCTTCTTTTGTGACATGCAATTAAGGTATGATCTTCCCCCAATATAATAATTGCACTTTGTCATTTATGGGGGTCAAATGGAAAGGGATCTGGAATATGTATTATGTTTAGTGTATATTTTGGCTGACAATAAAAAAAGATGGCTTAATATAGATTTATGATGGGGTTCTCTCCATGTGAGCCATGTTTATTAGCTGTTTGGTAAACAAGCCTTTGAGACGTTAGGCACCTCCACCCGACTCTCGCACATGCTGGGATTAGACTTCACAACTATATGGACAACAAAAACATAAAAAGTAACAGCAGATAAGAGCCATGTTGCCCTTCTAGTCTGCCCAGTCGTTGCTTTTTGTTGTTGGTCTTTTAATTATCTTAAACATGTTTCATCTGCTTGCCTCTGTTATCTCAGATAGGAGGCTATTCCACTTATAAATTACCCTATCAGTGAAGTACTACTCTCCTGTTTATACACATGCCTTATGTTTTAATGCATCTCTGCCTTTGAAATATTCCACTTTTCTTCTGTATCTGGTCACACACCTTAATATAGGTTTATGTAAAAGCTGCTATCATAACCCCTTCTCTAAATTCACTACTCCAAGCTATACATGTTAAATTCCTATTGATTCAAATTTTGGGGTTCAGAGTCGAATCAAGCAATTTTCACAAAAAATTTGGATCTTTCGAGCCTTGTATTTCCTGCTTCCTGACTGTGACAGGAAGTATCACATGACTGTGATCAGCCAATCATGGAGAGCTGAACATAGAGGAAGTCTTGTGGAGACTTTTTTTTTGTTTAACAACTATAACTTTATTGAGCTGAGTGGAATAACTGAACAGAATGCCTGAGATGAGTGATATCAGGGGTGAAACTATAGTGGGTGCTAGGGGTGCAGTTGCTATGTTGCAACCATCCCCCTACACTCACCTTTAATCCAATCCACCCTGTTAGCAGCTTCCTGCAGTCCCTGTGGATTGTCCTTTCATATGTTATTTAACAATAGCAATACATGAGATTACATTTGACAAATGTCACAAAGTTGAGAGTGGGATACTAGACAATATATGGTAGCATGTACCAAGCAACCTCAAACTTGTGAGTTGTGAGATAGTCCAATTTGACAAGGAATGATTGGAAATGAATGTTATTCTTATTAATAATGCTTTAGGAGCAAAAATACATAAAAAATTACTTGATTTTAGCATTTTTTTTTAGCAACTTAATAATAATTCCATTAGACGTTCTTCATGTTTCTTAACAAATGCCATGTACCATTTTAGTTGGCCTTCCTTGTACATTTTCCATTGTATTTATGTCTTTCTAGAGATACGGCCTTCATAACTGGACACAGTAATATAGGTGATGCCGTGCCAATGGCCTATATTTTAGCATCCTAGGATGTACAAATGCATAGTTGTATAGCTAGTACTGAGTTTTTTTGCTGGGGGAAGCCAATCAGAAGTTGCATCTCCAGAATGTTGACATACAGTGACAGTATCTAATACAGTATCTAATGAAGAATGAGAGAACGTACAATACTAATGTTTGGTGATATCATCTAAATACATTTTTATTATTGATGTGAAAGTCATTACCTGCCTCTGATCTAGTCGTTCGAAGGCAGCATTGGCTCCATATGCATTGCAGGATTCCACAACATATTCCGAGTTGATCCCCAAAAGCGAACTTGATTCTCCATAGGATCCATCAGCAACTACAATTATTTTGGGCCACTCCACTTGTGACATCTTCCTTATATATTCTTCTGTAAACTATGGGAATACAATGTTATCGTTAGCCATGAAAACACTCTAAAAATGCATATTCTGATTCCAGAAGTAAATTTCAGATTACACAGTTTATACATATCATATTCTTTATATTGCTTCTTGTGCAGGTGTCCTTCAGTATACAATATATATTGCCATAATATTCCATATTCCATACGTACTTTTTGCATACAAAGTTATAGTTTGGGAAGTGGACACTAACAGTGAGCGGTCTGCCCATGACAGGTTTGCGGTGGAATGTTTTACAAGGTGTGATAATTAAGGCTAAAAATTGTAAAGTCAACAGTTAATCTGTCTGGAGTTAACAGCCACAGATAGAAATTTATCTGTGTTTGGCATTACAATAACCCCAAGTCTATCCCCAACCATTACCAGAAAGTGATAACTTACCTCAGAATGACACAGCTTCAGTGGCAGGTGGCAGGACTGGAGAAAAAGCAGACTGATACCCCTTTCACATCACCACCAAAAACCCTGGTCTTTTACCTGGGACGAGGCCTTAAATCCTGGATTTTTGCGGTGATGTGAAAGGTACCGGGGTCCTCTTCCCGGGTCTAATGACCCGTGAGAAAAGAAGGGTTTTGCCTGGGTCTGACCCGGGTAAGAGTACAGTGTGAAAGGTGCAAACCAGGTTTTTGAACTTGGGTCTCACCTAAAGAAACCTGATTGAAGGGATTTGTTTACTATTGCTACAGCAATAGTAAACCAATCCCTCGCCGGGAGCCGTGCACCGCACCTGGTCCTGAAATTTCCCAGGTCAACATAGAGAACTGGGAACTGGGAACATAGGAATTCATAGAGAACTGATATAGTTCCTAGGGCTAGTGTAAAATAGCATTAAGACATGGGGCCTGTTTTAGACTTACTAAAGACAGACGATTAACATATGCTAGGTGCATTGTCAGCTTGTACAGTTGGCAGGCATTGGTATTTAAGTCGTACAGGTAAAGCTTGCTTAAGATTTGGTGCAGGGCATCGCTGAGGCTAATGTACGGATATGCTACTTCAGCATGGATCTGATCCATGGAGTCTAACAGACCCCATGAGGTGTTCACTAAGAACTGTCACAAAACATTATGGGCCTAGCTGTTTAGAGTCTGCAGGTCGCAGCCCTCTACTGGTCCTTACTGAGGTATGCAGATACAGGACTCTGAGGCAGGAACAGGTTGGTATTCAGCTTCAGATGGAAGAACAGTATGGTTTCCACCCAGATGGCAGCCCCCATCAGAAAAAAGACAGTGCATACTAAAGAATGTCAGCTAAAATCTGATTGATTGCTATGGGCAACATCTCCACTTTTCCAAACCCACAGCTTAGTAAATCTGGCCCTTAGTGTCAGAGGTGACATAAGCAATGGGCATTGCCAACAGACTAACTGTATATGGTTATTATTTAAGGCTTCTCATACTGTCATACAGTATGTTGTATTAAAAAAAAAATCAAAAGAGTTAAATTAACAAAACATTCCAGCAAGCAAAAAGATATAAATATAGCGGTATGTTCATTAAGGATTAAGAAGTGTTCTCACTTGCTTTGTCATGTTTGTTTTGGCAGACTTTTGCAAATAGTTACAACACATTCATATTTTATATGTATAAGGAATAATACCAGTTTTGTTTGATGGGAGAGATCATATAAAGAGTGAGGCATCAGGAAAATTAAAATAAAACTATTATTTTTTTAAGTTTTACTGCATATGGCATAATCTTATTAGATACAAAATTGTGAAAAACACTGTACTGAAGCTGACTACACACTAAACTGTTACCGGATGATTTACTCAATTATGGTTTATGGCATAAACTGATTTGTCGTTACTCTTACGAAACAGACTAAATACACACTAGCCAGATAATCAGATAATTTAGAATACCTAAACGATCCGACTGTCGCTTTGTTACAGGCAGATGGGGATATATGATAGCTCTGATTATTGATAAGTGTCTCTGTTGTGTAAAGTCTTGGAGGATAGTGATGTGTAACCAGCATTCCTTATTCTACAAGTGCCCAAACTGTAGATGACATAAAGATTAACATGAGATTAACAATTAACTAGTGAGGTCATTAACAAATTGTAAGATCGCTGTTGTCCAAGGTTAAGACTCTTAGGACCAGATTTACTAAGCAGCGGGCAAGGAAAAATGGAGATGTTGCCCATAGCAACCATTCATATTCTAGCTGACATTTTCTAGTGTGTAATAGGAAAGTGAGAGCTAGAATCTGATTGGTTGCTATGGGCGACATCTCCACTTTTCCTTTCTCGCAGCTTAGTAAATCTGACCCTTAGCCTCTATTAAGGGTCCTGAAGGAATATGAATAACAATAATATTCCTAGTAGAAGGAAAGAGTTCACCAACACTTCTGTCAATCTTTCAATTAAAACCCTAACATGCTTTGTTATATGAAACCCCTACAAAAAATTTTTTGGGTTTTTTTTTTTCTTTATTTAAATTTATTTAAATTTGTGCCAAAAAATTAGTTAAGAATAATAACAGATCATTTTTTCTCCAATGCCTTAAATAATTCACATGTTCAACCCGTTCCTGTTACCTACTATACCAGTAAATTCTGAAATCCACAGAAGGTTCTGAAAAGCAACTTTAATATTGCTGATGGACGGGTGAGTTAGGTGCGGATCTTTGAGAGGGCAAGATACATTTTTGAAACACAGTACATTCATGCTCCAGCAAAGAGATGCACAGTTGAGGAGCCCTAAGGACCGTGTTTGGAAGCAACAGTCTTAACAACTTCTGGATAAATATCTCTAACCCACAAGAAATGGAAGAGGAGATCCAAAATGCCAACAGTCAGTCTCAGCCCTTTCTGAAGGACAAATTTGGGAAGATCCTTTCTTGCCCCCACCCCAATCAATACTGTAACTGCGGATGGCTTTCACCTTGAATCAGCTTACATCAGAAGTAAAGTGGAGTTGAGAAACTATTTTGAGATGATGCATCGTTTGTATGGCAAGAAACCCAAGAAAAAAAATCAAAGAAACCCCACATTTTAACAACTAGAACTTTAAGAACAAGTCAATGCTTGGAAGTGAACTCATAGGAAGAAATAACTTAGAACCTCATTTTTAATTCTTATGATATAATGAGAGCGTGCAATTTAACGGATGTCTCAGATAAGCACTTTTTTTCCCCCCGAAAAAGGTCCACGGTACAATGGAGTTACTCTGCGCTACAATTTGGCACAATTCCTTTTAATGTTACAGTGCGTTCTAGAAATGTGGTTAGTGGTAATTGGAATAAATAACTAGAAAAAGACTTGGCATTAAATCAACATATTTCTGTGTTTGCTTATTGTGCTAATAAATAAGCCAAACAGCGTTCGCGATGGCTGATATGATACAAAACAACCCAAAAGAAAAATAAGCAAATGAAAGTAAATATAGCTGTCATGCTGTCATGTATTTAAATTGGAAAGTGTCCTCAATGTTTCCTGTTAGTTACATTGATGTTGGACTTTAATATGTAAACTAAAGATCCACACTCTGGCAATGCTTATCGCAGTTGACAAATGTTTTAAAGATAATTAATTTCACTTCGTGTTGGCATGTTTTGAATAAACGGATTGTTCTTTTCTGGGAACACTGGTCTGACTGGCTTTATTGTTGGATGGTTATTGCCTTATTACATGGTAGGTTTCAGTCTCATCAGTTAATTGGAACACTGAGTTCCTGTTTAAATATTTGCCTTGATTGCCCTTCATATAATGTATGAGCAGGGTACATGTCCACTGTGGGTCAGTTTGCAGGGTGACTTGTATATACTTTAGAGTATATGCTAAAGAGTGAATCTAATTGAAACTAACAGACTCAGACCACATTTACGCAAACTACGTAAGAACAAGATACGTAGATAACGTAAAAAATGTGCTACGCATGCGCAGTAGGATAAAACGCTAAACACCGGACGTATATGTTATACGTCCAGTCTGCATATGGCCCTGTATCCCATCTTCTGTGCGGGCAAGGAATCGCCTCTCCACAATGTTTATCAAGTCTTCTCACTTTGTAATCTCACTATACTATACCAAAAGGATTTATATGATTGATTTTTATGCTCCTCAGAATCTGAGGTACAAGCTGAGACCACCATTGTACAGTGCAATGACAATTCCCTGGAGTCCCGACTGAGTTGCAGGTACCCCATTGCAGTCAGCATCCACAGCAGCTTATGAGTCTATGCTCCAACGCCACATCAACCTTCCTTATTGTAAAAAAAAAAGCCACAACATCTTGCCGGGCACTTGTGATGTGTAGGATCTGTTTCATAGTAGTTATCTTCACCTCAGTGGGACTCACCTCTTATAGCCAAAGGCAGAAATAGCTGGCAGTCATTTCGTGCACATATTACAACGCTTGGAATCATATCATAAAGCCTCACGGCTGCTCATATATGCTCCAAGGAGCATTATAATAGACAGACCATCTTTCAAAAACTCCCTTCCTCTTGATGCAAACATTGTAGAGTAATTTGAAAGTGCAAGGAACTGTGGTACTGTCAGGAAACAAGCAAATATCAGGTGCATCAAGTAATATTAAACTATAGAGTGACCTCTGTTTGGCCAGGGTCTGGTATTATTTTATTGAAATACCTTGACAATGTGGTCAGGTTAGGGCCCTGTTGTAAATGGATCAGTTTATTAGGGGGGGTCATAAAAGCTAGATTTCTGAAGAAGAGCCTCTCCAGACCCCAGACCTGTCACTTGTCACAAAGGTGGGGGCTGTCTGGAGAGAAGCAGGTTTTGTCTTTATAAAGGTTACATAGATTCATAGTGGTGACCCTTATGTCTGGTCTGTCCCGACCTGGAAGGTTCTGGTGTGTAAGTCTTTCTGTGTTTTCCCCTTTTATTTTATAAGAAACTGTTTTGCATATTGTATGTCCATTTTGTTATTCTTATGCAACTAAGCATTGTGATTAGTATCATATTAAATATCAATTAATAAGTTAATGTCTCTGTGTTCTTATGGATTCACGTGTCAGACCAGCTTGGTTATTAAACGCTACCTAATGGTAACAGAAGGGATCATTCTGGGTTGATGATAATTCTAATAAAGCCTAACTGTGTTTAATTTGGGTAAAGGAGAACCTAAGACCTCCCGTGAATAGTCTTGGTGGTGGCAGTTCATTAGTAATAAGTCATATTTGGGGTGGATAAAGGGCATCAGTCATTGTAGAACACACCAGGTGGCTATTGTGATTAACCCCTTATGTCCCAGATGAGTCAGGAAAGCCTCAGGTGAGGTCAGGGTCATGACAATGTATTTCATTCATTGTTTACTAGCCACCGCCTTACAGTGTCCTGTTTCTCAGTCCGCTTCCTCACCTCTCTTCTTCCTTTTCCTCGACCTCACCCACAACTACTGCAGAAGATAGAAAATAATCAGATAAGATAGCAACTTGCTCTCTCTCTCTCTCAGTGTGTGCTGTCTCTGTCAGATACACTGATAATTGACTCAGCTGAACTATTTATAACAGTGCAAGGTAAGATTGTCTTCCTGCTGCCGGTATCATTCTCACCTATGTCTCAAAGCAGTCTTTCTGCATGTATGTTCTGTGCTGTCACTGAAGTGCCATTCAGTAAAAGGGGGCTTTAGCTTAACTGTATATGATTTATATGGTTAATACTAGAATAATACTTCCATACTATAAGACCCATACTGGTCTTATAGTATGGAAAGGTGAATTGAAGGCACTACCTAACAAGGGGCCAGATCCTAAACTATGTACGCGAGCGATTTTACGCTAACTGCTGATGTAAAATTGCCCATTAGTATTTACTGCACATGCGTATGGCAGATGTTACGCCACGTAACGATGAACGTACGTACCAGCATCGTATCAACAGTGTAACTACGAAGAGGCGTGACAGCCATATAACACGTGTAATTACGCTTTGGAGGCGGGGTGAGGCATTTAAATCATTCAGTTTGGGTGTGCTTAGGCACTTACGTGTGTGAAGCGTTTCTTATGTCAGTAGTTACGCTTTCAAAAGTTAAGGTAGGGTTTGGCAAGCGTCACACGACCAAAGTACGTATGAGCGAGGGGAGTGCATAGAAAATACGCTACACGATGTAACATAACAAGCACTTAGGTCTGGATCTACCCTAATGTGCATATGTTTGTATATGTATATATTTTTTTCTAAGGTTTATTATTATTTACTGGAAAAATATGAAAACCCCTCTTATAAAATCCTGCATTTGTCCCTGATTATGATGTTATTAAACTACATTTCCTATAATTCTCAGCTGCTGGTAGACTTTTCTGACTGACGATGAGTTGAAAAGATGTCCATGCATTCAGATATTCATTACAGTTAAAAGGAAAATAAAATATCCATCAATGCTAGAAGGTTCATAAATTACATTCCAAACTTTGTAGTAATGTTTGACTTAGTTCTATTATTTTTAGTCATTTTTTTCTTAGAATAAAAAAGTAGCTTTATATAAAATGCCAAAACCTGTTTAGATTTGAATAATTTGAAGTGAACTGGCTCCACAGCTCTGACTAATGATAAGCACACAAACGCCTGAAAGAAAGCTACCTATGTGTGTGAAACTTGGTCAGCTAGCCAGGGAAAATAAGTGGAAATGTAATCATTTTTTCCTGTCTAGTATGTAACATTTTATATCAGTGTTGATGAAATAAATACATGAAGTACTTGTTTTACTACACACCTGTGAAACTCATTTTTTCGCAGTGTAGGTATCACAGTTTATACAGTATGTATATATATATAT
>WWET01000098.1:981186-992148 GCA_011038615.1 Limnodynastes dumerilii | reverse complement strand
CCGCACAGAACATCAGTGTCACCTACCCACAGTGCCCATGCCCCCAGAGAGAGAGAGAGAGAGAGAGAGAGACAGAATTAAAAAAATAATGGAACTTACGTAGCGGGGATACGTAAGTTATGTAGCGGGGGCCACAAAGATAAAGAAGTACCAAAATAATTGTTCTAGTGAGTACATAAAAATAAATGTAAAATAAACAAATGGTAAAAAGGAGCAGAACTAACTTCTTTGTGCACCAGTTTTAATAAAAAAAATAAACCCTTATATATAAATATATTTATTTTATAAAAAATATAGAGGGTATACTATAAACCATATAATATTTAAATTTAGCAATGTGGACAATGAACAGAGAGCAATCATCAGATGTCATGTTGTGTGAATGGGAACTACTGTAGGCTGGGCCGTGTTTCCAGGGGGAGCTATTATTAGAACACAGGAAGAGCAGAGAAGCTGCTTGTTACCAGTACATGCTGCAGACAGAGTCCTTTGTAAATACACAGGCATTGCTGTGTTTCTATTACACTCAAAGGGACTGGTTCTTTTTAATTGAAGAGTATCTTTACTTACAGATGTTAGTGTGTGGAGCTGATGCTGAGCCCAGAGGATTAAAACAGGCATAGAAAGGTCTTTGTCCCCAGGAGCTTACAATCTAGTGCCAGTGCCAGGGGGAGTGACGTGAGCTTGAACGGCATTCAGCATCCACTAAAGGCAAGTGCCTTCTCCACTAAGCTCCCTTTGTAATATGTATAATAGTCCTGCTCAGCTGTAAGGACAGAAATATATGTTGATGTAAACACTTGTTATTTGTTTTGTTTAGCCTCTATTTTAGGATAACAATTAAAAAAAGTTTATACAATCTATAATAAACAGTCTAGATTGAACTCTGGAATGCCTTTTTAATATAGAAAAATAAGAGCTGATTGTAAATATCTTTACGTTGGTTTTAAAGCATTTAGAATTATTATACCTTTCATGGAAGATGAGGAATTTAAGACATAGCCCTATAGACTCTGTTGTGGGATTCCCTCCCCCCCAACATACAAAGTGGTAGATGTATTATAGTATTAAAAAAAATAAGTAATTTCCCAGAACAGCAAATCATATTCTAGCTATTGTTTGCTAAAATGTGCTATAGGAATGAAAGCTAGAATTGGATTGGTTGCTATGGACAAGACCTCCATGTTTCCCTTATAGTTTGTCTTACGCATACTGAGTTAGAGGTGCTTTTGTAAGTTCTGATTGTTTTTTAGGAGATCTTGGCCACCTTCTGCTGTATGTGTGTGTGTAGATGCTCATGATCTCAAAAATAGTCGCAGATGCAAATATGCCTAAAAGAGTATATTTTTCAACTTTGCATAGAAACCGTGAAACACCCTGCGTCACCCTGGATGGGAATCTGGCTTATTTGCTTGCACCTCTATTTGGTGCATGCACAGTGCAAAAAAACCTGCAACATATACAACAATACACCTTGTGCACGCAACTCACCATGACCTTCCAACATGCCACTGCTGAGTGAATAACCAAATCTGCTGAGTGTAAAGTTCATATCAATAAAGCTGTTTGATAATTAACAAGAATCCTAAACTTCATCTGCACAATACATTCAAGAACATTTATGAATTATAATTCATTGTGAGGTGCTGTAAGCTTACACAACCAGTCTTGTATTAATTGAGTTGTGTTGTACATGATGGAGGTATGAACAGTATTATAGGGTACTTGTAGCTATGCTGAGGTGAGGCATTATCGCTCCACCATTCCGAGGGCTAGATTTATTAAAATACAGAGAAGGAGAAGTAAAGATGTTGCCCATAGCAACCAGTCAGATTCTAGCTGACATTCTCTAGTATGTAATAGGAAAGAGAAAGCAAGAATCTGATTGCTTATTATGAGCAACATCTCTACTTCATTGCTTCACTCCACTTCTGCATCCCTCTAATTGTGACCTGATTTTGCAGAAGTGTATACTCACATCTGCTTTACTCTTACCATTGAGCTCTGGATCAATCCTTTTGTGTTATGCCAGGTTCTATGGAGGCTACTCTTAGGAATAATGTCATAAGATAGGACAGGATCAAGTGTTTCAAAGGCATACAGATGTGCTATAGGAATGAAAGCTAGAATTGGATTGGTTGCTATGGACAAGACCTCCATGTTTCCCTTATAGTTTGTCTTACGCATACTGAGTTAGAGGTGCTTTTGTAAGTTCTGATTGTTTTTTAGGAGATCTTGGCCACCTTCTGCTGTATGTGTGTGTGTGTAGATGCTCATGATCTCAAAAATAGTCGCAGATGCAAATATGCCTAAAAGAGTATATTTTTCAACTTTGCATAGAAACCGTGAAACACCCTGCGTCACCCTGGATGGGAATCTGGCTTATTTGCTTGCACCTCTATTTGGTGCATGCACAGTGCAAAAAAACCTGCAACATATACAACAATACACCTTGTGCACGCAACTCACCATGACCTTCCAACATGCCACTGCTGAGTGAATAACCAAATCTGCTGAGTGTAAAGTTCATATCAATAAAGCTGTTTGATAATTAACAAGAATCCTAAACTTCATCTGCACAATACATTCAAGAACATTTATGAATTATAATTCATTGTGAGGTGCTGTAAGCCTACACAACCAGTCTTGTATTAATTGAGTTGTGTTGTACATGATGGAGGTATGAACAGTATTATTGGGTACTTGTAGCTATGCTGAGGTGAGGCATTATCGATCCACCATTCCAAGGGCTAGATTTATTAAAATACAGAGAAGGAAAATTGGAGATGTTGCCCATAGCAACCAATCAAATTCTAGCTGACATTCTCTAGTATGTCATAGGAAAGAGAGAGCAAGAATCTGATTGGTTATTATGAGCAACATCTCTACTTCATTGCTTCACTCCACTTCTGCATCCCTCTAATTGTGACCTGATTTTGCAGAAGTGTACACTCACATCTGCTTTACTCTTACCATTGAGCTCTGGATCAATCCTTTTGTGTTATGCCAGGTTCTAAGGAGGCTACTCTCAGGAATAATGTCATAAGATAGGACAGGATCAAGTGTTTCAAAGGCATACAGGTAAAAACAAAATTACAAATGAACAAAACCTTGTTGAATTGCAGGGGAGGTCATTTCTTCTGCTGCAAACATTATTACGGTCAAGTGGTGGGACGGGATTCAGAGTTTTAGCAGATCCACATCCGCTAAAACATACTATTCAGAAACACGCACTTCTGATTTGGCTGTAGCAAAAAAAAAAGTAATCAGAGCCGTAATAGCTTCGACCGCAGATAACCCTGTCCGTTTTTTTATTTTTATTTTTTTAAATAAATGTTTAGTTTTTTTTTTTAATTTTTTCAATAATAAAACTATTACCCCCCCCCCCCCCCGTCGTTATACAAAATAAATAAATATTACGGGTTTGACAGGGCATGCTGATGATTGTAGAATTACAAGCACCAGCATACCCATGGATGCCAGGGCATGCTTGCGCTTGGAGAACTAGAAGCACCAGCATGCACTGCCAGCCAGGGAGTCCGCTGCGCCATAGAAATGCTCCCATATTAAAAATAATAAAGTATAGTGCCGGTCATAATTATGTCAAATTATTGTAAAAACGTACAGTAAAAAAAATAAAAAATACTTGCTCTTGTAAAAAAAAAAAAACCCTTATGGCACGTCGCAATGCTAATGACAGTCCTACTGTCAGTGGGGCATATTTATAACCTTCCCCAGCATGGGAATTCACGTTTGAAACAAGAATTCCCATGCTGGGCAAGGTTATAAATATGCCACAGTAGAACTGTCATTAGTGCCATAAGGATTAAAAGCTCAGAAGACTGAATCCCCAGCAGAGCAGGTAAGTAGTTTTTTTTTTATATTTTATTTTTTACTGTACATTTTTACAATATTTTGACATTATTATGGCCGGCACTGTGCTTTATTATTTTTAATATAAGGGCATTTCTATGAAGTAGAGGGCTCTGGCTGGCAGGGCATGCTGGTGCTTGTAGTTCTACAAGAATCAGCATGCCCTATCTCGGGCCTGTAATATATATCTTTTTTATATAGTGGCGAGGGGGTGGGGGTTAGGGGTTTATTAATGTGCAATGTTTGTGTTTTTTGGGTTTTTTTTAACACTGTTAAATGGCGCAGGGCTGTCGGATGCGATCACAGACGGATGGGTACACTTGTGCCCGTCTTTCTGTGCGTGCTCCCGTTCTGAGGATGCGCAGTGCTCATTTTTGCTGCGTTTCCGTCTGAAAAAAAAAAGGGGAAGCGGAGCTCTGAATCCGGGCAGGGATGTTTAAAAAGAAAGCTGGAGAACATTTGTGGGCACTGAGGATAAACAAAGTGTTCACCCTGCATGCAAAGAATAATATTAACACCACTCCCACTGAAATGCTACATGGTGTTGCTATGGTCTAAATTTCCCCCTGCCGCTTAGGGACCTTGATAACAAAACTTTTGGGCACACCTGTTCAACATTCAGTGACTCTAGAGCAGGCCTGGCCAAACTGTGGCTCTCCTGGTGTTGTGAAACTACGAGTCCCAGCATGCTTTGACTGCATGCCCATAGCTGATACCTGACAAAGCATGCTGGGACTCGTAGTTTCACAACACCTAGAGAGCCACAAGTTGGCCAGGCCTGCTCTAGAGGCTTCTGACACAGGTGAACAAGTGTGTTAATCCTATGGGCCAATCGTTTGTGTTAATTATTCATGCACCTGTGCCTACCTAGGAGCAGACCTTGCATTATACATGTGTTTTCTGCTGTGAGAAGAAGCCTTTAAACTGTATGTTCGCTTATCTTTAAACAATATTGTTTCGTTAGCTTAACTTAAATTATTGTGTTAGGTAATTTTAATGTAATTATGTTTCAAATATATGCTTTACAAAAATGTATATTAGTGCCTAAATAAGCAAGGGCAAAGTTATTACTGTGATGTGTATTGTTTGCTTCAGCTTTGGAAAATATACTTTCATTTTAATTTTGTTGCTTGGAAACAAATTATTGTTTTATAATGAGTTAATGCACTAAAGTGCTCATGATGAAACCATGATAAGAGCTGTATTATTACATTAGAATAACAGGCAGCAACATTTTATTTAAATAGAATTTACACCTGTTTTTTGTATTTTTGTCTTGCATGTTTTTTTTTTACCTTTGAATATGTGCCTTTTTGAAAAATATAGCATTTATGTTATTAAAGAGTTTTTATGCTTGTCAGAAATATTTTTTTTACTCTGCAAACAGCAAGGAAATATGTGTTGACATTATTGTGATCCTATGTTTGGAGCTGTTAGTCTGTTTTCATTTGTACCTTGTAGGGCCAACTTGCAGTATCGGGGGGCGACCGTACGACTGCTTAAAGGGGCGGAGCTTAGGATAGCGTAGGTTGTACGAGGTCATTTGTGATTGGCTTTTTTTTTTATCCCGCTTTTATTATGAAAAATTCGGGATAAGAGTTTAAAGCTCCATAGGATAACATTACAGCACGCAGAAGCCTCACCCTGCCCGGAGTCCCCCCCTAACACCTTCCTGCTGTCGCTTTCTCCGGGCGGATCTCCGCTGCACCGCCCCCGGCACCCTCCTATAATAACCCCCAACATAAGCACATGATGCCATCCGAGGGCGCGGCTGGGGTGGTGAGGGCTTCATAGCTGGGCAGGATGGCAGAATGGTTGATCAACGTTTTTGGGAACCTGAGCCTGGATGGGCTGCAGCACAGGCACAAGTAGCGAGCAAATCAGCGACCGCCACAGAACAGGCAGGCTGCCCCCTCAGCACCCCAGGTTCACCAAGCACATATACCTGCTGAGGGGGCTGCCCGCCTCTGGCAAGAGCTGCCTGGCCAGGTAATGCTCAGAAAATCGAGCCAATCACAAATGACCTCATACAACCTACGCTATCCTAAGCTCCGCCCCTTTTAGCGGTCGTACGATCGGTCCCCGATACTGCAAGTTTGCCAGATGATGTCAGCTGCCGTTTTAGTGTGTGTCTGTCTGTCTGTCTGTCTGTCTGTCTGTCTGTCTGTCTGTCTATCTTTATCATCTCCCTATTGATGTTAATACAAACAATACAACAAAAACAGGTGCAAATTACACGATTTTAGCCCTTTTTTCAATTTTCTTGATTTGAGCAATCTATATCCAAGACCAAAACACGTCAGGATTTTTTTTTAACCAAAACATGGCGAATATTTAAAACCAAAACAAAACACAGGGGTTGCCGCTCATCTCTAGCATCTATAGTATATCCAGTATTTTCGCGTTTAGTCCATAGTTAGGCAAGCGTTTATAACCTTGACATAAAGTTTACACTGCAAGTCCCTGCTCCAACATTATAGGGGCAGCTGAAATGAGTACTTCCACAACCAGGGTGCTGCAGGGCTCGTGTTTTTGCTGCTTGTTAACTGTACACTGCACTCTTCTAGGGGCCACATTAACTCATAACACATAATAAAAAATACAAAAAGCCAGTGCAACATTGAGGTTGAGATAAACACCAAATGCTTTTAAATTGCACTTTTTGCCATCCTTTTCACCTGCAAACATCATAGAAGGGTGCAGGCTTAAGATTTATATCTTAAAAATTTAGTTTTTTTTGTCACTGCCTTAAAATAAAAATATATATAAAAAAAAAAGATCTGGTATCCCTGAAGTTATTAGCTCCCTGGGTTGGAGCCTAGTAACACAAACCTTCTATGAATTACTGAGCCCTTGACCCTATGTGAATTGTCACATGACTTCAGCCTTCTGAAACTCAGAACAAAGAAAATATAAACTTATACAAGTTTTCCCATTTGTAACCTGTTAATGTGCTGAATAAAGATGAGTGAAATAGAGATGATGTGTTGGCATGGAAGGAGTTAATGCTTTGGTTTTTTTTTTTTATTAATTTGACTGAGAGCCATGTTCACATCACCTATCTGCACATGCTAAGGGTGAGCCAAAAATGCACTTACACTTTTTTTTTTAGGTGCAAGTGTAGACCTGAGCAAAACCATGTTGATCTGCAAGGGGAGGCAACGTTAAATTGTGAAAGCAGAAACAGAATTGAGAGGTGAAGCTCAATTCCTTTTTATAGAATAACCATAAGCCTGTGCAGTATATAGGTTCTATGTGCACAAGTAAAGTATTTTCCAGAGGAATGCAAAAGAATGAAAAGTAATTGGCGCCCCTTACTTTGCAGAATGGTTTAGCTGAGCTGTACACTTGCACCTGTTTTACCTTTACTCCCAAACTCTGCCAGTAACCTTTGGGCTTTCTCTTTCTGTTCCATTGAGCTGAGCTGGTGAGCCCTCTAGTGGCAGAACTGCACTGCAGAATTGCATAAACTCATTTACATTCTTAATCAATAATAACCTTACATTTGCAGTCGCAGTGCCATGGCAGCCCTGAAGTACGCAGGCCTGGATGATACTGACAGTGAGGACGAGCTGCCGCCCGGCTGGGAGGAGAGGAGCACAAAGGATGGATGGGTTTACTATGCCAAGTAAGGGGATGCTGTCTGTGTGGGGAGTATGCCATAGGGCAAGGTCATCTAAAAGTTGAACAATTCTGGATGTAATATCTTTCATTCAGAATAACATGTGCAAATGATTTAATTCTGATGGCATTATTATTATTATTTTTATTACTTATTTTTCTCAAATTTTTTAATATTTTGCATTGTGCAAAAAGTTTTTTCAACTCGGGAATATTTGTTTTCTCAGCTTCTATTGTTGCATTTCATAAGAGGTGAATTAAAATAAACTGTGGGTTTGGAAAAGTGGCGATGTTGCCCATAGCAACATCTCTACTTATCCAAACCTGCGGCTTAGTAAATCTGGCCCTTAGTGTTGTTCATTGTTCTTTTTGTAGAAAGCTTCCAACCTAATATAGGAAACACTACTATTAAATCTTTGTGCCAGCGGGGATTGAGTGGCATGCTGGCTCACTTGAGTGTAAAAATAAAAAAGGGTTTTTAAAATGTAACATTTTATTCATTTAAATAGAACCGAAAAAGTAATCTTTATTGTATACCAAAAATCTAAGGACTAGATTTCCTAAACTGCGGAAAAGGAAAAATGGAGATGTTGCCCATAGCAACCAATCAGATTCTAGCTGACATTCTCTAGTATGTAATAGGAAAGTCAAAGCTAGAATCTCATTGATTACTATGGGCAACATCTTCACGTTTCCTTTTTCCACAGTTTAGTAAATCTAGCCCTAAATGTCTCATTTAAAAGGGGCAATTCCTTAATGTCATACTGGAGTCCATAGGACCTGGACTGGTACTACCACTAGGCAGGTTTAGGGAACTGTTTAATGCTCTGGGCATGGGGGGAGGGGACATGACAGCTGAACAGGGAAAGTAAGCACTCTTGCTAGGGATTGTCTAAGCCAGGGCTAGTACATAGTACTGCACAGAAGCCTTGACTCAGTTGACCCCCTGTGTCTTTGAAGCAGAACATGTAAGCAATGCTAAGGGTGGCCTGGAAAAAGGAGGTGGCGATGGAGTAAAGTTTTTCCTATGGTGTCAACAGACCTAGCAGCAGGCCTGCATAGGACACTAATTACCCAAGGTAGATACATTAGATTTGGACTTTCTATCCAATTTCCAGCAGCTCCTAGTGGTCCAGACATGACTTCCTAATACGTAACCCCCAAAGGTTTTGCATGGGAATTGCTCTATGTTTGCATTCATTTTGTAAAGCACTGTAAAACCCTCACCGATCTATGAAGGATGTTCTAATAAAGTAACAATTCTACATCTCATTTAATAGCCACTTAGATGAAAAAACCCAGTGGGAGCATCCGAAAACTGGAAAGCGGAAGAGAATTGCAGGAGGTCGGTAATGAGTTCAGCATCTACTCTCTGTGATTAATCGTGTTTGCTTTACATGTTGGTAAACTGTAGGCAAGATATTTCCTGCATGAGCTAATCTATGTATTATTAGCTGCGGGTGGTAGAAGATAATTTTAATATCCTTTTTCATAACGCATTATTATCTGCATCTACCTACCCTGATATTCCTGATCAGAGCTACCTAGGTCACTAAGGGCAATGTTTTTCCTTTCCAGTAATTACACAAAGTAGTTGACTAATGCACCATCTACTTATCTTTTTTAGATCTTCCATATGGCTGGGAACAAGAAACGGATGAGAATGGACAGATATATTTTGTTGAGTAAGTACGGTATACATGTAATTATGGATATGTCTCCGGACTCTGTTTAATAGTTACACAGTAATTACTGTAAGGCATTAATTGCATTTTAGTGCACAGTTTAATAAAGGCAGAAAATGAAAACCCGTATTTTAAAACTCCACATCAGAGACGTTTAGTCATACGTGTGGGGCGAATAAGGGTGCAGTCTAAACAGATTTCACTTTGGTTTTTTTTTGGAGGGGGGGGGGGATTTATTGTGGTTATTTTCTTTATTTGATTAAAGTGCATGTTATAAAAATGTGTCTGGAGCAAACATAAAAAAACTACTCTGCCAAACAGTATAATAGACGGTATTCAGATTACGCAAAACGGTCGTATTCTGCTCGCAAAGCAGTGGAAAACGACTGTCCACACCGCACTTCCCTTATGGATCTGGATGCTCCGGAACCAGGCCTCCGTAATGTAAGTGTTTGCAGTAGCCGGACAGGGCAGGAGGTGTACAGCATGTACATAAGGTGGGAGGTACTTATATAGTACACTAAGGACGTGTTCTAGTTCTTATGTACTATCCAACCTTCTGCACTGTCCCCATATTACGTGGGTATGGTGCGGAAATATTAAGGTTATTTGGATTGCTGCTGCACTTGGATCGCTGAACTATTTAGGCAAATCATGTCCAAAAGCCCCACCCCCTGTCAATCAATGTCTAGTATTACAAGCCATGGGGGGCGTGGCTAAATGACAGAACCCCTTAAGGCTGTGGTTTGCGTTAAATCATAGCCTCAAGGCCATTGCAGGAGATTTGCCGTCTCTCCTGGTATACTGGGAGAAATGCCTGAATTTTGGGAGTCTCCTGGATATTCCAGGAGAGTCGGCAACCCTGTTTCATCCTAGGATAATCTCCGATAGCAGGAAATAGAAAGCAATTCTGTTACATGTTAGTGGGGAAGTATGCAGAAAGTACAGTGATGGTAGGCTACATGTCAAATAATGCCCCCAATCGCTCCCCCCCACACAGAATGGGCCAGACTGCGGGAAAGGAAAAGTGAAGATGTTGCCCATAGCAACAAATTGTAGTCTAGCTGACGTTTTCTAGTGTGTAATAGGAAAGTGAGAGCTAAAATCTGATTGGTTGCTATGGGCAACATCTCCACTTTTCCAAACCCGCAGCTTGGTAAATCTGACCCAGTGCATTTCCCTTCCCTGCACTGGTGCTCTTTAGAATCAAGTAATCAAAAATGGGAAATTCAGTAAGTCATAAAGTGGGGTAGTTGATTGATTATTTTTATTCCACAGCCACTTGAATAAAAGGACCACTTACCTTGATCCAAGACTTGCTTTTACTGTTGATGACCAGCCTTCAAAGTTAAACACGAGACAGAAGTTTGATGGGAACACCACAGCTATGGATATTCTTCAGGGCTGCGATCTCTCTGGCAAAGTGATAATAGTCACAGGAGCGAACGCCGGCATTGGTAAGTGCAGCAGACAAACAAGAAACTCTCCAAAAAAGTCACTCTCACTAGAGAGTCCTACTAAGCTGCGGGGTTTGAAAAAGTGGAGAAGTTGCCCATAGCAACCAATCAGATTTTAGCTGACGTTCTCTAGTGTGCAAAAAGAAAGTGAGAGCTAGAATCTGATTGGTTGCAATGGGCAACATCTTCACTTTTCCAAACGCGCAGCTTAGTGAATCTGGCCCCAAGTCTTCAAAACAGCCACTCCGAGACAGCACCGCCAGTCAGCTGCTATCCCAGACAAGCTTTGAAACAAACACACAAAATGGAGGTTGCTCAAATAAATT
>WWET01000098.1:921968-980829 GCA_011038615.1 Limnodynastes dumerilii | reverse complement strand
ATTTAAAGTGTACAGTATGGGCGTGCTAAGCTGCGTACGTTCGCGTAGTCTGTACGCCCGTTAGCGGACGTATTCTGTTACGTTAGGAAAAGTTAAGGTAGGGTTTGGGTCGCGTAATTTGAGAAAATACGTCCGTGCAAGGGGTGTGCCGTGGGGAGTGTATTGACCTTACGTGTACGAAAATACGCACCGCTAAAATTCGTACGCACACACGTAGTTCAGGATCTACCCCAATATAGCTTCCATAATATTGAGACATTATTCAAGGAGATACATAGAATAAGTTATGACTATTACCAGAAAATGCACAAACTAGTTCTTACATTGTCTAAAGGAAGGGGGGGTGGGTTGCGCCGCTATCCCGATACCAGTACCCTTCCCCCCTAGTATGAATTCCACAGAACCCTCACCTTTATCGCCATGTAACTTTATTGCACATGACAATGTAGATGTTCATAATATTTTTATGTAAGGCAATTCTAAACAATGAATACCTACTGACATTCTGCAGTGATCTTCCAGCTTCATTTTAACAGGACCAATGAGTAAAGATTTCTCCTGTTTAAACATGTTGAAGAGCACAGCTCATCAATGCTCTGACTGTGGTACCCCCTGTCATATGCTCACATTGGACTGTGTTCACGCTTAAGAATGATTTAGGTTCTTAATTATACGCAAAAAGTAGCAAGGCGACTCGCCTGACGCACCTCTGGTTTTCAGCTTCTTAACCTACTTACGAATGCCGTAGGGCTACCTTATCTTTAGGTTGTAGTTGTGTGCATGTGGCGGCTAATCAAGAACATTTTTACCTAACCGCGCCCAGATTTCCTCAATTAAATGGTTTCCTCTACACAATCTTCTTAAGTTACTACGAACCTTGAAGAAATAGCTTCATAACGGGGATTCAGAGCCGTCCCGTTCTTAAGTCCAACGTAAATTGCGATCATTAAGTTACTACACATGCGCATTATAGCCCTTCTTAAATATACACACCTAAAAAGCAGCGGATTCTTAATTGTAAATCAGGTCCATTGTTTCTAAATGAACTCTCGGGTACCTTTTCCTATTGCTTGTAAAATGGCTGCATATGCAACGCAAAAAGATTAGCAGAATTACTCTCACTCAGGGCCAGCGCAGTGTGCTCAGCGGGGGGCGGGTTATATTGTAGGATGGTGCTTGGCTGTGCTAGTGAACTACTTGCTTTCCTCTCTGTGCACCAACCTGACCATGAGCTGCACTCCCTCAGTCTGTCTGTCATACAGTGTGACTGGCACAGCAGCTCAATATGAGGTCAGCGCTGCGTAGGGGAGAGAGCGGGTCATAGCCTGGTGTCTGTGTGACAGGCAGGCTGAGGCAGCAAAGCCATTCCCCCCCGATTACCCCTCGCCTCTCTCCTGCCCTCTGCAGTTTGCAGGGAGTCCCTTAACATCCTAGCACCAGCCCTGCTTACGCTCCTTAGTGCGTATGGGTCAGCGGTGAGACCTTATCTGAAAAGCCATTTTATACCTGCCAATTTTGAATTGACTCTGGTATCATTTGCTCTTGTCCTTGGACAAGCAGTTGAAGATCCTGAGGACAAATATGCAGCAGTGAGAGATGAGTATTTCTTCTACCCCAACCCTTATTCTAATTCTCACTCCCTCACCCTCCCTTTCCATTACCCTAACCCCAAGACTCCCTTCCCCGCAGCCTGACCTTATATTTCCCTTCACCGTTGCATAACTTTAAGAGTTCCCTTCCTGCAGCCTGACCTTAAGTGTCCCCTCCCTGCAGCCTGTCCCTGATACCCCTTTCAGATTGGCAGTGATCTGAAAGGTACCGGGGTCCTGGAACAGAAGGGTTTTTCCCATGTCTGGTGGTGATGTGAATGATGCTGACCTGGGTTTTTCAACCCCAGTGTCACCTAAAACATTTGTTTGGAGGGATTTGCAACAGTAAACAAGTCCCTCCCTAGGAGCCACGCGCATTCCTTCCACAATGTCAGGGCAAACCCAGGACCCAGAATTTCCCTGGTCTTCCCTGCTGGACATAACAGGGTTTGTTATAAACTCAGCAAATACACAGCAACAAGCTGGGTTGAAAAGACTCTCCTCCCCGCAGCCTAACCCTTAGATTTCCCATAGACTGCTGCTCCCCATAGACTCCCCTATAATACTCTCCTGTCCAGTGTGGCGGGTCTGCAGTAGCGGTTTCCGAATGAATGGGTAAGTATGGCCATTGGCATACTTACCCATTCATTAATAAAATATTCTAATTAGCGCTATTTTCAAAAAAAGAGACAGCCGAAAATGAGCTTCTAGCTGTCTCTATTTCAGAAACAGCATGTTCATGCCGGAGACTTCATCTCCTAAGTAACCCCTTTCTTCCAATGAAATGTATTAAAAGTATGGGATTACAAATCTTTATTATGTATATTTGCTTTACTGAACAAAGGGAAAGAACTGTGAAAATAAAATGAAAAATGCTATTTCACTTAATACCTATATATTGTGTGTAAAAATAGGTTAATTTCCATAATAATAGTTGTATAATACTGATTACTGGTCTGCCTAAAATAAGTAGTGATAATCTCTTATTTGTTAGTATAATTACACAAGCAACTAGATCACTGATATACTGGTTTGTTTATAATATGCAGGAATTAATGGTCCAATATTCAGCCCTACACTATTTCTAAACTAAATAGTTATAGAATGAAATGTCCTAAAATACATACAAAAAACCAGTAACTCTGAACTGAGCTGCGCATACAGACAATCAATGTTGTAAATGAGGACTCAAATCACAGATAAAACCACCGTCAAGGACAGTCTATAGAGCCATAAGTTCATGTGGCTATACTGTATTCCATATGTCTCCGTTCTGACGACTAAGTGGTAGGTATAGGCTTGACTTACAGTTCTGCGTGTCTTATTTCATGCGGTGAACTCAAGCAGTGGAGTCAGGTATTGTAAAGGTGAAGTCCGTAGATGCCGTCTTTTACAGAAAACACCAGGCTCCTTGCGATGCAGCGATGGTAATTTCCTCCGATGCGGTGAAGGTGGGCTGTCCGTTAAAGCCTCACTCCCGTTCTGCGCCTCCAGTGGTGGGTTTGAACCAAGGGGGCCTGGGTTCCCGCTGTGTAGAGTGATATAGATGGAAAGGGAAGCCACAGATAATGTAGTATGGTTAAGATAAGGCAAATATTTATTGGTACAAAGATACTCACAATCTTAACATGACAAGAACTGTTAGGTAATTGTCAAAGCAGGCATGGATGATGTTACATATCATCAAACTGCTCTTTTCTGTCAGAACAACATACAATGATGCTGATGAGATGTCTGGATCCTAAGGTAGCACCGAACCAACGCGTTTCGGACAAAAAAAAAAGTCCTTTCTCAAGGCTAATGTAAAATCATCCATGCATGAGTTCACCGCATGAAATAAGACACGCAGAACTGTAAATCAAGTCTATCCTACCACTTAGTCGTCCGAACTGAGACATATGGAATACAGTGTAGCCACATGAACTTATGGCTCTATAGACTGTCCTTGACGGTGGTTTTATCTGTGATTTGAGTCCTCATTTACAACATTGTTTGTCTGTATGTGCAGCTCAGTTCAGCGTTACTGGTTTTTTGATGTGTATGTATTTTAGGACATTTCATTCAATAACATAATATTTAGTTTAGAAATAGTCTAGCGCTGAATATTGGACCTTTTCTTCTCTCTATACTCCATAATTGATAGAAACTTTGTATTCTATAAGAGGTCCATAAATCCGGCTGCTACTAACATAGGACCGTATTCAGAATTAAGAGTGTTTTCCGTGCGTTCGTAATAGATCCGTACGTTCATACAAAATAAGTACCTTTTGCAAAATGAATACATTTCGGAACACTTCCGTGTTGTGAAAGCAGCCTTATCATTAGCGTGCGTATATGTGACGGAAGTTAGACGTTCGCATATATAACCGCACGTTTTCTTCAATAACACGCCTATTTTTTGCTATTTACATTCCGATTGACGCCTACTAATTAATAATCCGTCCGATCTATTATGTTCGTACGGATTTTTTGACGTGCAAAGGAAAGGAAAAGTGAAGATGTTGCCCATAGCAACCAATCAGCTGACATTTACTAGTATGTAATAGGAAAGTGAGAGCTAGAATCGGATTGGTTGCTGTGGGCAACATCTCCACTTTCCTTTCCCGCAGCTTAGTAAATCTGGCCTTTGGTGATTTAGCCTACTTATTATTCACAGACCAGGGGCCTCGTCCTAAAAACTGCTTGCGGAAGTCAGGTGATCTTACGTCAGCGCGCACCAGTTGTTCCACAACAGAACACCTATTGCACGGAACCCAGTGGGACGGGAATAGGCATGCAGATGAAGGTCAGTGGGTGGCGGTAGGCAGATCTATGTGGAGATTTTAGGGTAGGGTTCACTCTCGTGCATCTAGAAAAAGCTCGGAGGTCTGTATCAGGTCCCAGTATATTAGTGGTTCTAGTGGCTGGTAGCAGAACATACCAACACACTATTATTTCTGGAGATGAGCCTATGTAAAGCACAAGAGATATAAGTATAAAAGCCAGACAGCATTTTTTTCATTGTATTTTCACATTTTTGTTCCGTGGTTCCTCTATACCAATTTTTATCAATATTTTTCAAATCAAATATAATTGATAAATATTTATATTCCGCTACTTTCCATTGAAGAAAAGGGGTTTCTGAGGAGTGCGTATTGAGTCATTGTGGTAATCTTTTCTTCTTGTTGTATATGTTTATAGAATTACTGCTGTACCAACACCCTTAAAATAAAAAACAACATAAACAGACTGAGCCTCTCACCCTTTATTTTCCAGCTGGAGCGAGTACCTCTAATGTAATATTGTTACAGTAACACTACATACATGTAAGCTCTGTACACAGCAACATAAAATACGTGATGTTTCCTGGTGTGATGTGCCGTTTCGAAGTCACATCCCGGATAATAGAATATGTCCCTGTGAGTCTGAATTACTCACAGTGGCTGATTACGCAATTGGTTTCAAATATCAATCATTTACAGTCCCTGGGCCAGATTCACAACCCCGTAATTTTTAACATACGTGCCTAATTTTACGATTCTACCTACTACACAAGCGTAGTAACTATTTTACGCTATCTACGTAGCGTTTTGTTATGTAGATTGCGTACATGCGGTCTTTAAAGAGTAGTAGCTAGAATCGTAAATTTAGGCACGTTCTCCTAAGGACAATAAAATATATGCATAGACTATCAAAAATAAAACAAGAACAAGTACATACGTTATGATTATCATCTTCTGAGCATTTGTCAGTTCATGGACTATTTTTGTTTCTGTGCATGCATACACATCCAATCTGCCCCATTTCAACTCATTGCAATCTATCCATAGTTATGGAAATGGCGATAGCTTTTGTCAGAGGGGCCGGGTGTTGATCGCAAATGGGCGTGACTTGGTATTACATTGTACAGTATGGACTTTCCCTCACATTTCGTACCGAACCAGTTTTGCAATTTGATGCAATTATCATGTGAGTTAGCGGAGCTGTCACACAGATGATTGGATATCGTGGGCTTGTGTTTACCGATTCATAAAGAGCTGTTGCCAGGGAATCCAAACACATTAGAAATTATTAAGATTATTAAATCTTATGATCCGGTCTATAGTTGAACAGATAATCAAAGGTTATTAGTCCCTAGTTATTAAAGTTAAGGTTAAAAGTCCCTAACAAAGCCATAGTAGAAGTTGATAATAATGTTCAATCTCAATGGAATTAGGCACGATAGAGAAATTACACACAGTGGGATCTCTTGGCGATCGTGTCCCGTCTGTCCAACTGCTGGTAATGATTCCCAGGTGTAGTAAAAGTTTCAGTGGTGGCGACTTCTATATAATGAGTCTGCAGAGTGTTTCCATCACTAACAGGTAGGTTTCTGATAGCTGTGAAAAGCAGTGTCCTGCACCATTGATGCCAGTCCCACTCTCTGACAGCTGTGGGGATTGGTAGTTCTATTCTTTAATCCTTTCATCCCCATGAACTACAGCGTAGACTGCGCCACATTTCTCTTCAAGAGTTGTGAGGCTATATCCTATGGGCACAAGTGGGGAGCTTGACCTACTAGGACTGTTAAGTGTACTGTGTGCAATAGGGAATCATTCATTCCCTTCCCAGATATAATTCCACCCAACCCTCCCTGTCCCCAAGTGATCAACAGGTATTTACATTTATACAGCTTATTTTTGTAGGTCTGTCAGTGGTTTACAACTGATGAGCTCTCAAACACTACCACACTTTGATAAATTGGTATATAGTGTTGGGGTCTTGCGGTAAGTTGGATACACAGGAACATATGTTTTTTTTTTAACATTAGTGGTCAAAATCCTTCAGGGTTTGTGTGTATTTTCCTATGGAATATTAACGTCTCTGCGAAGAAGATTGACACACGATGGACAGAATTACTTACTTTAAAAATACACAGAAAAGGAGAGGATTTGGAAACAAAAACATTTGCTGAAGATCTCTCTTCCATGGGGTCTCTGTAACAGGTGGCAGAGTTTGACTATTGCTCAAATATTCTATGTTATGCCAAGCCACTGGAGTTTGTATTAATCACTGCCAAAGACACACTTAATACTGTTCCTCTTTGCAATCTCCCCTAGAAGCCTGCTTCTTTCTGCTTTCCAAAAAGCTCTTGATTCTTGGCACTGTGTTAGTGTCAGCAGTGCCAAACTGAAATCCTGAGATAAGTTATGTCGGGTACTCTGATGTTGAAGTAAAGGGTTTACTTCTTCATATTAACCCTCCAGATCCTCAATTACATGCTCATACAGTCTTACAGTTCACACAACATGGTCATTTAACAGGTAAGTTTGGTCTTCAACAACAGACGTTTTATTTGAAGCCACCTGGAATGTTTTTGAAGTGCATTTCTTTCCGTTTGTGTAGTTCACTCATTGTGGTACTGTATACCTAGGCAGAGAAGGGGGACATGATAGCAGCTTTCAAATACATCAAGTGTTGTGACCGGCTAGAGGAAGGTGGCGTTTTTCAAAGGAAGAGGGGTAATAGAACACGAGGGCATGAATATAAACTGGAGGGTGGTCGATTCAGAGTAAATGTGGGTAAAAATGACTTCACTGAAAGGGTGATAGATAAGGGGAATAGCCTCCCATCTGAGGTGGTTTAAGGTATCACAGTAGAACGGTGTAAACATGCTTGGTATAAATATAAGGATATCTTAAATTTTAAACTAAATTGAGGGTAAATAGGGTCTAGGGTCAGTATAGTTTTAAATAAACAACTGGGCAGACTGGATGGATCTAATCTGCTGTCACTTTCTATGTTTCTATGTTTATGTTTAGGCTGTATACAGATAAAAAGGGATTTATTTATTTTTTAAATCACATATTTTTTATAGTTTTTTCCAAATTTTCCACATCAAAACCCAGAAAACAAAAAAAAACTTTAATAAACAATACACTGAATGCTATTATACGTTTCCAATAAGTACACCACTGATATCATGAAATAGTATAAACCTTTAATATGAAATATAAACATTTTATAAATGACATTGCTCCTACATAATGAAATAAAACCTGTCCTAAAGAAAGTTTTCAGCCCTGCTCAACACACATATGAGGGTTTATGTCTGTACCCAGTGCCACACCGACATGTGTAGTATATAGAATCTTCCCAGAGAGCCCATACCTTGCTAAATTTGAATTGAGCTCATATTTTTCATGGGTTATAGTCTCATTTACCAAATTAACCCAATCCCTTAAACGTGGGGGCGTATCCGCCATCCATTTACGCGAGACGACGACCTGGGCCAACGAGAAGAGGAGGTACAGATATCTAGTAGTAACTTTAGTGAAACTATCCTCCTGAAAGATTCCAAAAATACACGACTTTGAGTCAATGGGAAGAGTTATGGATAATGGGGTAGATCCAGAACTACGTTTGCCGTATGTTTATTCGCGGAGCGTATTTTCGTGCACGTAAATTCGCTACACTCCCCTCGGCACACCCCTTGCACGGACGTATTTTGTCAAGATACGCTTCCCAAACCCTACCTTAACTTTTTCACACGTAACCACTGTCATACGCACGCGTACGTATGGGCTGAACGAATTTACGCAGCTAAGCACGCCCATACTGTACACTTTAATTACCACCCTCCGCCTACTTTACGTATTTCAGACGTATTTTGGAGTAACGTAAATTTGGCACACCCACACGTAAGTATTTACGTGACACATACGTGAATGGCCCATACGTTCACAATTACGCTACGTGATAGTGCGTATTTTCTATGGTGCGCATGCGCAGTGCGTTCTAAACAGCGATCTTACGTCTCCGCCACGCGTAAATTCGCTTCGAAGCGTTGTTCTGGATCAGGTCCAATGTGTCAAATGCTGTCCTCCACACCTCCTCCCAAAATTTTTTAGCCCGTGCACAATTCCACAGTAAATGCCAAAATGAGCCATTCTGGTCCCCACATCTATGACATCTCTCATCCGTGCGTCTTCCTAAACGGAAAAGGTGCTGTGGCGTTAGGTATACTTTATGTAATATATAGTAATTAATTTGCTGAAAACGCACCGACAAGGTGGCCTGCTTGCTGGATTGCATGGCTACGTCCCACTCCTCGTCAGCCATTGGCCCCAGATCCTCCTCCCATTTGCGTCTTAGATCAGTCAATACAGGTGATATCGCCGCTCGCAAAGTTAAATAGGCTACCGAAATTCCACCTTTACTAGTTAGATTTGCGATCAATTAAAAAAAAGGGATTTATTTTAATATAGGGATTGGTGCAGAGTTTTATAAAGGCTGAATTAGATTATTAATATAAACAGATTTATTCAAGGCTTGCTTGCATGTGAAAGGTAATGACATGGCATCTCTTTGTACAGCATATCTATCTATCTATCTATCTATCTATCTATCTATCTATCTATCTATCTATCTATCTATCTATCTATTTATCTGAAAGATGGATGACTAATAGTGTTTTTGTGAGTCTGCAGTTTCCTGCTACATGGACTAATCATTTGGCTATAATCACTTATACTCCTTTGCACTCAGATTTCACAGGTGGAAGATATGGGTGTAATTAGTAACTAGTCAGTGCTAGGGCTGAAAAAAGAAATAGCTGGTGTTTTGGGCTGGGCTTCTAATGCTAGGTAGTGGCAGATGACCAGGAATGTGTAGTTAGATGCAGGGTTCTGGGACCTTGCAAATACTTTCATTTGTTTTTGCTGCTGAGCTTCACCTCTTGCTGTCGGTATCATCCTGATCATCCAGTAACTAAGTGCAGCAATGCAGTTCAGCAAATCGGTGTATGTAACGTCTGTTTGCCTTGCCGTGTTGTGAAACTAAAACTCCCAGCATGCTTTGTCAAGTATTAGCTATGCCAATGCTTTTAGAACATGCTGGAACTTATTCTATTCTCTGGCTTTTTCATTATACATGGATAAAATGTAATTGCTTAGGTGCTTTATAGACTTATCCAGATATGTGCCTGATCTAGAACAGATACTTTAAGACGAAAGACTTAAAATTAATTTGATATTCTATTTATTTCCAGTGCCTAGTGCTCTGATAGTGTTGGCAGCTGGGCATGACACCCTTTAATTGCTGCTCTGCATAGCACAAATTACCTCCCAACCTCAGCACCAATCAGAACATAGGGCCGGATTCACACTTAAGAAGAATGCTTCTTAAGTGCGTAGTACTAAGAAATGAGCTACTACACATTTCGGTACGTAGATTGCGGATGTGCAGTCTTTAAAGACTGAAATGGTACGTAGATAGCATAAATGAGCTACTACGCATGCGTAGTAGCTCATTTCTTGGTACTTCGCACTTAAGAAGCATTTCTTTTTAAAGTAAATCCAGCCCAAAGTTCTCCCGATCTGGACAGTGCCCTCAAAGTGGGATGGATGGTTGAGAGGTATATACTGTATGTGTCATTTCATCGGGAGCGGTAACTTCTGTCAGAATCCTACCTGTTCCCCAGTTATATGTTAATATCTGTAGTACTCACAGTTAGTAGAACAACCTTGCCTTCTCTGGGCAAAGTTTATAACAATTTGAGTAGCGTGGTATTTTGCTAGAGCTCTGTAAGTGGGGGTAGCAACTCCTTAGTGTAACTTGTGCTTCATGCTTAGTAGTATTATAAAAAGAAGAATCTGTGCAATCCTTGATTTCCCCTGTAGAGGGCAATGTTGCTCTTTAGAATATCTAGCTGATTTGAAATTCTAGCTTTTTCCTTGAAGAGTTGGGAAGAGACTTGTCTGTAAGACTGTTTAACCCTGCGACTTTTACAGAGGTCTAACACCTCGATTTTAGCATAAACAAATATGCAGTATTAAATTAGTCTTTTTGTTTTTAGAATTCATAAATGTTTTATAGAAATACAACGGTCAGACTACTGCCATTGTATTGGCTGTTGCGTGGAAAGGAAAGGTCATAGTGGCAGCAGCTCATACAGCGGCCAGATTCCCATTCTAGCACTACATTTAGTACCTGTGTATGTTTTTTTCCTCTGCTGTAAACAAACATATATCACACTGTAGAAGGAAAATATTTAAATGTGCCCTTTACAGTTAAAACTATCTAATTTAGTTCTTTTTCTTATTTTTACTTAAAACTTTTATATGGGGGGTTTGTCTCTTGGACCTTGATAAGTAAAAGATGGCGTTCAACTCCCTTTTTTTTTTTTGTTGCTTTTTGTAGTAGTGCACATTTTCATACAAATGGCTTTATATTTTACTTATCATTATTTATATAATGCTTGAATGCTCTTCACAGCAAACAAGACTGGCTATTAACACTCTGATAAAGAGATATAATGGCCATAGAGTCTGATACGGATTTACCGTCACCCAGCAGAGAGCTCACATTCTCCGTCCGTGTTCAAAAACCCTCACTCTGCCAAAGGAATCGGCTCATTTCTTACATTGCATTTAAAAAAAAATAGAAACCGTAACCAGTTATAGACCTAACAGGGTGAATAATTGCATCTCTTACGCCCACCGATAACTGTACACCTTGTACATTTTATTGGCACTTGCAGATTTCTTCTGCTGTTTGCAGGAGACATGTTTTTAAGGGTCCCCCACTAATACCTTATTCTGTGGAGACTGGCAACTTGCTCCTTTAAGAGAACCTTTGTCCTTCAGTATAAGTCCCGAAATAATGCCTGTGTTTTTAGCAGGTTTTAGTAGTTGCTTCCAGGTGACAAGTCCACTTTAATCTCATGCCGAGGTTCGATGAAACCATTTTTTCATTTGATTCTGACTTCCCAGGGGACCTGTGTTACTCATGTACTCTATTTTCAGTAAACAGTATAGGAGAAACAGACAGGTTTTCATATTGTTTCACTGCTGTGTACACACGGCTGTAAGGATCTGTTCTGTAGTAGTCTATTAAGTGCCCTGCCATTCATTCCCAACAAAACTAAAACACCTTTCAAAACTGGGATTTAGCAGCAGGACTCCTCCGTGTTGCCTGGAATCCAGCAAGGTGCAGTCATTTGCCAAAACACACACACATCTCAACGTCACTGAAAAATAAGCATTTGACTTGACATCTTCTGTTACCTAGTAAGAGCTCCTCAGCACTGTTTGACAGTGACAGAAAGGAATTGAATTCTGAATTTATTGTCCAAATTTACATCTACTTCATAAATGTGTTACAGTCCCGTAACATTGTGTAATACTTTAAAGCCACAATTACTGTAACTCTCAATATTTCAGTATAAAAGTTATCTCTCCCTTTTTTGTGAGCATTTGTTCTCTTTTTAAGGTACAACAGAACCCTGGCTGCACTCTACCAGCCTATGTTTTTTAATAACTATAACCATTATTTACCATCGTTAAGTGCACACATTGAAAACAAGATGCTTTTTGGGATCAGTAACCCTATTACATGCCTGTAGATGCAATTAATTAAATCTGTATTATTCCCAAGTGCAGGCCAAAACCAGTTAAAAAATCCTAGTTTTGATGTTGCTACTAAAGGAACATTCATGTGTAAATGTTTGCTGGATTATAATATGATAATATTTCTTTGTAAAAGTCATTTATTTTGGAGCACGGAAGTGTTGTACAGATTTCTAGAGTACAGTAGATTGAAAACTGATTTCCAGAAACTGCAAGTTTATTTCTAGTTCCTGTAACTGTATCCACCAGAGCTGTTGCAGAGAATGTAAACACTGGTGAAATAAACTTTCCCCAAGAGTTCAACTTACAAAAATAAAGTCCATAGAATTAAACACAAATGATGAATAATAAAGACCTCAAATTAGCTCATTTGTAGAATAGTATTATCAACAATTCATGTGCTGGCTGTTCTGTTTTATCCAAAATGAAAGTTCACTGGATAGGTCTATGTAGCGACTATCTGCTACATGCCATTGGTCAGGCTAAGGCGGCATGTAAACTTGTTTTTCTTTATGTGTGTAGTCATCCTTCAATCAGCCTGGAGGTGTGTCCTGGGCTGACAGTTGATTGGGGGCAGTGTGTGTCCCACATTGCCGGTTATACAGTTGGGCCAAATCCTGAGTTCATTACGAAAGTGTATTTATGCTAGGCGCTTGCGGAACCTCAACTTTTTGTATGTACTACACGTGTGTGGCAGATATTAGGTGTCATGATTCTGATCATACGTACCTTCCTCGTAAACACGTATGAAGGGGCGAGTCATCTTTACAACGAACGGAAATATGCTTTGTAGGCGGAGGGTGGTATTAAAATTATACAGTATGGGCCATATTAGGTTGTTACTTGCGACAATCCATTAAGTACGACCGTACTTACACAAGGAAAAGTTAAGGTAGGGTTTGGTACTTGTAAATCAAGTAAATTACGTGCGACTGAGGAAAGTGCCCGGGGGAGTGCATGGTATGATCGCGTAAATACGCTACGTACTTAAATACGATCGTATTTAAACTGCACTTATCCGTTGAGAGTCCTCCGATACGAATGGCTGCTTTTAGAAATAGAGACAGCCGAAAGTTCCTTTTTGGCTGTCTCTCTTTCGAATGGCAGCCATTTTCAATTTTTTTTTTCATTTTTTTTTTATGAATGGCTGAGTGTGCCAGTCGGCATACTCAGCTATTCAGTTACGCGCAGACCTTCAGCTGTTGACAGCTTCAGAGAGGTGAGTAACCTCTCCAGGGAATTTTAGTGTTGGGGGGGTCAGGGTCAGGATGCGGGGAGGAGTGTCTTAGGGTTAGGCTATAGAGAAGGGAGGGTTAGGGTCAGGCTGTGGGGAAGGGAGGGTTAGGGTTTGAATTAGTGAAAGGATAGTTTTTTGTTTTTTTTCTCTACTTACCAATTGGAACACTGTGTCCAGTGCGCTGGGGATCGATTGCTATGCCTCATCGAGTTCCAAACTGGCTGAGAGAGAACGGCTCTATAAACACGGGCTGTTTCAAGCGGGGACCCACACCCGTCTGGATCTGGCCCTTGGTCTACTGTGTTCTGTCTGCTCTGTTACCTTGTGTTCCTGATCTGCCCGTTGTGTTCCTCTCTTCAGTCTCCCTCACCTCTCTATACCTTGCCTTCTGACCTTGCTTACCCATCAGATAGTTTGTTCCTTCCTCATGTATCTTGCTGGTGGTCTGCAGACGTTGCACTCGTTCCAACATTCAGCTTTTTGGCATACCTCTTATCAGATACTGGTCTCGTGTGCTCCATTATAGCATCTACTTGCTCTGCATCTCAGGGTTCACCATCTCCATGCAGTCTATCGTGTTTGTGTGCTTAAGTGTTCCATTTACTCACACTGTGTTCCAGGGGTCATCTTTAGCCCCTTCAGTCTATACTCTATACTCAAAGTCGCTTCCAGGCTCACCTTCCTCTAATGCCGCTCTACCTCTGCCTCTTCTTTATGTCAAACCCTCCACTGGCTTCCTGTCTGCTTTAGAGCTCTCTTTAAACTCCTTACCCTCGCCTTCAAAGCCATCTCCTCAACCACTGCTCCCTACCTCTCTTCCCTCATCTGCATGCACACCCTTTCCTGTCTTCTCTGTTCTGCTAACCACCGCTGTCTGACCAACAATTCTTAACAATGCAGTGTATCTATATCTTTGAGTGCCGGTCCTTGGATGTGTATATTGTGGAAATCTCCTTCACTGGGTTTTCTTTGACCTGGCACCTGAGTTCGCTGAGCATTTATCACCTATATAGGAGTGCCCACATTTTGTGATAATAAAATATAATATAATATTATACCATACTTCTGATATAATGGCATTATTGCTTATGTTTGCTGAAACGGTAAAAACTACTATGTAACGCAGTTGAGTTGTCACCACAACCAGGACATGGGTGTTTTGGATGCCTTCAGAATTCCAGACCGTGTTCACAGATCAGAATGAGCTAGGTGCTGCAGTATCCACACCTAACTCATCTGATCTGCCCCCCCAATGTTTTTAGGAACCTTATGGCACATCAAAGTGCTATAGGGCTTCTTGAACTAACTGTTAAGAAGGAAAATACAAACGGTGATCCCTTCCCCACGCCCTCACTGGAACATTTAAACCCTTCCCCCACCCACTCTTAAAAAAGGACAGAGGCTGCTGTGCACGAATCTTCCTTCTTAAATTTCTGAGTTTTTTTAAGGACTGCACATACTCAATCATACCTAAATGGTACGTAGATTGCATAAATGACCTACTACGCATGCAATTTCTTAAAAGACCATTCTTAAAAACCCACAGCTTCTTAAACTTGAATACTTTCCATCATCTCAGTTCATCTTATATCATGGCTACTACCTTTTTGTTATTATTGCCCAATCAAAAGACAGAAATCTTTTTGGCATATACTTTATTCTTCTGCAGGCAGCGCTAGGATACAGTTTCATGATGGAATAAACCGCATTAGATTGTTTCGTGTCTCTTGCACTGTCTCTGAATTCTCCCATGAAGACATATGTCCAGATCTTGGTCCCAAGTGGAGTAGAAACTGGGATGTATATTCATACAGAACAACAATTAACCTGTGCCAGGCTTGGGTATGGCCTTTTTAAGGGTTGAAGGTGAAGGGGCTGTCTAGCACCATCTCTTTTGTAGTCTGATCACGCCTGTCTTGTCTTCTATAGCCCTAATATTGAGAGGGTATGCATAACCAATGTATATTTCACTGGTATTGAATTAGAACTGCATTAATAAAAGATGGGTGTGGGTCCCCACAAAAAATGGCCCTATTTTGATAGGGTCGTTCTCTCCCAGCCACTTTGGAACTGGCTAGGATATTGATTGCTTATGCCTCAAAGAGGCCTAGCAATCGATCCCCGGAACACAGTGCTCCGAAAGGTGAGTGGCTAAACTAACCCGAACTTTTCCCCTAATTCTAACCCTAACCCTCCTCTTCCATTACCATATCCCTCCCTTCCCCACAGACTGACTCTAACCCTCCCTTCTCCCTAGCCTGACTCTAATACTCCCTTCTCTATAGCCTAATCCTAAGACCCTCCTCCTGGCAGTCTGACCCTAACCCTCCCCTTCTGTGGTCCTTACCCTAAACCTAACCCTCCCTTCCTAAGCGCAAAAAGCCTAAGTCCCCCCTAATACTAAAATGCCTTGTAGAGGTTACTTAACTCTCCGGAACTGTCAGCGGCGGGTCTGCGGAAATGAATAGGTGAGTATGCAGATCGGCACACTCACCCATTCATTAAAAAAAATTCTAAAATGGTCCACTATTCGAAAAAGAGACAGACGAAAAGTAATTTTTGACTGTCTCTATTTCGCAAAATGGGCCATCGAACCGGAGACTGCAACCAATAAAAGATAAATTAAGCAATGTGTAAGTAATGGCAAAAACCTGCAGTAAGTAACTTGCCTATGGAAACACAGGTTTGGCAAGCACAGTAAACAAATATAACTTCTATCAATAAGTATATGGAATATAAGAGGGCTAAGATTAACTATATTACAAACTAACTAATGAACGAGCTGCTGATTTACTCCCAGAAGAGTTCCACCCCACTCTTCTTAACAAAAACAAAAATATAACTTCTGCCTACCCCTTTGCTAACTTATCGTCTTCATCGTAACAGTCCTCGGCCTCAGGTGACACAAGTCATCTACTCCTTCCAAATATTTAATTTATAACTAAATGCTAAATGATCACTTTGCCAAGAAATCTGACTTCTGTTTAAAGACCAGCATTTGTCTCCGCATCATTATTCAGGGCATTTCTGCACAGCCTGGAGATCGTTCATATTAATTATCTGCCCATTGTATTTCTGGCCTAAACTTCGTGCCAGGGAAAGTACATCATGTATCCCAATGCGGTGATTAAACGTGAGTGAAAACTGAGAACGTTAGGGCCAGGCAAAGGGACTGTTTGCGAGCAATGGCTGTATAACAACTGTATAAGCATTTAATAAATTCCTGACCTTCGCTTGCAGTAGGGGGTTAACACTTTCGATGACGTTCCTAGAACCCAAGTGCAGGTTTGTCTTGTGTTCATAACGTTGTCACTGGCAGATTCTTCTTGTAGCTGTGGAACTGAAGCCTGATCATATTTTCGTTGATTTGTGGAAGTGTGCGCTAAACACTCCTTGGCTAGTGTAGAGGTTTTTTCTGCGGATTTAAATGAATTTACTGTTCTCATCCCCTGTGTGCTTTCCATTATGTTTTTTTTACATTTGTTGGAAGCTCTTTGCATTTCAGAGACAGTAGGCCAAGCACTATAGAGTTTTCTTTACTCTTTTAGTTTTGTTATGAAATGTACATAATTGAATACCACTGAACTTGCACTTCTGATGATTTTATTATTGTTTTGCTTCACATGGTGCAAGAAGAGAACCATTTTGTAGGTAATTTAATCTTGGATGTTGAAGATGCAGGGTTATTTTCTTCTTGCTCTTTTCTGTTTCCTCCTGATTTCCCAGTTGTTACTGGTAACTGTCTAATTATTGGTTGTCGGCTTAGCGCAAGATGCTAGTTTCCAGCAATGACTATCTATTGGATTCACAATCTCTGGCTTCTTAAGTGTGGTCTTTTAAGAAATGACCTACGACGCATGCATAGTAGGTCCTTTACGCAATCTACGTACCATTTAGGTACGTAGATTGACTACATGTGGTCTTTAAAGTAGTTATTGAAGAAGGAAGAGGCATGACGCGGCATCCTCGGTCAGATTTCAAGAAGAGTGTGTGGGGGAGGAATTTAAGTTAGCCGGGGAGGGCATGAGGAAAGGATCTCCGTACTTATTTTACTTCTTAAGAAGGAAAAGATGCTCAGTTATTTAAGGAAGCCCTATGGCACTCTTAAGTTTCGTAAAGATCCTAAGAACAGGGTTGGGACAGGATACGGCCGCTCCTAACTCATTCTTACCTGTGAATACAGTCCTATGTCTGCAGTCATTTGGTCTGTTCCAAGACTATGTTACACTGTGTAGACAGGATGACTGCAGACAAGACACACAGTCCTTTGTCAGCTCAAATGTTCAACATGTTGGCAGTATGTGGGGCTTTGCATACCCCCATTTCAAATCTAGATGATGCTGCCCTTGATAACTACTAAATTTATTACAGCTAGGCTCAGATAAAGCTTTTTCTGCCATGGTGATCAATTTGCAACATGGTAGGGAAGCTAGATTTCAGCCCATTAGTAAAACATTCAAACTTTGTTTATTTACCATTTAGCAGCTGCTGGTTTCCTGCAGAGATCAGACAATGGAGCTGACATAGCCCATTTAATTAACTCTTTCTGTAGGACATTGAATGGGTAATGTCTGCTCGATTGTCTGATCCCTACAGGAAGCTGGTAACTGCTAATTAGTAAGTAAACAAAATTTTAATGATTTCTGACGCCCTATTTAACTTTCCCCAGTTTTTTGGAAATGTTTAACTGAGCAAAGCTGTATTTAAGAAAGCTTTGTCCTGCATAAACCATGAGATCGGCGGTTTATTGGACATTGCATAGTTATTACAAAAATGTGTGAACTGTACTGTGCATAGCTCATCTGTAAATGGTAGGGAATGGCAACTAGGTGCTATTCAGCAGTAGCCTTAAGCCACTGCTTAAACAGTGTCATATGGCGGTTTTCTTGAGATTGAATATGAAGAGATTGTGGTGAATTCCATAGAGCGGAAGCCTCAAAGCCTCTCCAGTGGCAAATGAAAAATGGTTTTACCACCATATTATGTCTTTAAGGTCTGAGGATCTGGTGTAAATCCAGCTCCAAATACAAAAGTAAGCTTGGAGGTTTGCTATCCCAATGAAAGTAGTATACAACTGGGTAGTTTTATTTAATCACTGTAATTCAGAGTATAGTAAATCTACCCACAAATCATAGGTTTGTCCACATTATAACTGGGGATATGGCAAATACAAAACACACCAGTAATCTACACACACTTAAACAGTGTCATATGGCGGTTTTCTTGAGATTGAATATGAAGAGATTGTGGTGAATTCCATAGAGCGGAAGCCTCAAAGCCTCTCCAGTGGCAAATGAAAAATGGTTTTACCACCATATTATGTCTTTAAGGTCTGAGGATCTGGTGTAAATCTAGCTCCAAATACAAAAGTAAACTTGGAGGTTTGCTATCCCAATGGATGTAGTATACAACTGGGTAGTTTTATTTAATCACTATAATTCAGATTATATTAAATCCACCCACAAATAATAGGTTTGTCCACATTATAACTGGGCATATGGCAAATTTAAAACACACCAGTAATCTACACACAATGGTAAAGAAAAAAAAAAAATCATGGATTGATTAACTCTTTGAGAAACCATTTACTGGGAACTATTGGCTGTAAAGAAATTTAATGGCCACATAGAATATTAATTGAAATATAAATTCTATCTATCTATCTATCTATCTATCTATCTATCTATCTATCTATCTATCTATCTATCTAATATTACAACATTTAAGGGACTAAATTTTACTATAGGTTGCAATCTCATGACAAAATAGCTGCCTCCACTGTGTCATATGACTACAATGTCCAACACCTACATGTCTGTCTGCGGTAACAGCACATTTACTATAGAGATCAATGATCTATAGGATTGCATCTGCTCCAGCTGGGATCACTATGCAGAGAGCACAGCCGGATGGTGCCAGAGGGGAGCTGCAATGAAAATGACAATGTGTACATACCCTTAGGCCTAGCAACAGAAAGGCTGGTGTCTATAGCGAAAATGCTTCTCATACAAATTACTGACTTATATGTTTAGTAGTAATCCTGAAAGAGGTGTGGGTGTGTGTGTGTGTGTGTGTGTGTGTGTGTGTGTGTGTGTGTGTGCGCGCGCGTGTGCATTTTTTCTTGTATCTATGAAGATTTCTCTATGGCTTTCAAGCATCTGTTCTAGATTAACTAATAAATTGATTTGAGCACTTACCATTTTGTGTATGTTTGTTTGGAAGCATGTCTGGGGCTGCAGTTCCAGATTAGCTATTTTGGAGGTAAGTTCACTCTCAATTTAAAAATACATTATATATGACCCAAATTAGGGACTCGGGGCCGGATCCGGACTCCCGCATGCTTTCCGTATATGCGGGAGTCTGTCCATCCGACAGAGAGAGGAGAATAAACGCCCCCTGTCACTCCCCTCTCTCATGTGAGCTTTATGACCGCTTACGCTGCCGTAAGATTGCCTTCATTAAAGCGTGCGAATCAGCAGTCCAAACCCCCACCGATTCGCACAAATGTTTGATACCCACACTCCCACACTGTACAATTTTTATGCTTCCCCCACGTCCACTTTAGCGGGCAGAGGGAAGTACAGCCCATTTCCTTAGAAATGGCATCGTACGGAAAACATGTAACATCTAAAGGGCATATGCGCCCTCCAGTCAATTCAGGCTGCTTACGCACCTTGCATGCATAAGTGACCTAACGTTATGAAATCTGGATCCGGTCCTCTGACAATATTGGACTTAGGACCTCCACAACAGAGAAGCCTTGTAAGTGGCTGTTCACTTATCATATATTTGCAAATGTATTTAACAAATCTAAAGATAGAATGTCATGATTAGTTACTGGTTAATTGCAAGAGTGCTGTATCTAGGAAATTTCCCCATACCTTTCTAGCACCTGTTCTAGATTAATTTATAAATTGATTTGAGCAACCACTATTTTGTGTTTGTTTTAAAGCTTGTCTGGTATAGCAGCTGAGAGAGGAGGTGCTCTTCCAGAGTGGCTATTTTGGAGACTTGGGGACTTCTGCGATGAGTGAGTTCTCAGTTTATAAGTGAATGATTTATGACCCAAAGTTGGGATGCTGACATTATTAGAGTTAGAACCACCAGCACAGAGAATCCTTGTAAGTGGCTGTTGACTTATCATATATTTGCAAGTGAATGTAACGAATCTCTCTGTGTTTTGTTTTAAAGATAGTATGACGCGGTTAATGGCAAGAGTGCTGGGGCACTTTCTTTTGTTTCTGTGTATACACACAAGTCTTTTTTCGTTTGTTTGCACAAATTGGTAAATATGTTTCTTTGTGCTGGTTTTGTTATTCACCAGGGCCATATTTATTACTCAATGCCCCTTCCTTATGACACTAGGCATGGTGCTCTTCTAAGAAGAGGCTCCATGGACCTCAGGGCCAGAAGTCTTGGCATTTCACTCTGTTGGGAAACCTCTGTCAGGGCTCCTTCACCTGGCTGTTCCTCAGCAAGTGGTGCCCTGTAGATGCATGCCTAATGCGAAATACACAACTGTTATTTATCCCTTGTTCTATGACCCACTTGTCTTTAAATATTGTCTCTTTTTTTTAGTACTTTTTTTTTTATAATACGTTTTGGAACCTTCTTCAATAGATACAATTTGAAAGCCTCACATTCAGCACGTGTATCCTGTTCTTTAAGAGGCCTTCAAGCTTTGGGAGACTTAGCATTTGACAAAAGACGTATTTCTCCTTCCTCCTGGACAGTGAAACAGGCCGTGCCAGCAACATGTGAAACTGGTTTTTACATTAGGCCTGCTTGGACGAGAAACAGAATCTACACATTAGTCATCTTAATTCATTTTCGTTGGCTTTCTGTACCACTATCGGGTCCAAGAACAACACGTGCCAGTTTAGCACACAAAAGGGAGAGGCAGGATGTGATTTTTTATTTTTTTTACCTTAACATATTATGTTTTAAAATTTGATGTCTACTGTTACAAATTAATGTTTTACAAGATGTCTTCACTGGTGCTTACAGACAGATATTTCAAATTAAATTGTTTGAAGTACTGAATGCTAGACAGGTATTTATGCAGTTGCTCTTGTGATTACATTTATACTCTGTATATTGGCAGATAAGAGTAAGGAACGCTTCCCTACCTATAGCGCAAAACTGAAAAAATAGATGAGAACGCAATAATTGATTGATTGACAAACAAGAACCACACAAACCCCAGGGATATTGCTCATTATACAGTCCAATTTTTCTTTACCAGTAGTAGTCCAAATCTGCAAAATATTCAAATAACAAGCAATGTTCAAATGTCCACACTCAGCTTGGCTGAGGATATATTGATATGGGCTTGGAGGATTGTCTGTCTGTGTGCAAGTAACACTGGATGCATCTTAAATTATTTCCTGATGCGAAGGGGACACGAGCGAGAACACATCTGCAGTCTCTTTCATTTATTCTTTATTGATTACACATAAAGCCATAAGTCAACAAATACAGTCTTTTCAGATGCTTACAGGTGCTGTATATACACACACACATTTTTTTAAATAATGTCTTGCATTAGTTTAGAAACTACATGCTAATCTTTGCTTATAAATGAATAAACGGCCTTTTCTGGAAAAGCCATCCACCAAAAACAAAATGGCGCTCGGCATAATTTGCTTGACTGCTGCTCAGAAAAAGATAAAGGGATTGAGCTCGATAGATTAGGGCTGGCGATGGTAAAAATGGCTTAAACCTGGAGAGATGGCAGTGGAAGTAACAGCTTATATAAGTTAACCCATAAGATAAGGCAATATGTGTTTTGTTAGTAGCTATGATAATATTCTGGAATCTGTGTGCTGTTCTCTAATGTCGAGAAACCCTTTGCTTGATGTTAAGTTGATGTTTATTTAGTTTTTTTTAAATAGATAAAATACATTGTTTTTACCACTCCATCTCTGCATTTATGAACTTATTTTTAACTCCGGGCTGTGATGTTTGTATCTGTATTCTGACTTCAAGATGAAGGGAAAAACAAACTTTTTTTCCAATGCAAAAGTGAGCTCTAACCCACAGCCTGAGCCCTAACCCTAACCTAAGCCCTGCCACAGCTGCTTCGCTTTTGGGAGTAGGTAGAAAGAGGTACCCATTCCCAATAGCAATTTTCTCATTGCGAGCATATCGAACATGATACGGCTGCCATTCAGTTATCCGTTTTATCATGTTGATTCAAATACCAAATACAATGAATACCATGAATCTAAGTTAAGCTGGATACACACCTGTGGAATCAAACATGAGATGCGATGGCTTTTAAAATATCACTGATGTTTACAAATCCTGATGACCATGTATTTTTATTCATACGCACTTTACTGATTTACCAGCCAATCGGAGATCCTGATATTCTCCCAAAAAGTCTGTTCTAAAACTTGAGTCCCCATACACACAGTACAGATATCGTCACATAATTGAAATAAAGGGAATAGTTGGATGAGACAAACAGGAAGAATCAGAAGCAGAAAATATGGTAATATGATGTATTGTTATTAATAAGGCTTTGTGGACAGTTGTTCATATCACTGTAAACTCACTTTGCCTTTTTCGTTATGTTCGTGTTTACCATATGACTTAAAAAGCTTGTGCTTTTGGCAAAATCAGTGTGCTGTTTGCTAAATCATCCAATGTGACCTTTTATATAACTAAAATCCCAAATCATGTGAGCAATCACACTCTTGCAATAGCGTTCCAAATGATCTGGAATCCAATAATCAGCCCATTAATTGCAAAGATGTGCACCTAGCTCTAGTCGTTAGTGTTACAATTAGCAACTAGATTGAAGGAACTAAATTTCTTCAAAGGAAAAGTATTAGAACCTGAGGGCAGAACGGACTGTGCAGTGTAGTAGGTTTAGAGGTTGTGGACCGGATTCAGACCTCTGCTCGTGTTCCGTACATGTGGAGGTCTGGAAGTCCGCAAGGAAGAGGGAAGTGAACTCCTTTGTCACTCCATATCCATGTCCATAAACCTACCTTAAGGTGCCTAAAGCCATCCGCTCTACCTAATCTGTATGCTTATCCCCACCCCCCTTGAGGGATTTAAGCATGCGGAAGGCATAGCACGCCTGCCATATGAATCTCCTTGCATCTCATTCTGTCTGCAAGGAGATCCTCTATGTAACATGTGACAATAGCCTCCAGTCAAATTTGGTGAAGACTAACACAGCAGGTTAAACATACTTGGGTTAAACATTAGCATAACCTAAATCTAAAACAAAACTGAGGAGAATTGGGACTGTTATGGGTTCAAAATCATTAAAGGAAAAAATGGATGAACTAGTGGAGCCAAGTGACTGTCATCTGCATTCATGGGCCTGATTCAATTGGCATCCACGTATTTTGCAGTGCGATGCTAATTGTGCTAATTTCTCATAGAGATGCGTATAAAAATCGGGTATCGTATTAGACGGGAGAATGTGCACCGTCATTTCCCATCTATCGTGGGCAACGATTCTAATTGAATCAGGCCTTTTTCAATCAACAATCCTTGTGTAAGGCCCTATCACCAGATTTTGATCCCCTTAGGGTCATAAATTATTACTTATTCCATCCAAGGTAGGTATTAACATTATGACTATGTTTAGGTATTAGCTGAAGTATATTATGCCATTTGCAATAAAGATACACTTTTTGTTTGGTTGAAACTTTTGCTTTGTTCCACTGTTTATGTATGTGGAGCAAGTTCTCCTAAGCCTGCACTAATGTGTGTATGTAATACATTGAGGGATACATTAGTTATTGCACCAGTATGTTCCCAGTTTCCTGACAAGGGCTATCTCTGCTATTGGCTTCAGGAACGTACCTGTTTCCATGAAGTCTGTAACACTCGACTGTGCATCTCTTATGGCTCTGCTTAAGCTGAATTGTCACCGGAGGGTCAGATTAGAAACTCATTCAAGCACGGTTGTGGCATGAACAGCAGCCTCAGGTCATCCCTGCCTCTGGAGAATTACAGGACAGTCACTTGAAATTCATTATAGGGTTTTGCAAAACATTATTGCCTCAAGAGCCTACTCCTTTGAGAATCCTTGCGCACACTGGCTATTCTGTAGATCTTCACTGTCCTCCCATAAAATAACATCTTTGAGCTCTTTCATATTCTATCGTTTCATGTTAATGGCCTAGCAATAAACCATCATAATAGCTACTTATAAAAGCAACATTTCTCTTCTTAACGTGGCGCTATGGATCCTCGTTTCAAAGTATAGCTAGCAGTAATTTACAACTTCAGGGTTTCGTGTGTAAGTGTTCTGTATCGGTTGACCACAATAAGGCACTGATCACAACATTTAAAATTTTGACATGTTAATGCTGTGGAACTTGACTGATCATTCTGTTTATTTTCATCTTGAGATTAAAGAATAAATAGCACATTTTTTTAACTGCTCAAAAGGGAAAGGGTCATGTTTTATTCTACCCATTCATTCATGAGATGTCAAATCAGGAAGATTCCAGCCTTCATATGTTAGAACCCGTAGAGCAATGTAAAGCAATGATGGGCAAAAAGTGGCCTAGTGTATATATAGACCTCAGAGGAGTCACATGATGTTCTCATGATCTGAGGCTTTCTCCATTCTGGTCCTTTTCCTGCAGACTCTTTTTAATGTACAACAAAATCATCTATATATGACTAGTCAGTCTATTCAATAATTTGCCTATAGATTTGTAAGTTGAATCAACCAATGTCTACTGTTTGGGTTGTGGGAATAATTATTTTCATTGCTGAACCTCGTGTTTTCTTCATAGTCCTAATATTTGTTGCTCTCTTTGTAGAGCCCCAGATCTACAAAGATAATAATTGGTCCCCTTTGTAAGACCAAGAAACATTAGGAAGGCCCCTGACAAATGTTATGATATTTCTTTATAATGCTTCATAGTGGTGGCACTAATTAATAGGGGACCCACTTTGTGCTTATACTGGGAATAATTTACAGGTGCACATGAATATTATGAAGGATCAAAGATACATCTGCAGACCTGGGTTTCACATCATTGTATTGATAAATCTTAAACCTTAAATCTAATTTTCATAAGTTAGCCTAATAGTAGAATTTTAGAATCATATATATCAGTGGAGGTTTCTTGGGCACTTGCTATCAGAGAACCTAACCCATAGTTGCTAACTTCTTGTTTCTTCCTCCCAGTAGAAACAAGAGACAACAGCATGGGGCTGGGCTTGAGGGTGTAATTTGTTGTTTCCAATTTACAAGTTATATATGTATTTATTTTTTTTGGTGCTTGTTGCTTGCACTTTGATTATTATTGTCTTGCATTTTTAAAACATTAAAGTACAGTAGGACTAGGTATCTTATTAATTAGCCGTGTTAATTGTTTAGACCCTCCCATTCCTTGAAGTAGCCAGCATTACTGTCTCCTGTTTATAGGACAGTTTTGTGTCACCTGTTAAAGTTTAAACCTGCTTTTCCAAACTTTGATTTTCCAAGCATTTTATTTAAAATAATAGCAGTTTAAAGTGGATTAAATCTGAATCTGGACCCATTTATCAACATTAACATTTAACATTATTTTGCTCTTTAAACAGTTTTTTCATTGTCAATTAAATTTTGCACATTTTTTGGGGTTTAATTATTGCATTGGTTTTATGTCTTGTTATTGTTAGGTGAATATTTAACTATTGATTATGGGACAATTCTGCTTGTTGTAAAAAAAAATATATGGTCTTGTATAGTGCGTTGGATGGAATGCATTTGTATTGCATGAGACGTTTTGGAGACAGACCAATCTGTCAGCAATTTTCATTAATGCGAGAGGAGATAGCTAAACTGCATGCTGAGATGTGCAGGATGTCTGTATCCTTGAGGCCAAAACTTGCCTCAGAGAGCCCCCAGGAGATGCTGGATATACTCCTGTGAGTACTAAAGTTAAGAGTCCCAGTGGTGCACAGAAACGGTGCATAGACTGTGTCCTTGCAAAACTTATGTCCTGCGCTTGGAGTGCTTGAGTGCACAGCAGGTAATGCAAAATGTGAGGTGATGAGGAAATCTGGTGACTTTAGGGAATGGAAAAGGAAATCCCAAGATGGGAGGCACTACTTAATGACGGTTTTATTGTTAGGGGTATCCTGGAAATAGGTTCTGTGTTACAATCGGATAATGTGCTTTCCAGGAGCCACAGCTCTGTGGGATAAAAGCACATTTGAAATAGTATAAAGACAGGGAGCAAGGAAGGGGAGGTAGATGTCATTATCCACCCAGGGACAAATGACCTGGCCTATGGCGGATTTATGTTTGTTTAAGATGAATGTAGAAAGTTAGAAACTGCTGTTAAGCAAGTGGCAAACTCTATGGACTGGATCCTGACTTTTGAACGTCAGGCCAGTTCTGCACGCAAAGTGTGTAAGTGGCCTGATTTGACTGGTGGGCACATGCTATCATAACACCAGCGTAGCAAGAATCGCACAGAACTCCGTTTGATCCCATTTCCAAAGAAATGCACTGTGCTTCTCCTCCGCTCACTAAAGTGGGCGGGGGGAAGAATGGTAATTGTATAGTGTGGGATGGGTATCCTACACTCGTGCCGATCAGCGCCCGTACATACGCTGATCTGCACGCTTTTCTTACGGTAGGCTTATGCTTATGGCTTAAGCTGCCATATAGCCCATACGAGAGAGGGGAGTGACAATCCCCTCTTTCGCGTTCCTGAGTCTGGATCTGGCCCTAAAACTTTTTCTGATGTATAGTCAGTACACAGCTGTAGAAAGTAGAATGATGTGCATCAGTGACCTCAATCTGTGGATAAGAAAGTGGCACCATTAGGAAAGATTTTCATAAAACATTGCCATGTCTTCTGGGAAAACAGAAACCTATGCAAAATGGATGGTCTGCACCCACCTTTAATGGGAACTGGGCACACATCCCAGCTTGTGACTGCTGATGAATAGGGACCTAGGGAAAGGTCACCACACACAGCAGAGGCAATGAGGAGACCTACGGTTTTGCTCTGACTGACAGGAGACCCAGCCAATCTTGACAGAAGACCCATGCAGCCAGCCTGTTGGTTGCAACTCTATGCAGAGCCTTTTACTCTGACAGGCTGTCCAGCTCTGCAGCCTGTCTGTGTGTGGTGTTCTGCAGTGCTGTGGCCTCTCTTCCTCTGTGTTAATTTTCTGTCCAACAGTCATTTTACACAGAGGTAGAGGGGGCACAGCGCTGCAGAGCAACAGGTTCCTCGAAAAAATCGTAGCTGAGGTCCGATTATCAATCTGGTTTCTGATTGATGGCATAAGCGAACTGCAGCGATTTTTGATTGTTTTGACTTAATTTTTTTTTTTATGGTTTCCATACACTAGAGCCATTTTTGGCCCTATCCATGATTGTTTGATGGGATTGATAATCACTATAGTGTGTGGCTCAAGAGAACAGCTTGGATGCTTTGCTAGGAACCAGAAGGCCAGGCCATGAAATAAATTATATGAGTATGGGTATGAGTTACCCTACCCTTCCCCTTCTCCATTCTATCTGAGTTCCACCAGTGCTGTTGTTAATTAACAATTTTTGCAACCAGATCCACTTCAGTAATATTACCCTATCCAGAGTCTTTCACTAGGGTGTGGGTCCCCGTTGCGAACAGACCTATTTCAATAGGGACGTTTTCTCCCAGCCAGTTTTGAACTGGCTAGGATATCGATTGCTTATGCCTCGATGAGGCATAGGAATTGATTCCCGGTGCTCCGATAGGCAAGTCTAAAAACTACCCAAACTGTTTCCCTAATTCTAACCCTCCCCATCCATGACCCTAACCCTCCCTTCTCCCTAGCCTGACCCTAACCATCCCTTCTCCCTAGCCTGACCCTAAGACCCTCATAGCCTGATCTTAACCCTCCCCTTCTATGGCCCTAACCCTAACCCTCCGTTCCTAAGAGCCTAACCCTAACCCCCCCATAACACTAAAAGTCCCGGCGGGTCCAGCGAAAATGGATGGGTGAGTATAACCCATTCATTTAAAAAAATTGTAAAACAGCTGCATATTCGAAATAGAGACAACAGAAAAGGAACTTTTGGCTGTCTCTATTTCTAAAAGCAACCGTTCACAGTGGGAACTGCAACCGCTTTCATTGTTATTCAGGTATGACCTTATCAGTGATCAACCACGATCTTCTCAAAGTGTCTCTGACCTAGAACTAGTATTGTTAGCAATCGAACTATATGCAGCTCTTATAGTTTGATCGTAATTATGGCTGTGAAAAATATTATAAATGTGTGTTTTCTTAAAGAAAAATTAAAAGAAAAATGAAAACCATCATTTAAGACACTGTTACACCTGCTACCAAAGAAAACCATCCATTTAATAATAGAATAAAAAAATAAACTCTTCTTTTACCACTGCAGTTAATCTAATAGAAACCTGCATTGCATTATAGTTTAATTCTGGAAATGATATTGTATTATAGTTGGCAGCTCCACGCTAATTAGGGGAAAATAAAAGCTGAAATGTTCTTCAGCAGACTAAAATGAAACTGTTAAAATTAATACTTGCCTTGTTCAACACATTTTGTGCTCATATGAACGCAGTGTTCATTACTCTGTTTTAGTCAAACATCTGCATTCCCCAGAAGCAAGGGGTGATTACTGTGCTATTCAGTTGTGAAAAAAATTAACTGTTAATCTTTCTTTAAAAACCCGCTAGCATATTTGCTGTGAGGCGAGTAGAAAATGTTTATTTATATTTTCCGGTTTGGTGGAGATAATAATACATTTTTATAGTTCTTCGCTGCTGGATTTCCCGCAAATACTGTATGTATTGTTGTCAGGTTGTTTTTACCCCTTAACGACCGGAGTTGGTTTATGATTTTATGTTTTCCCGCTGTGCTGGATTATATATATTAAGTAAATGAGCTAGATGTTGTTCAGTTCTAGAACATGTAGTATTGAACATTGGCATCTTGATATTGGGCCAGATGCAGACTTCGGAGCGTTAGCCAGCTGAGGCCAGCAAAGTGCGCTCTCCAGATGTTACATGCGTTTTACGCATGTAACACCTATCAAAGGATATTTGTTCCTCACAATGGGAATTGGGAACAAAGAGGCTGTACTTCCTCTCTGCCCAGAGGCGGAACTAGCAAGTTGTGGGCCCAGCTGTAAAAAATATGCTTTGGGACTGATGATATCCCAGGTAACCTGGTGGGGAGCTTCGGCAGAGCAGTGGTGGCGGCTGTGGGCCCTTGTATCTGCATGGGCCCCTATGCTGTTGCACCAGTGGTAGTTCCGCCCCTGCCTCTGCCTGCCAAGAAGGGCGGGGGAAAGCATTTAAATTGTACAGTGTAGGTGGGATTAGCTACTTAAGTAGGACCGCTGGTTTGCTTGTGCTTGGGTGACTTAAGGCTGCCTTATGGCAGCGTAAGTCACAAAATCTATGCACGAGTGAGAGGGGGGGGGGACAGGGGGAGTTCACTCCCCTCTCCCGTGCGCAATGACAGACCTCCACACGCTCTCTGTATGTGCGGGGGGTCTGGATCAGGTCCAATGTTTTTAAAAAAGGAGGAAGCTGGGTGTGAGATGAGATCTAGACTTGAAAGAAACTGTTCTAAAAAAAAACAAAAAAACTTAACAAAACAAAAACAAACAACCAAAACTAACTCGCACTGCTGGGGGTGGGTGGGACATTCAAATGTAAAAACATAATTAAAGTGATTTTTTAGAACTCTAAATTAAAGTTTAAATTTGAAGCTGTTTAGTGTTTGCTAATTAAAAAAAAAAAAAAAGTTCTTTCCCTGCATATTATAAAAAAAAATTTAAAAAAAGTTACATTTAATATACAACTCTTACAGTACTTCCTGGCCTGTGTCAAGTTGCAATTTAACACTTATTTTTATTTTTTTTTCTAAGCCCAGGTCAGCAGCTAAATCTGTTACTGGCATTAGGACAAAAAACGAAGAAGAAAAAAAAAACACCCCCCAAAAAAACACCTTTATTCATTTGGCCCCCTAGACACAGAATATGCCTGGATGGGCCAATTCTCATCACATATAACAGCTCATTCACTATGCACTGAATGTGTTTAAGGCACATTGTGCCTCACTGGATGCTAGAAGTTAGATTTTATTAAAATAAAGGTATAATTCTATATAAGTATTACTATAACTATATAGTAATGAATGGTGGTAAGACCCTGGTACTTAAGAGAAGAAAGGGAATTGACATATTTAAGGAGGTATTTAATTAATTGTGCAATATGTCCACAGCAAATTATAGCAAAATGGCAGCAACTATTCTATATGTGGCATTAGGCACAAAAATGGTAGTTGCCGGGAGCCCGAGGCAAATCTAGGTCGTGGCCAGGTGACACTGTTGCCTTAACTACCCCATACAAGTAAATACCCTGACAGATTTCAGTGAAGACATAACCAGGACTTTTCTTGACAAGGTTGATGCACTGTCACATATTACATTGAACAGTATCCACATCTCAACAGTCTGGAATTCAAGAGAGCACAATATATCTCTATCATGACTTGTGAACATGTCTATAAGCATTGTGACATGGTCAGGAAAGATGTTTACTGTCGTCCTATTTCCAGGAGGGTTAAAGATCTCTCACGTTCACATTCAGGCGCATAGACATAGTAAAGATACAGAAGTGCACTTAGCAGTTTGCTTACAGTCAGCTTAGCAGCAAGTGACAAATGGTTGTAGAGGAGTTCATTTGGTGTAATTCAACTGTAGCAATTGTAGTAATTGATGTACCACAAGTGTCAGTATAGTATACTACCACTTAGTACATATTAGTGGTGTATAAAACATGTTGGTGCAAGCACTATCACTATAGCCAATCAGGTACTTGTGAGCTGTTTAGGCCACTGCCATGTTTTGTGATTCTTTTGTAGCTTGTGTGCGTTTCATCCTGCAGTCATTGTGCGTTAAAGATATTTAAACTTTTTATACTGTTTTGAGAACTGTTATGACTGAAACAGGGGTGTAACTGTACAGGGTCTGGAGGAGATGGGGTCTGTGCAAGTCACTCTCTCCTGCACTGTAAGCAAGTGGTCAGAGGCTGACAGCTTAAAACAGTGCTCAGCACTTACACATGGAGTGCCGAGCACAGATTTAAGATGTTAATCTCTGACAGCTCCTATCAGGCAGCAATCCCGTCCAGCTCTGTCCCCAGCCATGCCTGGCTCCGCCTAGTCCCACTCATCCCAGCACGGGCCACGCCTCCTTCATAAGGGGCTCTAGTTTGTCACCCTCCACCTCTGGACTGAAATATTCAAATGTTAAAGGATTCCCATCTCAGCACTCTTTCAATGAGTAATAAATACATTGCTAGCAGCTGACAGCTTAACACTGGTAGAGGACAGAGGTAAGCTGTGAGCTGTGGGTTTTGTATTTATAAACAGTGCTCACTGCTCCTAGGCTAAGTGCTGAGCACTGTCTAAGCTGCCAGGCTCGGGTGTGTGCAGGATGGGTAACTGTCATGGGACCCTTTTCCTCTGGGCCCCGTAGAAGCTACAACCCTGGTCCCGTGGTACTTAAGTCAATGATTTCTAGCATAACATATATTTGGGAGCAAAAAAGAGCAGAAAGCCCCAATGCTGGAGAAAACACTGATTTCATCTGTGCTGGGATTAGCTTCTGCCTCTCCCCGCTGCTCCTGTAGGAACAGTGGGGTTGTGGGGTTCATTACATGGAGAATATGAAGACAGGACTCGCCTGCCTACAGTGATACTTAGGCCAGAGCTTGCAGGCTCATTCTGGCTCCTCACTGTCAATACTTTTTAGGATTTCTTTCCTGTGTATGCACAGAAGAGAGAATTTGTGAAGACTATGACATTCAGGGAACACAAGATAGGTATGTAAATGTTGTAACTGCAGCCTGTAGGGTCGTCACTATGATTGACCATTTTATGGAACTTATTTTTAACATAAACACCATTGATCCAGGTTTTGGAAAGGATAGCAGCTTTAAATACCTATAAATGCAGTGCACACCAGTGTTTGTGCCTTGTAGAACGTTTGTATTGAACATTATTGTGGAATCCTTTTGTGATTGTTTGTGAGGCTCGCTGATCTATAATCTCCATAGAAAAGTAAGTTATGTGGAATTTGGAAACTCATGTTAACATGATGTTTACTCTTGTATAACAGCACTCAGGCAGAGGTCAAATGTTTGACACTGATTTTCTTTCAATTGAGAACTTATCAAACAAAAGGAAACACGACCCTGCCAATATCTGCATGTGATGCCGGCCAAGTCCCCTACTGCACTTTAATTAAGCGAAATTCTTTGTCACTTTTCTAGGAATGTCAGAGAGATTTTGTTCTTCAATCCATAAACTCTGACTAAACTTTCCCCCACTTTTCTCCATCATCACGGTAATGTGATCATTTACACTTTGCAGATTTCAACAAAAATTGTCCCCAAAAAATCACATATCGGTCTTTTGCTGGTTGTAATCTTTTTTTTTTTTTTGTTATTTTTATTATTATTATTTTTTAAACTACCACTTTTATCTCCTAATATCCGTTTCTTGCCATGTCACATTAAGAAGTATAATGGTTTGCAGTGCAAAACAAGAACGAAAAAAAATAAAATCCCTCGGTTATCTTGTTGTGTATCATAATTCCTAATCACTTTAGTGGATTACCATAAACTAATTCCAAATATTTGCGAAGAACATTAAACAGTGTAATTATACATTTTTGTCTTTCTCGGTTTAATAGGGAACATATGGTTTCTTCATCAATCTTGCAAACCACACTTAATTTTTAAATGCTTTTATTTGAAGTGGTGTTCAGTACACAACAATGAATGAGTCCCTAGAGCGTGTGCAAGAGACAGTCAGAGTTTACTCGGTAAATTTAGAACGATCCAGTTAGCCCAGTTAATTCAATAGTACATTTTCTGCATGTCTAGAGTAGCGATTCAAGTGTGTCTTTATACACCTGTCTCAGCAATGAGCCTTCTCTCCAAGTATTATTGCAACTCAGCATTCCAGAAAGCAGGCTTTGCAGGGAATTATATCTTTATTCTTTCACACACACACACACAAAAAAAATTAGAGGTTTGTAGTTCTGTCGCTGAAGAATAACAATAAGAGATTGTCAGTTCCCTTTCCAGGTATTGGCAAAATCCCTTTTTATTACATAACCACTGCTCTGTGCTCTATTTTATGTTTAAGTACTTTGCTGCTTTCATTTGTTAAGCTACTTATGTTGTTGTTCGTTATGGGTAGCTAGGTGGTGGTTAAAAGCGGGAATGAACAGGGGGTCTTGGGAATATAAATCCCAAATAGAGATTCAATGGGTGAATTTAAAGTCCTTATATAACACTGAATTTTCACAGTGATATTTAAATAAAATAACAAAAAATACAAAAAAAAATGATATAGCAATTTAAACAATTGTACACATCAGTCCCTGACATGTGCGTAACTACAGGGGGTGCAAGGGGTGTGGTTACTACTAATGGAGAGAGGGGTCCATGATAGCCACTCCTCCTGGTACAGCACTCAACACTCATACATGGAGTGGCGAGGACTGTTTTACACTGTTCCTCCCATCTCCGCCCCCAACCCGCCTAATTCCACCCATCCAGATTCAGGCCCCACCTCCTTGCTATGGGGCCTGAGTCTGGAACCTTCCGCCCCTGGTCCCTGCCTCATTGTAGCTTACAGGCTAAGGGCTCCATTTATTATTCTAACATTTATAGCATTAATTATGCTAGCCAAGCTTGCTTTTTTTCGCGCCGAACCTGACTAGCATAACATTGACATTTATTAATGCTGACTTTTCCAGCAAAGTCCCCACAAAGAGCTCTGAGCCAGGAGCCCTCTCAGAAACTTTTTCCGATTTCCAAAGTTACGGCGATCTTCAGCCACTGGGCATCTAATGTGCAGTGGCTCTCTGTTTGAACTTAAAATACTTGAAAGCTCCAACAGGAAAACTTTGCATATGTGCAGCGTGTTAGATATATTTTGGGAAGGTCTTCAAGGGTGGTCAGGTAAGTTTGATCTATTTATTTTTTGCCCATTGGAATCATTATTGGCGTTCCTTGTTCATATATAACTTAGTATTTTTGTGTGTGTTTTTTTCAGTAATTTAATTTTTTTAAATTTACCGTATATACTCGAGTATAAGCCCAGTTTTTCAGCACATTTTTTATGCTGAAAAAAGCCCCCCTCGGCTTATACCCGAGTGATGAAAAAAAAACATTTAACTTACCTTTGCTGTCCCTCCGCCGGTCCCTGTGGCTGTGTCAGGCTCTCCCCCGCAGCTCTACCTCCGGCTGTCTCCCCGCGGTGCGCTCTGCACAATGACGTTGAGGTGACCTTAGGTAACCCAACGTCTTTGTGCAGTGCGTGATGCGAGGGAGAGAGCCAGAGGCACAGCTGCGGGGAGAGCCTGACACAGACCCAGGGACCACCATAGGGACAGCAGAAGGAAAGGAGGGAAAGGCAGAAGACATCAAAGGTAAGTGAGAAAAGAATAAATGGAGGCTGGCATTAATGGGCAGATATGGTGGCTAGTATTAAGGGGCAGATATGGAGGCAGGCATTAAGGGGCAGATATGGAGGCTGGCATTAAGGGACAGATGTGGAGGCAGGCATTAAGGGGCAGATATGGAGGCTGGCATTAAGGGGCAGATATGGAGGCTGGCATTAAGGGGCAGCTATGAGGTAAGTTCAATGTTTTAACCAGGCTGGGAAGGGGCAGAGACTGGCAGGACACACATAGAAGGGGCAGACTGACTGGCAGGACACACAGAGGGGGCACACTGGATACTGGGTGCTGGATACACATGATTTACCAGTACTACTGCATTTCCCACCCTAGGCTTATACTCGAGTCAAACGTTATTTTGGCTGTTTCCCCTTATAATTTTCTTTTCCTTCCTGGGGAGGCTATAAGAACTCCACTCCAACATTTTGTACATCTAACAGGTTGCCGGCCCACATATATAAGAATGGGCCTGCAATAGATGGTGCTATTACTAGCAAAAACTAGTGCTTCCATGGTGATCATAGGTTAGTAAATGTAGAACAGTTTGGTTTCAAGGTAATTTTCACATCTACATTTAGTAAACTGAGCCAGAAATTCCCTTACAGACACAGACTAGGGATCATTTTTTAGTCATCGGCCAATTAACCTACTACAGTGATTTTTTGGGGCAGTTCTAGAAAACAGGAGTATCTGGAGGAAACCCACACAGACATTGGGAGAACATTCAAATCCACGTTACACTGGACAGAATTAGAATTGGGAAATGGCATGTCATAATTTAACTTTAATTGACTGTTTAATAATAAAGCTGTACAGAAATTGTATGCAGTGGTCAGTAATTATCTGCATTGAAAAAAAATATTATATTAATTTGCACTCCTCCTAAAATAAAGAAATTTAATTCCATTTTTCCTGTTATTGGGCCTAATTCAGAGAAAATAAGAGAGGAAAGTTACTCTTGGTCACATTAATTTTATTCTGTGCATGCAGGGAGCATACTATGCTTTTGATAATTGCATACAGATACTGACCAGCTTCACTTTCACACTGTTATTTAGACTTGAGCTGGGAAACATCACCTTTCAACTATGATACTGTTTACAACAGATGAAATATGGCTCCCCTGAAATCAACATGGTTTTTCCACTCATTCAAACTCTGAATCAGAGCCATTGTGTTCAAGCGGGCTTATAGGTATACAAGCGATGAACTTGTATGTAAATAGACATACAAATCTGACATGTATAAATCTATTGTGTTTGGTTTAATTATATCTTATGGAACTACTGTAGGTAAACAAACTTTTTAAAATGATGTAAGAATCTTCCGTATCTTCTTTTTCAATCATCCTTATGCTGCTTTCACAGGGTTTTTCCGGGAAAGAAATGCAGGGTCAAATAAAAAGACACCTTTTTAAACACCAAAAACCAGGGAAATTCCCAGGTCAGACCCTTTCACATCACCAATGAATTTCCCGAGTCTGCCCTGTCTAGCAACTGTCAATCTTTGTAGAAATGAGCTCTTATTGGCTGCTTCACATGTGCTTTTACAGTGAATGTCATTGTTTTAATGGACTTGAAATTAATGCAGAAATGTCAACTTTGACATTTGAAGTATTGATTAAAAAAGGGAAAAACCTTTTAAGATTTTATCTGCTTTATTTATGTTGCACCGGATGACATGACATGCTGGCACTTGTGGTTCTCCAAGCACTAGCATGCCCTGGCATCCTTGGGCATGCTGATGATTATAGCACTACAAGCATCAGCATGGCCTATACTTTGCAAATGTTTTTTTTGTGAGATCCGACGCTACAAACAGATTTGTTTACTGTTGCCATAGCAACAGTAGACAACTCTTACCAATCGGGAGGCAATGTGGAAAACCCGGGTTGCAAAACAACCCCTGGACCTTTCAGATCACCACCCTTCCTGGGTAGGACCCGGGAAAAACCCTTCTTTTTTCCCAGGTCGAAAACCCGGGTCTTTTGACCGGAAGTACACCTTTCACATCACCACCAAATACCTGGGATTTTGCAGAGACCTGGGTTTTTGGTGAAAATCCCATGTATTTGGTGGTGATGTGAAAGGGGTATTATTGGTATCTACAGTTAAGGTACAATAAAAACATAAAAAGCTGTGCTGAGAAGTACAAATCCTCAACAGGCTGTAAATTACATACCGATTATTCATAATTAAGTGTGATGGCTGCCCATCCCCTCCCTGTCTGCTTCCTATTGACAGCTCCTTGCAACAGAGACAGCATGGATGGCACTGATACCCATCGCTCCTATCTAACACAAAGCAAACTCTTGTAACATGTGTAAAAAATGTTTAAAATGTATTACTGTAGAGATATCATTCTAGTATTCTTGTGTAAGGAAAGTCTGTGCAAATGAAAAAAGTAAACAATAAAAATAATTAGAACTTTTTATTTTTTTTATTTAAGGATTTGAAACTGCGAGATCATTGGCTCTTCATGGTGCTCTTGTTATTATGGCATGTAGAAACCTCCAGAAGGCAACTGAAGCCAAGCGTCGGATTGTAGATGAATGGGTAAGTCATTGTTTTCTTCTGCTATATTATGCTATGATAAACCCGTTGATAAACAGCGTTGTGTTGAACATTTTGCCGTGTAAATTTGAAGAGGGATCTGAGAGATTAACTACTGGATTCGGTTGTTGGACCGGCATTTTCAGCATTGTCATATTAAGTGACTGGTTTATAGTAAACCAAAGATGTATGCATCGGAACCTTGTGTGTGCTCCCACATGTATGGCCTGACTATGGGCTGGATCCAGACCTAGTTAAGTGCTTGAACTTAGTTACACCTGGGCTAAACCATGTTGATTTCAGGGGGAGTCAAGTTAATTGTATTCTTTGCATGCAGGGATATATCTTTGAATTGCTTACTGCACACAGATACTGACCAGCTTTACTAAAACACTGTTATTTAGGAAACCTCACCTCTCAACTGTATTACTGTTTGCAACAGATGAAATATGACTCCCCTGCAATCAACATGGTTTAGCCGAGGAGTAACTAAGTTCAAGCACTTAAGTCTGGATCCAGCCTTATGTCCAGATGGGGCTGCCTTTAGTTTCCAGAAGTTTGGAGATCTAGATGGGTAGACAGAGAGAGGCGATAAGTATACTTTGAGTAAAAGGGTACTGCCACTTGTAAAACCAAACTCGTCCTCTCTGTTGTAAAGGTCCATACACTACAGTTTTTTGAAACGATAATTGTTCAAAATACTTGAGAAAGGAGTGTTTTGACCGATATCGTGCATGTGTGTAAACTGATCATGCCTGATAGTTGCAAAGTACACAAAATCGTTTGATGGCAACTTTAAAAAAAATTTATTTAAACGATCAAGCCATTCAATACTGAAGGCTCAACCGAAAAATCATGTGTAGTGTGTATGCAGGCTGATTGGCTATTAAAATGTTCTATAATGCCTCCATCGTTTCAAAATATGTAGTGTGTATTAAGCCCCTTAAGTGTCATGGCTTTTAAGTCTGGATGGGTCGAAATTTGTTCCAGTAGATTAGCACGGATTCTCACATTAGCCCCGTACCAAGAGAACACAGGCCACGCTTCTAAAAAGAAGAGAGGGGTACCAAAGATATACATACAAAGTACAATGTGGACGGACCACGTCATATGTGGCCAGTCCACGTCATATAATTTATTGTATGTACAAATTTAATTTTACTGACGCAGTGCATCATTGTATATACAAACACAAAATGGAAGTTGCTCAATCGATTTATAGGTGCATGAAAGGCCGGGGTAATCTGCTAGCCACAGAAACAAAGGAAAGAAAATGTCACAGCAACACTGCCACTAACCAGTAACAGACTATACTATTCTGTCTGTAAAATAAAACGCAGAAATATCCGGTACACATATTTGCACAACTATATGATAAGCCACCAGCCACCGTCAAGGCCTTTCTGCATATTGTGGTCCTAACTCTAACAATGAGAGTCCCAATGTTGGGTCATATATATATTTTTTAAATTTAGTTTTTAAATTGAGAGCCAAACTTACCTTAGGAGACACCCCTTAAAGTCTCCAAAATAGCTGCTGTGGAACAACACCCCCTCTCAGCTGCTGTTCCCAGACATGCCCACAAACAGTACAAACACAGAATGGAAGTTGCTCAATCAAATTATAGGTTCTTTTGGAAATGTATTTATTTTGGTATTGGGAAGTCTATTAATTGCTAGGACATTGTGATAAATTGTTTGCAAAGTAAGCCCTATGCTAATGAGGCTTGCATGGACATAGTTTTGTGGTCAGAGCATAGTAGGGGGGTCATTAGATTTTCATCCTAAGGTACAGGATCTGTCTAATGTAAAATCTCACAGACTCGTGGAAATGTTGTTGGATAAATTGTGTTAAGTTCAAGTGTCAGTAGGAAATGCATACATCCTGATTGTAAATATTGCATGTTGTGTTTCGTGATGTGGCGGCACTGGTTGGGGCTTGGGGTAGGTGTTCCCCCCTCCCAGCATCTGTGCCAAAAAACTGTATAAAAATGAGCTGTGTTTTGTTTTGAGAGTATTCCATCTGAAGTCTGGACATATCACTGGTACTGGCACACTAAGCCAGTGGTCCGGGTTCTTATTAGGACCCACTTAAGAACTAAACTAAACATCTATTAGCTTCAATAATTGCATCGTCTGTATTCCTGTGACCTACAGATTAGCTGATATCTAATTCATTTCTCATCATCCGGTCAACTCTGCCAAGCTGCCCAGCAGCCCTAACCCATAGCAAATGGTTCAGGGGGACAAAAGCCAGGCAAGGGGCCTGCAACAGCCATATCAGTGGATACCTGGAAGGAAGCGGTTTTAGGTGCTGAGGGTAGGAGCCTAGTGGTGGCAGCATATAACCACTCCTACAGTGCAGTGGGGGAGCCAATGACAGTTGGTTACTGGCTGTAAGCAGGTACCTCTTTACCCCCTCGGTGTAGGAGCCATATTGGGATAAGCCATATCCCATAGCAACGTAGCCGGAGAACGGTCAGTAGCCCGGTGAAGACTGGTGACAGCAGAGGAATCCATGCAATATGTCACATTTCTGTCGGCAGCAGTGGAATCCGTGTGCCCTGTCACAGACAACTATAGGGGCTGCTTGATTACTGACATCGTAATGTGAACTTTCCCTGAAGTATTAATTTAGAATAAGACTTCTACATACATATGCCATTGCTTCTGGTTTCTCTAATGTTTATTTCATATCTCAGTTAAGAATCTCCTGTGATTTTATCTTTTAGCTGGTATATTTTTAGATATTTATTATGAACTCTTTATAAATGTGTAAATTATTTTTTAGACCAATTAATTAGTATTTATTTACATGATATTTATTATTGAATTTGCAGTATAAAGTAAGAGGTGTCCTTTTTATCAGAACAGTGCTTCCCCTTTTGTCATTTGTGATATTGCCCTCTCCTTGTGTGTCTTCAGCCATCCAATCTCCCCTCCACGTTGAGTGTCTTCAGCCTTCCAATAGTGACATTAGTGGCCCCTTAGCATTAGTGACCCATAGAGTAGTTACAACAGACTCACAAAATATATCCCTATCTCTCTCTCTTGGGTTTCCAGCCATCAAGTTTCCCTACCCCCCCAAACATTTCTGCAAACGGACTATACAGACTTTATGCTGCTAGGCAATAGCACCGCATTGCCGGAAAGCCTGTACAGCTAATTGGAGTACAGTTACTGTCAGCTGGGACTAGCTAAACGGGCCTGGGCAGAACACTGCATTCACTTGGCTTTTATGAGCAAGCAGGTGTCTCTTGTATCTCAGACACATTCTTACTGATCCCTGGCATTAAATGGTAACATATTGTGTCGATAAATACTACTCAGAATTCAGCCATTTACCACTTTTAAGGGATCTGTTTCTTCTCGGAAAACAATTTCATCTGTCCATCGGCTGAGCAACGGAGGAATAAGTCTTCCATGTATCTTAGTAATGGCTTTGTTGTTGTTTACTGAGAAGGACTAATTAACTGATTATTGTGCTAATATTATGGCACTTTGACAGTCCTTTAGATTTCCGAGACTGGAAAAATAAGCAAATGAAATGCAGGTGCTAGAGCAGAAAGGAGAACTTATTACTGAACTTTGATTACTTTCTATGTAGGCAGGAATGAAATTGTTGATTAATTACAGGATGTCAGAAATTTACATTGCAGTCTATGGTGGGTGGGGGGGGGGAATAAAGTTCTCATCATGAAGAATTCCTTTCCCCCTGGCTAAAAATGTTGCATAAACATAATGACTTCTTGCATTTTAAAGCAAGGTCACTTTCTTGTAGACTTTAATACATTAAGGTCCGGATTTACAGTTACGTAGTTTTCGTCTTATGTACGTTGTTTTAAGAATTGAGCTACTGCGCATGTGTAGTAGCTTTTTTACGCTATCTATGTAGCATTTCTGTACGTAGATTGCATAAGCGTGGTCTAATGATGAAAACTACGTAACTGTGAATCTGGATCTAAATGTGCATCATGCAATTTACAGGTAAAAAAAAAAAAAGTACACTAAAGTATATAATATTATGTGAATTGAAACCTAAAACAGGACAGGCTTTGGGTGCAAAATATAGTGGAGAGACAAAGGACTACTTCCAGAATTAAGGACACATGTTGCTCGGAAGTCTCAGCTGCGGAGACTTAATTACGCCAAGTGCGATCCAATATTGGGTAGTGTGAGGATAGTGCACTCCCTTTGCATATATGGAAAGGGTACCCTAAACCCTGGTGCTGATCTAGAGCTGGAAGCAGCACTAGAACCATGTTGTATTGCAGAGGGAGCACGTTTGAAATGTTCGAGTGGAAATAGAGTGGAAAGGTGATGTTTTGTAGTTCAGCTCTAAATTATGGTTTAAAAATAAAGCCATTCAGTATTTCACGCCCCCAATATTTAAAAAAAACAGTACACATACTGATCAGAGGTGGGCGTGTCAGCCAGAGGAGGTGTGTCTTGCCCCACCTATGGGGTTGGTCTTTCCCTGGTGTTACAGAGAAACACAGAGGAGCCTTCTGTCACTGTCGCAGCACTTCAGGAGTCTAGAAGCTGAGTATAGAGGGGGAACGCTTTTTTGGGCCAGCAACAACTTTGCCATTCATGGTATAAGTCAGTGCAGCCCTTTTTGCCATTATAGACCTTATTTAACAAAAACAAAAAAAACCACAAAAAATAAGGCATTGTACCGGCCAAAAAAGGTACACTTGGATGGTCTGATGTTTGGGTGCTATAAGCAATGGATAAGTATTTTCACTATGTGCGTAACGATTGAATAAATGTTCCCCTCCCGCACTGTAGCATGCTTTGTCCGGGTCAGGCTTGCACTTTTTTGTAGTTGCTCCTAACTTTGTATCTGCCCATTTCGTCCAAGACCAACTAACCTCTTTTGAACAGGTTTGGTTTGCCGGAACAATGTGTTAATTTTCGACACATCACATTCCAACAGTGCAGCAATGAAAGCACTCACTTTTTGACTGCTGCAAAGAAGACAGTGTGGATCCAGCGATGGGTGTAACTCTGAATTCTGAAGCTTTTCCCCTAACCCTTTCCCTAATCCTTCCCCTACGCCTCCCCTTCTATTAACTTAAACTTAACCCTGCATCTCCTGCAGTCTAACCCTAACCTTAACCCTCCATGCCCTGAAGCCTAACGCTAACCTTCCCCTTCTATGAGCCCATCCCCACTCTCTCTCCAATATCAGGGAGGGCTGTGGGTCCCCGGTTAGAGCGGCCCAATTTCGAAAGTGCTGTTTCCTCCCAGCCCGTTTCAAACTGGCTGGGATTTCGATTGCATATGCCTCGAGGAGGCATTGCAATCGATCCACGGAGCACCGAGCTTTCCCCAATTCTAACCCTAACCCTCCCCTCTCACTACCCTAACCCTCCCTTCCTGGCAGCCTGACCCTATCCCTCCCTTACTTGCAGCTTGACCCTAACCCTTACCCTCCCTATTGTCGGCGGCGGTATTTACGAATTAGAATGGCATACTCACCCATTCTGAAAAAAAAGTAGAAAGTGGTAAGTATTCGAAATCAGGACATCCGAAAAGGAACTTTCGGATGTCCCTATTTCACAAATCAGATTTTCTTGCCGGAGAATGCAATCGGTCAGGGAGAGATATTTTTTCTATTGAGAACAGGTATGAGGGCCATTCGCTATAAGTACCTTTTCCCAATAATAATAATAATTTTGACACTGATACATCTGCAATTAAGCTGTCAGCTGTCAAAATTGGGCCTATCGCACCAGCAACTGTATCCCCTTTCGAACTCATGGTTCACTTCTGAATTTATAGTTGGGTGGAGGGGGAGGGGGGGGGGATATCTAACTTAGTTATAGGTATTTCAGCTTTCTATTCAGCCAGTACTTCACGCTGTGATTCTCAGATATTAAATGTCCAGTTGCAAATGGCATGTTCATTGTAGGTTCGGATCCAGAGTTTAAAAATGAAAGGAAATCTTGCAAGGGAAGCAAATGGAATCTGTTGCAAACGGTGTTAGGCTTGACATAAGCTGGTCACAAACAATATCAAGTCTAGGAATCTGCCTTTGTTTCTGATGTTTTAAACCTTGCTTTGAAGACTTATGTGTTTGTGAGGGGCGAGCAGTATTTGGAGATGTAGGGACTTCCATTTATGTTTGTGTAAAAAAAAAAAAAGTACACTAAAGTATATAATATTATGTGAATTGAAACCTAAAACAGGACAGGCTTTGGGTGCAAAATATAGTGGAGAGAAAAAGGACTACTTCCAGAATTAAGGACACATATTGCTCGGAATTCTCAGCTGCGGAGACTTACTTGCAATCCTATATTGGGTAGTGTGAGGATAGTGCACTCCCTTTGTACGTATCCCCGCTCTCTCTCCAATATCAGGGAGGGCTGTGTGTCCCCAGTTAGAGCGGCCCAATTTCGAAAGTGCCGTTTCCTCCCTTCAAACTGGCTGGGATTTCGATTGCATATGCCTCGAGGAGGCATTGCAATCGATCCACGGAGCACCGATCTTTCCCTTGGTCCGAAAAGTAAAAAAAAATAGTCCCCCACTCCTTTCTCAAATTCTAACTCTACCCCTCCCCTCTCACTACCCTAACCCTCCCTTCCTGGCAGCCTGACCCTAACCCTCCCTTACTTGCAGACTGACCTGAACCCACCATCTCCCGCAGCCTAACCCTTACCCTCCCTACCCCTACTCACCTGTCCCTCAGGCCGGTGATGGCGGCGGCATTTACGAAGGAGAATGGCATACTCACCATTCTGAAATTGTCCCAACATCCCAAATCAGATTTTCTTGCCGGAGATTGCAATCGGTCAGAGAGAGATATTTTTTCTATTGGGAATGGGTATTAGGGCCATTCGCTATAAGTACCTTTTCCCAATAATAATAATAATCATTTTGACACTGATACATCTGCAATTAAGCTGTCAGCTGTCAAAATTGGGCCTATTGCACCAGCAACTGTATCCCCTTTCGAACTCATGGTTCACTTCTGAATTTATAGTTGGGTGGAGGGGGAGGGGGGGGGTATATCTAACTTAGTTATAGGTATTTCAGCTTTCTATTCAGCCAGTACTTCACGCTGTGATTCTCAGATATTAAATGTCCAGTTGCAAATGGCATGTTCATTGTAGGTTCGGATCCAGAGTTTAAAAATGAAAGGAAATCTTGCAAGGGAAGCAAATGGAATCTGTTGCAAACGGTGTTAGGCTTGACATAAGCTGGTCACAAACAATATCAAGTCTAGGAATCTGCCTTTGTTTCTGATGTTTTAAACCTTGCTTTGAAGACTTATGTGTTTGTGAGGGGCGAGCTGTATTTGGAGATGTAGGGACTTCCATTTATGTTTGTGGAGTAGGATTTTACTCAATGTGAATAACTTTCTCTGCGTTTGACATTTCTTTTAATGGGAGATTTCACAGTGGTTTGAAATGTGGAATATTCTGAGCATGTACTGTGAGATGGTGGGATACTCAGGAGGTTTTCATAAAATAAAGCTTGTTTTATATAGGATGGAAATGAGACACCAGCAGCAATCCGCAAAGACCTATACACAGACCTGAGTTTTTGCCTGTGTCTGACGAACCTTTTCTGTATTTGTCTCTCAGTTCCACGGCACAGGTGGCTGTTTCAAGCCACTGGCTCTGCTCTAACCACACTCTAAGTACTACACCCGTTCAGAAAGTAAACAGGTAATGGGTCTGTATGGCTACTTGCCTTCTCTTACACCCAGCTCCACACTGCAGAGTAGCCCACTGCTACAGTACATAAAAAGTGGTCATTAAATATGTAAAGCATATTTACCCATAATTGCGTACATCTTAGTGTCATATAAAAGGATTTACCCCTGTTTCTATGTTTTATTAAACTATAAGCATGGTTACCAAGTCCTTATCTACTTCTGCAGAAGCCTTATCTTACCTGTGTTGGCCTCATCTACGTGAGCATCCTTGTATCTTGTATTCAACTCATTTATGTTATTTGTGCAGTATTATGTGTTTTATGTGGGCCTTGAGTTATTGCCTCTTAAATTTCTTAGATGCTTGCCACAGAAACTGTGGTATTATGCTTCTGTCACCCATGGTGGTGAGCAGTGTTATGATTCTGGTCTCAACAAATTGTAGAATCTACTTGTTTTATCCAGGTGCGTTAGAGGGCACCAGGGATGCTACTGCTACAGGGCCCGTAGTAGAAGGGTGTCCGTGGCAGCCACTCCCTCTGCACTGTAAGCAAGCTGACATAGGTCAACAGCTTAAAATGGCAATCGGCACTCTATGTGTGAGTGCTGAGCGCTATTTATAAATACATTGCGAGCAGCTCAGCACTCATACTTGGCAAGCAGCTTAGCGCTCATACATGGCAAGCAGCCCAGCACTCATACATGGCAAGCAGCTCAGCACTCATACATGGCAAGCAGCTCAGCACTTATACATGGTAAGCAGCTCAGCACTTATACATGGTAAGCAGCTCAGCACTCATACATGGCAAGCAGCTCAGCACTCATACATGGCAAGCAGTGCTGGTTTAAGCTGTCAACTAATGACAACTTCTTTCATGCACACAGGCCAACTCAGCCTCGCCAAGTCCTACTCGTCCAGACTTGTGCCCTGTCTCCTTGCTATGGCCCCTAGCCCCTATGGCCCCTAGCCTCTCACATTCCGCCCCGTCCAAATCATTCCAGTTTTTTTTCAAAAGAATAATCAGTAGGCATAATTAAAAGACTCTCTACATCTTCCTCATTATGCCTTTCTTAGTGTCATATAAAAGGATTTACCCCTGTTTCTATGTTTTATTAAACTATAAGCATGGTTACCAAGTCCTTATCTACTTCTGCAGAAGCCTTATCTTACCTGTGTTGGCCTCATCTACGTGAGCATCCTTGTATCTTGTATTCAACTCATTTATGTTATTTGTGCAGTATTATGTGTTTTATGTGGGCCTTGAGTTATTGCCTCTTAAATTTCTTAGATGCTTGCCACAGAAACTGTGGTATTATGCTTCTGTCACCCATGGTGGTGAGCAGTGTTATGATTCTGGTCTCAACAAATTGTAGAATCTACTTGTTTTATCCAGGTGCGTTAGAGGGCACCAGGGATGCTACTGCTACAGGGCCCGTAGTAGAAGGGTGTCCGTGGCAGCCACTCCCTCTGCACTGTAAGCAAGCTGACAGAGGTCAACAGCTTAAAATGGCAATCGGCACTCTATGTGTGAGTGCTGAGCGCTATTTATAAATACATTGCGAGCAGCTCAGCACTCATACTTGGCAAGCAGCTCAGCACTCACACATGGCAAGCAGCTCAGCACTCATACATGGCAAGCAGCTCAGCACTCATACATGGCAAGCAGCTCAGCACTCATACATGGCAAGCAGCTCATCACTCATACATGGCAAGCAGCTCAGCGCTCATACATGGCAAGCAATGCTGGTTTAAGCTGTCAACTAATGACAACTTCTTTCATGCAGACAGGCCCACTCAGCCTCGCCCCAGTACAACATGACTCCGCCCAGTCCTACTCATCCAGACTTGTGCCCTGTCTCCTTGCTATGGCCCCTAGCCCCTATAGCCCCTAGCCTCTCGTGTTCCGCCCCATCCAAATCATTCCAGTTTCTTTTCAAAAGAATAATCAGTAGGCATAATTAAAATACTTTCTACATCTTCCTCATTATGCCTTTTGCTGTAACTTGTAGTTTCACAATGAAGATTGCAAAAAAAATAAAAACCTCACACAAAGAAAAAACAGTATAAATAACATACTGTAACTTCTGTATCTTTTTTAAAATTTTTTTACAATCCTTCTATAAATTGTATTATCCTTTTTTTTTATTAATATAAATATTTCTAAAACAGCTTTCTAATGTTGCAAAACTGTTTTCTGTCCTCATATGTATAAACTTAGGAATGCCACCATTAATGTACAGATACACACACAGATGGTTACCACCCTCCAGACAGTTGCTGTCATAAAAATGTCATTGTCATTAAAATTGCAACAGAGAGTCTCAGGTTAGGATGCTGATGGTGCTGCACTACCATGCTGTAAGGGCACTGCACTACCATGCTGCAAGGGCCCTGCAATACCATGCTGTAAGGGCACTGCACTACCATGCTGTAAGGGCACTGCAATGCCATGCTATATAAGGGCACTGTAATACCATGCTATATAAGGGCACTGTAATACCATGCTATAGGGCACTGTAATACCATGCTGTAAAGGCACTTTAGTCATATGCTGTAAGGGCACTGCAATACCATTCTGTGAGGGCACTGCAATACCACGCTATATAAGGGCACTGTAATACCATGCTATATAAGGGCACTGTAATACAATGCTATAGGGCACTGTAATACCATGCTGTAAGGGCACTGTAATACCATGCTGTAAGGGCACTGTACCATACATTAGGGGCAGCAGAGTTCCACATTTTGGCAGTCTAACGAACAGTCCAGATATTCAGCTGGTCACACACAATATGAGGTCAAGTCTAGGAATATATGAGACTTATTCTGTATAATAGAGCTTATTATTCATCCTTGATTGTACTCAGATTAACTCCTATGATAGAGTTCCATATGTCTCATAATAATGCTTTTTATTACTCATTTGTGTTTAATGTATTAGAAAAAAATAGGGCTCTTTGTACCCCTATAACATGATTCTATATGATTTACAGCCCTATTAATTACAGGGGAGACTATAGAGCCCTGTTGTAAAGGATAATTTGTGCACAATTATGGAAGAATAGAGCTTTATTATGGTACATGTGACTCAAAATAAAGATATTTATTACTACTTAATCCTTATAATTCTAGAGCTTTCTCTAAAAAGTACTTAGTTTTGTCCATGAATAGGTGTTTATGTTCTGCCTCATAATAGTTTTTAATGATATTAGGCCGGATTCAGAGCTCCGGCCACAATGCAATTGAGGCCGGAGTTCTGCGGAAAGTGCTACTGCTACTGCGCAGTAATTTTGGAACGTAATCTACGTTACTTCTTGCAATGTAGATTGAGTACAAGCGGTCTTTAAAACCGCGTGTACGCAATCTACGTTGCAAGAAGTAACATAGATTACGTTCCAAAATTACTGCTCATGCGCAGTAGCCCTTTTCGCAGAACTCTGGCCTCAATTGCACTGCGGCCGGAGCTGTGAATCCGGCCCATAGAGCCTAATTTTAGTGTAATAAAGAGCTTGGTTATGATATAGTCTATATTTCCCATAATAAAGCTCTTTATTCCTCCTTAACAGTCGTCCAGTATAATAGGACTGTGTGTTATCCCCGTTATGTCTTGATATAGAGCCCCCTATTATGAGAGCAAGTTACGTAATTGCCAATTATGGAGAACAATTTGAGCACAAATGTGCAATAAAGAGCTTTACTATGGGACATATAGACAACTATTCTTTTTAATTGTATTCATATTATCCCCATGATAGGGCTCCCCATCCACTCCGACACAAGGAGCTATTTGCAATCTCTGGAAAGTAATACTCCGAAGGGTTAAGATATTGCAAGCATTTTATGTCTATAAAATACAGATAGCATGAGCCTTTATTTTATAGCCCAGGTGTACTTTTGGGGCACTCATGAGTTACAGCAACAAATATCGCCCTGTCATTTGTATTGCCTATTTCTTATGCTCTTAAATTAGGTTATAGTTCAGTTTTTCTTTTTAATTAAAATAGACCTTTTTCAGCATTGGATGAGGAAATATTGAAGGATGAACTTCTCACAAGTGACTGAGTCCATCAAAACAGACCTCCACTTCCTTATCTAAAAGTAATGAAAAAAAATTTCAATATCCTGAAAATGTCTGAAAATATTTATGTGACAATGGGTGACGCATTCTCAATTGCCGCTAATAAGTTACCATTTCAGACTATTCAATGTCAATCTATCGATCTTCGCGTGGGTTATTATATTACCTACCTCTGCGCTGTAAAATATAGATTTCATTAATGTTAGCAGCAAATCTTTATTGTCCCTATACGATTATGAACCTGTAAAAGAAAGTCCTGATTGCCACATTTTATTTATTTATTTCACAAATTTAAGGCGCCGCTTGGCAGTCAGTTTTGATAAGTTATCCCTCATCAAAGATAATGAAAAAATGACTATTTGTCGTCATAAATGTATCCATACAGAAAGATTTATAACAAAGAGGTTAAAACACTCCAGGCTTGCAACTCTTCTGGAAAGCCATTTAATTGCCAGGTATAATTCCAACGTCAGCCTGTTCACCACTCTGTATTTCCATGTCAGATTGCAGGGCTTGTCTCCCTTTGTTTCTGAATAGCCCGTTCATGCATGATCAGGCTTAATATCAGAATTTTGCTTGATCCGATACCTTAAGCCCTGAAACGAGGAAATTAGAACTGTAAAACTGTGATTTGTTTTCATCAGAAACGTATTGTCTTTCATAAATCTCTTCCTGAGTAGTGGAAAAGCCCTCAAGCAGCCAAGAAAAAAAGATCAATACTTTGTAAAGTAGGACTGATCTTTCCAATACGTCACTTAATTGACTTTAAGCCTTAATGAAGAACTGAATACCGTTATATGTGCTGAATCCAGACTGAGGACCAGATCTAGACTTTGGGCATATTTAGCTTTTTGTTTGTGGAATACACCTGCATTTCATTAGCACACATACAGTTTACAGTTTGGATCTGGATTCTCATTAAATATTAGTGTAGGGCTGGTTGCTCGTAACTCCCTTGAGTGTGAAGGGAGTGGCCCCCATCTTGCATACACGGGAGTTAGGATGCTACAGGGATCTGGCAGTTCCGAGAGCAACGGAGCTCATGATCCAGGAGCGCATTCATGCAGACTTTGTGATTCACAAGACCGCCATGTAGGAGAGCAGGGCACTCCCCTGTGTTCTCCCATATGCGGATTATGGACCTGCCAGCAGGACCTTATTTTAAGTATTCCGCATGGAAGCCCTTCCGTACGGAATACTGCATTGTGCGCAAGGGCTTAGCCGAGCCTTTACTGTACGATTTGCAGGCTTCATTCCACCACCACATGTGTATCTCCCACACATGGGGGGTGTGCATGTACCCCATGCGAGGGGCTCTGATCTGCATTGAGTGCAGCATTGGTTGCCTGTGCTCCGTTGTGGAGAAAATGGTACTGCACATGCACATTTTCAAGCAAACTTCCATACGTAGTGTGGATTCTCTGTTATCCTATCAGAAGCTCACTGTTATCATATATTAATAAAGTTTTCTATTCGATATTTCATGAATGAGCTCTAGCCAATGTGTACTGGATTTTCTAAGAAAGTACTCTTCTAAAGCCACCTCAGAGGGTTGAAGTGACTTGAGCTATCCTGGTATCATGATGTGAAGATGGATCTCAGTCGGTGGCAGGACTTTGGGCCTGAACCAGACTTAAGGTTGTTTTACGTACGCACGTGTCCCCCAGTAACGCACTACTAAGTTTAATGTACTCCCCTTGCACGCATGTAACTTAGCTGACATACGTGTTCAGAACCCTACCTTAACTTCTCCTTGCGTATCTCTTCTCGTACGTAACGCCTTGTTTCACGTAGGCGCCTAACCAAGCCCATACTGTACAATTGCAATGCCTCCCTCCACCCACAATGCGTATATTCGGGTTGTGAAGGGACGTCACACCCTATCGTACAGAGTTACGTACAAGTTACATACAATCAGAGTTAAGTAACATCTGCCATACACGTGCGCAGTGCATTCCTGTAGTATTCCTAGATTTACGCATGCCGTGTGCTTAAATTGTCTGCCGTTATTAAGTCTGGATCAGGCCCTTTATCATTTGAGACAACTGTCACCAACACTTCTTTATGGACTGGAGCTCTTCAAAGCTTATTACGTTTACACATTTGTTCAAATACATTTATTGCCTACCAGGAAACTTCAAGATATGTTATTATAACTGTAGCTTCTATTGCACCCATAAGGAATTGTCAGTAGAGGTTAATAGCTTTATCAGTCTCTAGGTCCTGAGGTTGAAATTTTTACCTCACAAGAATGAATTGTTCTTGCAAGCAGCTTCTGCTTGGAATCCTATTGAATACAGTGCTAAATATTTCATGAAAAATAATAAATATATATTATGACAGTCATTTATTTTAGATGTGATGACATACTTGAAATACAAATTTATAGCATTATTGTATATTATTTTAATTGTAGTAATTGTCTCCTTGACGCTTATAGTCTGGGACACATTGGGGATTGATTACATATTAGTGCGTAGAATTAATGTATACTTGTCAGTAAAGTCTTACTGCTTGCTATTAACAAATTAATATGTTCAACTTCCTTCATTTTAACCCTGATAGCTTTGGAATGGATGTTTTTATTTTTTTTATTTTTTTTTTTTTTTTTTTTTTTTACAAATTGGCAGGTGAGTTTCTCCTGTAGGGGTAGGTGCTAGATCTGGCTGCTGTTGGGTTTCTCCTGCAGGGATTGGTGCTGGATCTGGCTGCTGTTCGGTTTCTCCTCTAGGGATAGGTGCTGGATCTGGCTTCTGTTGGGTTTCTCCTCTAGAGATAGGTGCTGGATCTGGCTGCTGTTGGGTTTATTTAGGGACAGGTGCTGGATCTGGCTGCTGTTGGGTTTCTCCTCTAGGGATAGGTGCTGGATCTGGCTTCTGTTGGGTTTCTCCTCTAGAGATAGGTGCTGGATCTGGCTGCTGTTGGGTTTATTTAGGGACAGGTGCTGGATCTGGCTGCTGTTGGGTTTCTCCTCTAGGGATAGGTGCTGGATCTGGCTGCTGTTGGGTTTCTCCTCTAGGGATAGGTGCTGGATCTGGCTGCTGTTGGGTTTCTCCTCTAGGGATAGGTGCTGGATCTGGCTGCTGTTGGGTTTCTCCTCTAGGGATAGGTGCTGGATCTGGCTGCTGTTGGGTTTCTCCTCTAGGGATACAAAATATACCGTAGACAGATGCTGGCGTCTTCATATAATACACAGTCCTTAAATATCACCCTATAGGGCTTTTTCGAAGAATGAATGGGTAAGTATGCCGATCATAAAAATTAAAATAGAGACAGACGAAAATTAACTTTCGGCTGTGACTATTTCTAAAATAGCGTTTTCGCAGCCACGAATCCCACCGCCCTAATGAGTCATCCTCTACCTGTGGTGGTGAAGGGGGCAGGGTGAGGAAGTAGAGGATGTTCTGGAGAACTAATGTTATATGGTCCATTAAATTGGGATATCCAAATGAATTAAGGAATTATTGTGTGGCATGATTATATGAGTTGGAGCAATACTGTGTGGAATAGTTGTATGAATTGGTGTATTACTGTGTGGAATAATTAGACCCCAAACCTCCAGATATTATTTTGGGGGCATTCATGTAAGTCAACCTGATTTCATAGGGCTCATCAGTAGAAACGTCTCATGCAGACCTACATCTGATTAGTATGACTATTAGACAGGTCCATTTGACTGTTATACCAAATGCAGATCATCACCTGACTGGGATACCTAACGTTCAGGCTGTTGTAAGTGTCGTCTGTAAGAGGGCCCATGTCATCCGTGCACATAGTTCTTGGTTGGTCAAGAGGTATATTTTTGTTCATCTCTATAAAGCACTCAGTTGGTTATTTTCAGCTTGAGCAATGGTGATCCTTCCATGCAAGGCTGCTGTCAGGGTGTGGGTGCCCGTCGAGCAGGGCCCTATTTCGATAAGGCCCTTCTCTCCCAGCCAGCTTCAAATTGCCTGGGAAAACAATTGCTTCTGCCTCAAAGAGGAATAGCAATGGATCCCTGGAGCCCTGAACATAGTGCTCTAAAAATTAAGTAAGAATTCTAACCCCAACCCTCTCCCTAACCCTCCCTTCCCCACAGCCTGACTCTAACCCTCCCTTCCCCAAAGCCTAACCCTTAACCTCCCCTAAGCCTAAAAGTCACTTCTCCGGTGGTCCGCTTCTGGAAATGATTGGGTGAGTATGCCAATTGGCATACTCACCCATGCATAAAAAAAAATCTTTAAATGGCTGCCATTCGAAATAGAGGTGTCAGAAAAGGAACTTTCGGCTGTCTCTACTTCTCATTGACAGCCATCGGTGCGGGGACTCCCACCTCACTGTCAGGGTGGGACAGCCAGTAATATTGTCCTGGGCCTGGACAGAGTTGGGCCCGGCGATACTCACTTGAGCCTTCTAGTAGGAGGTATTGGTGGTAACTTAGCAGTGGGCATATGCACAGAGCAAGACTTTGCTCTGTGAATTTAAAATGCCCGGTCTGCAGTGCTCATATCTATACAACGTCACGGGTGACATCACATAGGGGCAAATTGTTGGCGACCGTGTTCCAAGCCCTAAAATTTATAGTGGCGGCCATGCTTATATGAACCGGACCATTTTGAGCTGTGGGACAGGGAGTGTTAAGGTTAGGTTGCTAGACGGGAATGGTAAGTGTTAGACCATTTAAAGGGAGGGTAAAGGTTAGGCTGCTAGAAGTAGAAGGTAAGGGTTAGCTTACCCTGTGGGTCGGGGAGGGTTAAGGTTAGGCTACTAGGATGGGAAGGTTAGGGTTAGCTTTTGGGACATGGAGTGTTATGGCTAGGTTGCTAGAAGGGGAGGGTTATAATTAGACTGCAGGACAGGGAGGGTTAGAGCTTAGGGAGAGTTAAGTTACCCGTCACCGTTGGAATTCGTCACAAATCCTCCAGGCGCTATCACAGCACTTTCTTCCTGGATACATCTAGCGTCAACATTAAGCGTCGCTGCTTTACAGTTGGGATGTGGTTCATCACAAAACATCCATTCTAAGCAGCGAGCCACACCCTTTCCGATTGAACAGCTCAAGATTATTGGTTTTGGCACAAGAAGAGTTAAGCATGGCAGAATACAGTCTTGAACCCCTTTGACTTGTCTTTTCTGACATCCACATGAATGGCTGAAATCTCTTCTGTTTCTCATTGCGATCTACACATATGGCATGCATTTTCTTCTCTCATTATGAATGCAGGGAGAAGAGAAAGACAAATATTTACTCTACATTCATGTTTTACAGTGAAAACACTGTTCTGCTTGTTTATACAGTTTCAATGTTATAATTTTTATGGTCTGTTTGAAATCCACTGTAAACCTGGATCTAAATCGTAAAGGAGATTTGTTACATTCTCTTTTTAAAGCAAAGATATACAATGTAGAGTTATTACAGTGTCAGCCCACAGTCAGTGAGTCTCACTTCATGGCTATATCAGCATACCCCATAGCAATTCATTTAGATTTATTTTGATTATACAAATGGAGAACTTAACATTTTTAAATTGATTAAAGTTATTTTTATTAAGCTAATTGTCACACAGAGAGTTTAGATTGAATTGTCAGGCTAGAACTTTTTAAATTATATTAAACAATCCACTTGTGCTTTACTTGTTTTTATTTTTGTTCTTATTGGTTCTTGTGAGGATTTTTTTTCTTCCTTGGACAGTATAGGGTAATGCTAAAACCTGCTCTTATTTTGTATATGTTCGGTTGCAGTCCCCGCACCGATGGCTTGCTTTTAGAAATAGAGACAGACGAAAGTTCCTTTTCGGCTGTCTCTATTTCGAATAGACAGCCATTTTAGAATATTTTTTTCATGAATAGGAGAGTATGCCGATTAGCATACTCACCCATTCATTTTCTCAGAGGACCTGCCGCTGACAGCTCCGGAGAGTTGAATAACCTCTCCAGGGACTTTTAGTGTTAGTGAGGGTTAGGGTTAGGCTCTTAGGAAGGCAGGGTTAGGGTCAGGTTGCGGGGAGGGGGGGTCTTAGGGTTAGGTTATAGAGAAGGATGGGTTAGCGTCAGGCTGCAGGGAGGGGGGTCTTAGGGTTGGGCTAGAGCAAAGGAAGGGTAAGGGTCAGGCTAAGGAGAAGGGAGGGTTAGGGTCAGGCTGCAGGGAAGGGAGAGTTGGTGTTAGAGTGCCGTATGCAGAGCTCTGGGCACATTGCATATGTGCCCAGAGATTTCCGAAATTTGTTACTGCGCATGCGCAGTAATTTTGAAACACCATCTACGTTTCTTTTTGCATGCGCAGTAACAAATATCGGAAAACTCTACATACGTCCTAGAATTAGGGAAAGGGTTGGGGTAGTGTTTTGCACTTGCCTATTGGAGCACAGTGTTCGGTACTACGGGGATCGATTGCTATGCCTCATCGAGGCATAAGCAATCGGAGAGAGCGGCCCTATCAAAATAAGGCCTTTCTTAGCGGGGACCCACACCTGCTTATGTACATAGGGCCTGATCCAGACCTACGCCCGCCCATGTTTTTACATTTTTCGTAAGCGTAAAAGCGCCCTTTAGTACTTACTGCTCATGCACGCGGCAGATGTTACGCAAAGAAATTCAGAGCGTAATGGCCTTGAGCTCTCGGCTTCGTCACAACGCATAAAGGGGCGTGCCAGCCATATAAAACCTGTAATTATGCTTCAAGGGCGGGGTGAGGCATTTAAAACCTACAGTATGGGGTGCTAAGCATCGTAACTACGCAAGGAGGCTACGGACGCCCGCGGTTACGCTCAGAAAAGTTAGGGTAGGGTTTGGTCGGTGTAAGACGGCATAAATACGGATAACCTAGGGGATTTGTAAGTACACTGGCATAAATACGCTACGCACTAGGGCCTATCATGTGCGTAGGTCTGGACCAGGGCCATTGATATGGAATCTTCCTGTGGAAGGTAATAATAGTAGATAATACTTGCAGTTAAACAGAAAAAAATGTCCCTGTATTTATAGAATGTAAAAACTAACCTGATTACTATAATTGGCCACCGCACTGGATGCTGTGACGCATTTTCTCCTACAATTGATAACCGTACACATTTGTCCTCTATACCATTAACTAACATGTTTAGCTGTGTATTGAAGGAAAACATTGCCTGGGAGCAGTCCCCGGGCACAAGCACAGAGATATAACCGAGCAGCCGATAGTTCCCAGAAGCTTTCTTTAGGTCCTTCTTGCACATTTACATTGTTAAAAAATAATCTATAAATCCTTACAAAACCGCAAAAAAGTGCACATGGAATCAAAGGAGCCTTCACTAGATAGACTTACCCTATGGAGTAAAACAGAGTCTTTAACTAAGGACAAATAAAGAAAATAGTGCAATTAAGCTAAATAATGTACAAACAAGGTAAATCAAGAGTTATGATGGCGTTTTAAGTGCGTGCTTGAGGTTTGCTGACTGTTTTATTTATTTAGTTTTATAGAGGGGGTCAGAGAGCTCCGTAGGAAGGGTGTATCACAGGAGAAGTCTTAGGGACAGGAGTGTTTGCTACACCCTACAGTATTAGCAAGGAAAATGCTCTTATTTTCCCTACCTGGTTATTACTGCTGCTCCTCTTTATATTCTTAAATAACTAGTCCAAGGGAGAAAAAGTAAAATGTGTGTGTGTTTAAATGATACTGGATTCCACAATTATCTTGTGTGTAAAGCAAATGTATAATAAATTCTATTAATGAAGAAGGTGAGTTTATGGTAAATACACCGCTAAGTGTTTATAGTACGTATAATGCTTTACATGACTCCTTTTATAATTCTGCTTATCTGTTCATTCTAATTCCCTAACGGCAGAATAAAATAACTCCCTAAAGAGAATAATTACTGTTTTGCTCCTTAACCAAGGTTTCTTTCGTTCTTTTTCTTTTTTTTTTTTGCAAGGAGCAATCCAAACGGCTTAAAAAAAAAACCCCTTTAGAAAAAAATGCAAATAAGCTTTCTTGTAAATACATTAATTACCCATCCAGCCCCATATTACCATGTTTGTATTGTTTACAAGGACTGTTTACAGTGTTGTTAAAATTACCATTACTGTTGCTTTGAAAAAGCTGCGGATGGTGGGCTGTGCTCTGGAACCAATTAGGGGGAACTCTGTGTCTGTGGGGACTCCAGGGGAAAGAGCACAGCCTCGCAAATGTCAAATAATAATAATGTTTGACCAGACTATATGGATATTGTTTTGTAATTACGTTATTGGCCTTTCTCTCACTACTGAACATGTTTTCATTGTCTGCTTTGCGAAATCACTGGGCGCATAAGAAGCAGCTAATGGTTTAATATTCAAAGCCTTTTTTTTTTTATGAAAGTAGCTCACACAATTCAAGTGTCTGTGTAAAAAGACCTTTTAATGATTTTTTTAAAGTTGCTATAATTTAAGGCCTGTATTCAGAGTATCGGACATATAACATATATGTCCGATGTTTAGCGATTTTTACTACTGCACATGCATAGTAATTTTTTTACATAATTACGTATGTTTTTCTTACGTAGGTCTTTCTGACCGCATTTACGCAATCTACGTAATAAAAAAATACGTAGATTACGTTAAAAAATTACTACGCATGCGCAGTAGTAAAAAATAAAAACAGCGATCCATATACCATTAAACAGACAGTTTTTCACATGGTTTCTGCTTCTCCTGGAATGTTCAGGAGACTCCTGAAATTCAGGCATTTCTCCTGGTATCTCAGGAAAGCAGGAAAATTTCCAGCAATAGGATTGGAGCCGTAATTTGCATTAAAAGTCCAGCCCCATTCCTACGAACAGTATGAATAGCAGCATTGGTAGACAGGGGGCGGGGCTTCCGGATGTGCTATCACCTGCCCCTAGAAATGGCCCTGCTTGGCATTGATACAAGACGGTGTCTTTATTGCAGACTTGATGCATTCTATCTCGGTGTTGTGTAGGCTCTACCACCTATAAGAATATTCATAGATAACAGTCCGCTATTGAGAGTATAAAGATTCCGTTTAATTTCCTGCCATATCATGCATAAGCTGAATCAAACACTAGCACTTATACTTCTGGATTAATATGTTTGTTTTGCCTTCGTTTTATAATTTTTTCCACTTTTGATCCTGCTTTATCCATTCATCGTAAATCTGTTATTACATATTCAGAAATATTACACAAATAACATATTGTTTGCATCATACCTTGAAGTGTACTTTTACAAAAAGCACACAGCACTAAAGATTTAAATTGCTGGTCTGTGATTTAAAGAGATCATCCAAGCAGCTGATAAATGGAGGAATCAATGAAGTCTGTGGAGCAATTAATTGCAGCTTAAGTCAGCACCAACCAGCAAGATGCAAAGATTGCTAAATAGGTACCTTCCGAACTAGAGATCTGTGCACAGGCTCTGATTCTAACAGGCATCTCCTGTACAAAGTAGGTGTCTTTATTTTAACCCTAATATGTTTTTTGTTGAATTTAAATAATGGCAGGGGGGTAGGGGGGCATGCTGAGTTATGCAAACGTAGAGTTATGATATGGCTCCAAAGAATAAATTGCTAAACAATTAAGTAAAACAATTCTTGACTCCTTGAAATCCTTGTGAAAATGGATACAATTTCTGAAAGCACAAATTAAAATGAAAATTCACAATATGTCTGGTATTAAAATCCATTAATAATTAGAAAACATGTTAGAACCTATAGAACTTATAGAAGTTTTAAAGTGCTGGTAAGATAAGAAATTTTGCTCTGTATAGCAATGAAACTCTTTCTAAAGCAAATGTCCGGTAAATGGAACGGCTGATAAAAAATAACCAACAATATGTTGTAAAGCTGGGCACACACCAGAGCGATTATCGTGCCGATTTGCCAGTTATCGTAGATTGGACGAATTATCGCTGTAGTGTGTGGTGCCGATAATTTCCCGAAAC
>WWET01000098.1:894750-915562 GCA_011038615.1 Limnodynastes dumerilii | reverse complement strand
ATATATACATACGCGCACACACACACACACACTCTGAATATGGATTTGCCAGTCAAAATATTGGCCTCAGACAGATTATACATATTTTAAAAATGGATTATTTATCACAGTTTAAAAAGGGACAGGTCTACATTTTGGCCCTTTTGCACCAAAAAAGTGTGCACACTATATACTGACAGTGACAGCTACAGAATTTACCCCATGAACCAGCCAAGTGCCACAGCTCCAGAGCCAATAGTGAACAGGGGAGGTCTTGCAAGCTTCAACAGCCAATGGCAAGTCAACCACTGTTCCAATGCCTAAACAAATGCTGCTATCGTTACAGATGGAAGATGAATGGTTTAGTTTAGAAATCAAGTATTGCTTATACATAAAGTTAGAAAGCACATATTGAAGCCATAAAAAATTAGGCAGCAAAATGTATTTACTACTGTTGTCAAGACTTAAAGATAATATAAGGATAATAATAATTTTATAGACATAGCTTACAGCCATTGTAGCATGATACAACACTAAACTAAATATTGTAGTTATTGTAATTAGACTCTTCTTATTCAAATCAACCTTATGTTATTTAAATATACAAACCACTCATATACTAAAGCATATATTGTTTCACAAAGGATACTATGAAAGAATTCCTAAGTGATTATGCCCGCTAGGAACTAATGTATTTGGAAAGTATTTGATGTTGCTCCTCTTGTACTATAAGTGGGTTCTGCCGGGTGTGCTCGGGCTGCGTATGGAGGAAAGATGGGTGACTTTGCTGTAGACAATGATTTGTAAAAGGTTTGATGGTCTTGGGTAAAGTCAGTGTTATAGGTGTCCATAAACAAACTGTGCATCCAAGGAAAACAGCCCAACGGATGGATACAACATGGAACCAGATTCAGATTTAAGTGTTTAGCCTCTGTAGAATGCAGAACTATTGGTACTGCTCATGCACAGTGCCAATTCACAACTTCACACTATTGTGCTAGGCATTGGATGTAAAATGGTGTTTATCGTGTTACAATATTGCACATTCTTTATAATATAGTATACTGTATATACAATTCCCTTGTAAAATACTTTCTGCATGCAGATGAGTAAGTAACAGGTGAATGTTTTTCTATAAAATATTAAAATGTCTTTTAGAGTTTGGTTTTTTTTTGTCAATTTTTGTTGTATTGTATTTTGTGGCACAAAATGGAAATATGTTTTAATGTAAATCATATTTATTGCATTTCATTTTTATATTTTAATCACTACTTTTATGTCTTTACCTGAGTTTGAAGTGTGAGCAAAAATTGGTATAAATTACTTTGGTTTACATTTGGGGAGTGGTGTTTGATAATTAAAGAACAACAAACATCTAAAAGGACAATAGAATAGGGTAGTATTGAATAAACATCCATAGGGCATGAAAGAAGCAGACAAGAGTTTCTCAATGCACAACTGGGTACCCCGTATCCTAAAGAACTGTTTTAGGTACCTTTACTATTCTATTACCAAATCATGGCGGAAGTAGGTATTTCTCCATTGGTTTTAGCATTAGGGTTAAGCAAGTATATGTACAGAAAGAAAAATAAAAAAAAAACTTTAGGATAGTATTTCTAAAGCATATTAACCACACATCATGATATATTGGTAGTATATGTAAATGTGCATAATATCTCAAAGGGAAGTGTGTCAGTGTATTGCAGCAACTTTTGCTTAGGAATAAACCACTTGTTGGTAGGGAGTAGAGGGGTTGACTTTCTGCTTAATAGAGTTGATGTATTGTGGACAGGCCTCTGTCCAATAGGTTTGCAGCTAGCATGTTCTTTCGAAGGGGAAGTTGAGCGCCTCTTAGGTTAGGGGGGAACTAATCATGGTGCACCCCTTTAGTATAGCCTAAAAAGAATTATAACTATAGGCTTGCACTGCTTACTTCTATTCCCAATTATGTTTTAAGACTGTACTGTTATTGCTTAAATAAAGTTTGATTTTTAGTTTTTTTGTTTGTTTTTAGTTTGGGTTCTAGGCCAAGGGCAACTGATTGTTACTTGGTAAGCTTTAACACTTGATGCAGTCAGTTATGTTAATTTTAGGACAATCTGCTACATGTATGCGATATACTACACAGCACCAGAATATAGTAGAACTGTGCCAGTTCCTTTTTTTAAAACATATTAATTTAGCAGTATCTAAGCATTCTCAACAATACATAAAACTATATTAAATCTGAATCTTATTTTCTGTAAGCCATTTATCTTCTATAGGTTGTAGAAAGTAGAGTAAGTTGTGAAAACATGACACTTTTACCCTGTACAAACTTTCCAACGTTTTGTCATAATATGGCAGAAATCATTACCAGCCTGATGGGTTTATTTATGAATACTTTGTACAATATTTAAAGTACATCTATCCCAGCATAGCTCATTTCAGACTGGGCTGAGGATCAAGACGAAGGAAAAATTAAATTATATATTGAAGAGATGTTAATTGAACTGCACTGCATTTTAACAAGGGAGACTCAGATGGAGACATCCAATATTACCAAGAATTTTTAATGTACTCGATCATGGAATTTGTCGATGCATATTGGCACAAGTAACTGTAGCCTCTGTTTTTTTCACAGAGGTCTAAAAAGTTTGTTTATTTTCCACCAGCCAGAGCTAGGGGGGAAAAAAACGTGTTAATATAGAAACAGATATAACTCTGGAACATTATACAATTATAGTTTTAGCTAACACTTTACAGAAACATTAGATGAAGGCCTCTTAAAGTTTTGCCAGAGGTTGTAAAATTCTGGCGCAATCAAATTAAGTTCATAGTCGTACAGGATGAAGGACCCATGATGAATTGTCCCTGTTGCTGTTAAAGACTCATTTAAAACTGTTGGTTCTTCCCAGATAAAACTCTGAAAAAGATGGTCCATCAAAATGTTTTCAATATAAATTTTATCTCCATTTCCTAAGGCAGTGTTAATTTCGTTTTGCAGTTAATCTATTGAACTGGTAAAATTTTATACATTTACTACTAAGCATTCTTTAAAAGCTAAATTATTTAAAGACATCTGAGGTAGAGGGTTTAGATGATGTTCATTATTAAACGATTTTTTAAATAATATCTACAATTCATTTTCTTTAGTGATAAGGATAAAATAACTAGAGGCATTTCTAGAATTTAAACAGATTTGAGGCTTTGAGATTTTAGATATAAGTCTGAAAGGCTTTGCTGACTATTTAGTATGATAGCTTAGGCATTTAAAAAAGAAGCTTATTTTAGAAATGGCTGCAGTAACAGCTGCTTTTTAAGAAAGTAAAGTAAAAAAAAAATTAACTTTCGTTTCCGCACACTGGCTTTGTATAAATCTAAAATCATTCGGAAGCTTGGGCGTGTCTGAAGTTTTAGCTTTTTGTTTGTGATGTAACAAAACAAGACATTAATGAGATTTGTAAGAGAAACAACATGAGCCAGAACTTTGGAATCTGTAGCAGAACATCTCAGATCATTCCTGTAATATTGTAAATTGCACCTTCTCAATGCCCATTTATTTTGGGGGACATTTCAAAAATATTTATACTTAATTATACTATATTACTTTATTATACTTTAATTATTTGCTAATTAATCTGATGTGTTTTAGCCCATCAGCAGAGTTTAAAGTTCACTATGTATCTACCATATCTATTCTTCTGTCTTCTTTTTCATCTATCTATAGCTAGAAATAACCATGGATTGTTGCCAAGCTTCCAAAATGGGGCATTTTCTGTTTCTAGAGTTGAAAACTGCCTGCTTTTTACACATGTTGTGATTCATGTTTTCTATGGAGGGGTGGGTGCGAGCACTAGTGGAAGGGGGAGAGATGCAAATTATACAGTATAGGCATTTCAGATGCACGCAGCCCTATCCAGACTTCAGATTTATCCTCATCCTTAAAAAGAGAGTCGCCAGACGGAGCTCTGTGCAGAGAGAAGTGGCCTCCACAGTGTTTGCAGGATACAGCAGAGATTTGGTATCAGATGTCTTGGAGTTTAGCATTATCAGTAGTTTGGTTTGGTCCCATATCTGTAAGGAATAATCTCTGTTTTTCATTGATTGTGTGAAGTGCCTAGACTTGTGTAGCTATTAGATTTTATCTAATCATGCTTTCTGCTACACCTTATGCACTAGTGCAATATTGTTGTGTGTGTGACCTCAAATTCTGTTCATGAAAGTAGTATTAACCAATTGAAGTGGATCAGATTATTCTGAACAAATCTGTAAAAACATGTACCTGCACTAAGAGACTATACTAAAGTGGTCAACTCCAGAGGCCTGAGTTACTATTATTATTATTATTATTATAGTTATAAGGCGCCACACAGTATCCACAGCACCGTACAGAGGCAATAGCAAAGACAATAGTTACTTATACAATTCAATACAATAATATTGAATAATGAACAGAGGGTATAAAAACATGATGCTGGATTGCCTGATAGGATGTGGAAGGTTGTTCCAATTGAGAGGGGAGGCCCGGGAGAAGTCTTGGATGCGGGAGTGAGAGGTAGTTATCAGGTTGGAGTTGAGGCGACAGTCACCAGCAGAGCGGAGGGGACGGGAGGGAGTGTGGATGGAGATAAGGGAGGAGAGGTAGGGAGCAGTGGAGGATGAGAGAGTCTTGTAAGTTGTGGTGAGGAACTTGAAGAGAATTCTGAAAGGGACAGGAAGCCAGTGTAGAGATTGACAGAGAGGGGAGATGAGTCTGGCTGCAGCATTTAGTATAGATTGTAGGGGTGCAAGACGGACCAGAGGGAGGCCAGAGAGGAGAATGTTGCAGTAGTCCAGACGGGAGATAATGAGAGAGTGATTGAGCGTTTCAGTGACGTCTGCTGTTAAGAAGGGTCTGATGCATGCAATGTTGCGGAGATGAAAGCGGCAGGACAGTGAGAGGGCACGGATGTGGGGGAGAGAGAGGAGTCCAGGATGACGCCCAGGCAGCGGGCTTAGGTGGAGGAGGAGATGGTGGAGTCACCAATATTAATATAGATAGTAGAGGTAGAGGGGATACGTGAAAGAGATAAGACTACACTTTCCGTTTTGTCCATGTTAAGCTTGAGAAAGCGATTGGACATCCATGAGGAGATGGCTGAGAGGCAACACTTTTGACAGAAGAGAGGTCAGGGGAGGAGAGATAGTCGGCATAGAGGTGGTAGTTAAAACCAAAGGAGCTGATGAGATCACCCAAAGAGGAGGTGTAGAGCGAGAACAGAAGGAGACCAAGGACTGAGCCAATGGGAAGAGGAGTAGTAGGGGAGGAAGAGCTAGGGGTTAGGACAGAGAAGGAGCGATCCGAGAGATAGGAGGAGAACCAGGAGGGTACAGTGCCAGTGAGGCCGAGGGAGCGAAGGGTGTGGATCAGGAGAGGGTGATCAACAGTGTCAAAGGCTACCAAAAGATCCAGGAGGATGAGAAGGGAGAAGTGGCCTTTAGATTTAGCTGAAAGGAGATCATTTGTGACCTTAGTCAGGGCAGTTTCAGTGGAGTGCAGGGGATGGAAGCCAGATCGGAGAGGGTCCAGGATGGAGTTTGCAGAAAGGTAGCTGATTAGACGCTTGTAAACAAGCCGTTCAAGCAACTTGGAGGCAAAGGGCAACAGGGTCAGTAGTTGGAGGGTGAAGTGGGGTCAAGGTAAGGTTTTTTAAGGATGGGGGAGATGAGCATGTTTAAAGGGGAGGGGAAAGAAGCTAGAGGAGAGGGATAAGTTAAAGAAATGGGCAAGATATTAGCAGGTGGAGAGAGAGAGACCGGAGAAGATAAGACGGAATGGGATCACGGGTGGGCATGTTGACGGAGGGGATGATAAAAGAAATGAGTGGATTTCTTCATCTGAGGTAGGGATGAAGGTAGACATTGGTTGGTGGCCAGGGAGGGGATAAGAGGGTGGAGATTGAAGTGGAGGAAAGGTGATGGTAGAGGAGGTGGAGCTCCTGATGGAGTCATTCTTGGAAGTAAAGAAGGTGTCAAAGTCAGCGGCAGATATGGAGAGAGGGAGAGGGGAGGAGTGGGGGAGAGAAGAGAGCTGAAGGTGGCAAAGAGGCGGCTGGGGTTAGACAATTGGGAGAGGATGAGGAACTTAAAGAAAGATTCCTTGGCAAGGTGAAGGGAAGAGCTAAAAGAGAGTATGAACTTGAAGTGGAGAAAGTCCACAAGGGAACGTGACTTCCTCCAGAGATGCTCTGTAGCACGTGAGCGTTCTTTTTTGGGAACCGAGTGAGCGTGGAGTGCCAGGGTTGAGGGTTGTTGTGGCAAAGGGAGACAGAGGACGGAGGGCAGGCAGCATCAAGGGCGGAGGAGAGGGCATTGTTGTAGAGAGAGGTGGCTAGATTGGGGCAGGACATGGTAGAAAAGGGTGCGAGGAGGGGATCTAGGGAAGAGGTGAAAGCCGCAACATTAAGCAACTTGAGTTTTTTTCTGGAAAGAATACGTTTGAGTGATGGAGAAGGAGAGGGGGAGGAAGAGAGGGAGAAGGAGATAAGATGATGATCAGAGAGGGGGAACGGAGAGATGGAGAAGTCAGACAGGGAGCATGAGCGTGAGAATACGAGGTCAAGGGAGTGACCCAGGTTGTGGGTGGCAGCTGAAGTCCACTGTGATAGGCTAAGGGAGGAGGAAAGAGAAAGAAGTTTTGTGGTGCTGGGGTCTGAGGGGTTTCCAATGGGGATGTTGAAGTCACCTAGGATAAGGGTGGAGAGGTACGTGGACGGGGGGTAAGGGTGGGTATGGGAAGGAAAGGGGAGCCTGATGGAGGAGTGGGAGAAAGTATGGGGTGGGGAGGTAGAAGGTGTGAGAGGAGGGAGGTAGATGGAGAGACAAGGGCCATGACAATATGAAGGAGGCAGAAAGAAATGATAAAGTCAAGAATAACTGGAGAGAGCTTCTTAAGAAATAAAACGTGTGCAAAAATAAGAGCATGAATATCAAACTAAAAGTTTATGGCAGTGAAATTTAGTGCAAGGTTAATAGAGGTCCAAAGCATTCACCAGAAGCAGCAGCAAAGTGTTTTTTTTTTCTCATAATGTACAGGAAAAGGATTTCCATTGGAGAGTAAAGGAAATGCAGTTGTTTGAATTTTAAAATACCTCAATGTATGTTGTTGGTAAAGTTGTTGTAGGGTAGAGTATAGTATTGATCTGTTTCCTCTGTTTTCCTCCTGTTTAAACTCTGGTGTAACTCCGAAAATTAAACTCCACTTAAAATTATCCACTTAAAATTTAGACACTAAAGCAGCCAAACGGCCGAGCAGCCTACACTAAGCTAATAAATAGGAATACTGACATGTGTAGACCCTGATTGCTAACAAGATTCAGGATCCTCCTCCAAGTGAAGGTGCAATAAAGTTTTAAACAAACACTCAGACCCTAATATGCCAGACCAGTTATCAATCAAAATCACTAACAAATATAGTGGTAATGGTAATTACCTAAAAAATAAACCTTAGTAAGCAGCATATAGTTAAACTTGCATAGCCTTTAAGGAGGTAATGGTAATTACCTAAAAATTAAGCTGCGGGTTTGGAAAAGTGGAGATGTTGCCCATAGCAACCGATCAGATTCTAGCTGACATTCTCTAGTATTTAATAGGAAAGTGAAAGCTATAATTTGATTGGTTGATATGGGCAACATCTCTACTTTTCCAAACACACAGCTTAGTAAATCTGTTCTCAAGAATATTGCCTTATAGGTGGTCAGTCTTTCAACAGGCATCTCTGTCCATTATGTATTATGTGTAAGTTTTAACTGTATCATGCTGTGAGGCCTTCAATAGGGAGAGAAGTGGGGTTATTTTTATTTTTATAATTCACTAAATATTGTTTAAAAGGGTTTATGTCTCAAACTAAATCAGTAGTGTCTCAAAATGGAAAATATAAATATATAGATAACATTTACACTTTATTTTCATTAAAAAAATATAAATTGCGCTTATAATGTGTTTTTTAGACGTATGTTTGTTATTATTGAGGACTTTGCTGATTTTCACCATGTGCACTTCTAAATTACCCCTGTAATCAACCATTATAAATAATCACCAAACTGTTTTAATTGTGCCTACTATCCAGCAGTGTGCTGTATGTTTTTTTGAAGACCATATTGTATATTGTAATTATAATGCTTAAATGAGATTGATAGGGGGGTTTTGTAGACACTTATATGGATTATAGTGCAAAAGCAAATATATCAACTATATAGGTAAGCAAAATGCTACTAGAGAATAAGTAACAATAACATAAGTAACATAAGTAATGTTTTTTAAATATATTTCAGAAGTGACAGATCATCAAAATGAATACAAAATGGTAGAATAATTCCACAAATTATAATTGAATTGAGATTTTCTCGGATGATGGACCATTGAGTAATAACTGCACCTAAATGAATTTTCCACAGTGGGTTGTCATTGGATTGTCTTTTCTTAAACATTTTCTTTTGTTTTAAAGACAATGCATAGGTTGGCCTAGGTTTGGCACAAGGGGAAGGAATATAAGACATAGATAGGCACACCCCTTGAATCTAATAAGGAGGCAAAACCCTGGGGCTGGGTATCAGGCTGCCACATCAGTACAATTATGGCGTGCTCTATGAAGTTGGTTAGTGCTCGTGCATGATCTATGACCTTGGGGGGTGCAGAGGACATGGACTGCCTGTGCTAACATCGTTGTGACTTCCCCCACCTGCTATCTTCACCACCTTTGTTCATTTCAAATTCTATAGTCATTTCCAATTCTGATCTAATAAATCTATGCCCCCTTTTAAAATCCAAATAAAGTAACCTGTGATTTAATTTCATAGGTATGGAGGGAAAGGTATGAATGACGTTTCAGTCGAGGTAGCTTATTGCTTGTGGTTTGTTTTTATTCTTGGTCTTGGATGTTTGGAAATGAATCCCTGTTTACATCGAGTGTACAGGCTACAGACAATAGTGTACGTCTTCATGAGCAGAGAGCAACCATTACAATCTGAAATTTAATTTTCTGTTCCTCTCGAAGAGGGGGAAAAAATCATGTTAAAAAGCATACTGTAGTTCAATTAAAATGAAATGAAAGAAGCCTTTTATAATAGTATTGTTAGCATAATTAAAATTCAGATTATCTTCCTTCAAAAGTTTAATATTTTTTCAATTGAAATGATTAAAACTAAAATGATACATTAGTCACGCACTCAAAACATAATTGAACTAATTAATCTGAATAAGACATAGAGAAAGGATAGCTCTGGCTAATTCAACATATCTGGCGGCTTTTTGTCTACGAAAGTTCATATTAATGTAGCTATTTTCGTACATTTAAAGGTTTTAACATTGCTGTGCTCTGGTTTTTGTGCTGATGGTTTATATAATATATATATTAGTGTAATGCTTAATAAGGATTGTGGCATTGTTTAGGTAGAGTTGCGTAGTTTGATCCACTATAGGTATGTTCATGATATGTTTAATACTGTCCCATGCAGCTCATATGTGCTAGTTGAGGCTCTAAAGTGAGTAATGAAGGACAAACCATTTCAGCAAGGATTAATAGTAATCTATTGAAACAAAATGCCCATTATTATAAAAGTGCAACCATTGACTTTATCTCGTGCCAGCAAAGTAACAATAACTCAGGGACAGATTTAGACCTCATTGTGAGGTACCGCACACACCGAGGTCTGTCAGTTTGCGTTGGGTGTGGGGAGTGAACTTAAGCACAGTTATGCTGCTATATGGGCAGCACGGTAGCTCAGTGAGTAGCACTTGTGTCTCACAGCGCTGAGGTCATAAGTTCGATTCCTGGACTAGGCCTTATCTGTGTGGAGTTTGTATGTTCTCCCCGTGTCTGCCTGTGTTTCCTCCGAGTGCTCTGGTTTCCTCCCACACTCCAAAAACATGCTGGTAGGTTAATTGGCTGCTGTATAAAGTAGCCCTTATATGTGTGTCTGTGTCTGTCTATGTTAGGGTATTAAGAATGTAGCTCCAATGGGTATATGTGAAATATTCTCTGTAAAGCTCTACGTAATCTGATATCACTATATAAAAACCTGTTAATAAATAAAATAAGGTAGCATAAGGCTTAAAACCCACCCACCCCGTATGCCTGGAGATTCGTTGAAGAACATCTGGCATGGACCAACTTTTGCAATCAGCTGTGGGACATTTTATCAAGTCCGAATCTGAGGGTTGCATAAGCCTGAAGGGCATTAAAAATCATGATGTGTGTTCAGGAGGGATGCCTCACTTAGTCATGAGTTAACCATGTTGAAGAGGAGAGGTGGACTGTCTACTCCTGTTTTCTGAAGTCTACATGAGCATTGCCTTAAAAATAGTATACTTCTAGAGAGCGTGTACTAAATATGTTACTGCTCAGAGGCGTAATTACTGGCAGTGCACGACACTGGGGCCAATGAAAATAATGGGGCCCACAGCAGCCACCGCATCAGTGGTAGCAGTAGCAGCTGTGGGCCCCATTATCTCCATGGGCCCCGGCTCTGTTTGTGGATACAGAGCAGACGTGGTCTCCTCACTATGAATCCATTCAAAAGGTTCATGTATAAGCTGCCGCAGCTCATACAGGAGCTTCCTGTATACGCATGACATGGCGACGCAAACAGGACAGAGCGACGCAAAGGTACGTAAAGAGGGGAGAGGCTGGCAAAACATGGTGGGGAATACTGAGGGGGACTGGAGATACATAATGGGGAATACTGAGTGGGGCTGGAGACACAATGGGGAATATTAAGAGGGCTGGAGGCACATAATGGGGAATACTGTCGGGGGCTGAAGTCACATAATAAGGAATACTGAGGGGGGCTGGAGGCACATTATGGGGAGTACTGAAGGGAGGCTGGAGGCAAATAATGGAGAATACTGAGGGGGGCTGGATGCACAGAATGGAAGATACTGAGAAGGGCTGGAGGCATATAATGGGAAATACTGAGGGGGGCTAGAGAAACATGGTGGGGAATACAGAGGAGGGCTGGAGGTTCATGACGGGGAATGCTGATGGGGGCTGGAGGCACGTAATGGGGAATATTGAGAGGGGCTGGAGGCACATGATGAAGAATACTGTGGGGAATTCAGAGACATGATGGGGAAACTGAGGAGCTGCAAAGACATAAGGAGGAAATTAGGGGGCTGCAGAGACTTGGGACATGATTCAGAGAGTGAAAATAAGAGAGGAAAGTTACTCCTGGGCTAAACCATATTGATTGCAGGGAAGTCATAGTTCATCTGTTGCAAACAGTATTAGAGTAGAGAGGTGATGTTTCCAATACCAAGTCTAAAAAACAGTGTAAAAGTAATGCTTATCAATATCTGTGTGCAGTAAGCAATTCAAAGATATATCCCTGCAGGTGTGACTTTAAGTTCTTATTTTAAGAAGATTCTTAAGTGTGAATCAGGTCCTTAATTTCAAGATCCTTCTAAAGTCTGAATCAGGTCCTTGATGTGGATATTGAGGGGCTGCAGAGATATGATGGGGGAATACTGAGTCTTCAGCTCTTTCTTGCTTGCCCTTGTGTTCTGTTATCTGTCTCATGTATCTCACCCTCCGGCACGGAATAAGTCCCGCATCTGAGGGGGGCTGGAGGCAAATAATGGGTAATACTGAGGGGGGCTGGAGGCAAATAATGGGGAATACTGAGGGGGGCTGGAGGCACATGATGGAAGATACTGAGGGGGGCTGGAGGCACATATTGGGGAATATTGAGGGGGGCTGGAGGAAAATAACGGGGAAATATCCTGTAAGTCATGGTGGGGGGGGCATATATTTGCACCTGGGCCCATGACTCACTAGTTCCGCCTCTGTTACTGCTTTTACAATGGCTGGGTATAAATCCTTTGTGTACCACTGGAAACGAACTCTAACTGTTCATCATTTTCAGCATGATAAACAAGCAATCTGGTTACATTCAAAGCTTTCTGGATTAATCTCTATTTTCAAAACTGCTGACACTAAACAGACACCTAATAGTTCTGCCAGTAAACCAAAAGTGGAGGCAAGTCAGAGCATAGTTAAAGGTAATGGGGATGGAAGAAGAGGGGTTAGCTGGAGTCCTGAAGTTGAGCCTGCTCCCTGCCCATCTTTTCTCGTGCTTTCTTGTCCTTTCTTCCATTAGGTTCCTTCTGTTTGGCTTTAGGAGTGGGTTAGGGTGAAATTGGCTACCTGGAAGAACACCTCTGTAGAATTTAATAGGGCCACATGATGCAGCAATAATTAATCACTTTGTACTAGATTGAGCAGAGAAAACATGCACAGTGGGCCTCTGTCTCTTTAACAAGAGGTGAATTCAGCCTTAAGTTTGGTGAAGTTAATGGCCCCATGGAGGAGGGTGGGTGCTGTCCTTTCCTCATCTGTAGTTTTGGCGGATTGCTAATTCTCATGCTGGTTGATGTGCTCTGGGGGCTGATCCCCCAAATTTCTCTCCAAATTTGTAACCAATATTTATTCCTAAAATGAAAATATATTATAAATGGCACTATGAGACTTTTTGACTTACTCGTCCTGAGGTGCGGACAGATCTGCCCCTAATTCACTAGCCTGTCCCCCCCCCCCCCCCCCGTTTTTAGGTACCTAATAGCACTTAAGAGTGCCATTGGGCTACCTTATCTTACCGTGTGTAGTTTTCTTCTTAAGAAGGAAACTATGCACGGACAATGCCTATCCCCACTTACCCCCTGTCCTCCCCAGCTAATCTAAATCCCTCCCACTTCTACCGAAACACTCCAGAGGCGGTAAAACCCTGCCTCTTTCTTACTAAACTACTTTGTGCGGCCTTTAAAGACCTAACTAGTACGTAGATTGCGTAAATGACCTACTACACATGCGTAGTAGGCCATTTCACAAATCTCTGCACTTAAGAACCAGAAGCTTCTTAGGTGTGAATAAGGTCCATTGTGACTCCTACTCCTTCATAAATATTCTCTCCAGTAACTAATGTTCAATGCTTATCCTCACCCTTGCTGTGCCAAATACTCCTCACCTATGACTTAACCTGTGTTTTGGGTATCATCGTATATGGTACTTACTAATTACTTTCTGGACAATGGGCACTTCAACTTCACCAAATAACATATGTTTAATTTCCCCTCTTGTTTTGAACAAATTGTTATTATTTTATAAACAGAGATCAACCACTGCTGTTCTGTTTTTATTTTAATTTTTTTATTTGTTTTTATAACAGGGTTATGTCAGTCACTACTGCAATTCATAGTGTTCCTGGGGGTGGGCGGGGCTTGATGAGGAAAATCATGTTATCAAGTCCTGTCCATCCCTAGTAACACTAAGGGCCAGATTTACTAAGCTGCTGCTTTAGAAAAGTGGAGATGTTACCTATGGAAACCAGATTCTAGCTCTCATTTTCTTTTTACATACTACAGAATGTCAAATAAAATCTGACTGGTTGCTATGGGTAACATCTCCACTTTTCCAAACCCGCAGCTTAGTAAATCTGGCCCTAAGAATTGCTTTAATAAGAGGCAGGGGGCGGACCTTGCGGGAGATTTTTCCTGCTGTCCTGGGATACTGAGGGAACTGCCTGGATTTCGGGAGTCTCCCAGAGATTCTGAAAGAGTCGGCAAACCTGTTCTGTAATACTTTATTTGCTTTATTCTGTTTCTGATTTACATTCCTTTTCATGCTGTGCAGAGATGTATGACACTGGAGGAAGACCAATAAAAAATGAGTAATAGACACCTGCGCCAGTATTAATGCAATCACTGATGTGCTGTATAATATTCTAGGGGCTAGATTTACTAAACGGAATAAAAGGAAATGTTTCCCATATCAACCAATGAGATTCTAGCTCTCACTTTCCTTTTACATACTAGCTAGAATCTGATTGGTTGCTATGTGCAGCACATAAGTGTGCAGGTTGCTGTTATGTGTTATTCCCCTATTTTCCCCTATGCATCTGCATTCCTCATTTCCTGGCATGCACTCTGTAAGAGATCTCTGATTAAAATGAATATAGATGCAATGATGCAAATATTCAGTGACCTTTCTCCATGCACACTTGTTTTGTCCTCTTAATACTGTGGGTATTTTATTCTGCATCTTTTGAGGGTAATTTGCTTAAATGAAATTTGTTTTTATTTTTGTTTATTTTATTTTTTAAATAAGAAATATCTCCTTGTTCTTTAATAGAAAATATAGCTGGTCGATCTAGAACTCCCATTTTTTTTCTGCTCTTTCTCTTTAATATGCAATAAAATATCCTAACGGCATCCAATAAAATAGGCGCATCACACAAACTTAATTATTTTCTCTGGGGACGGCGCGTCTAATGCTCTGGTGTTAAAAGTGAAATGCCTTTTGCTTGTATAAATAAATTGTATAAATAATTTTTGCAACGCTTCATTGATTTGGGATTGGACACCAACAGATATGTGTAACAATCTTAACCGAACTTGAGCTCCATAATAAAAAAAATAGAGAGAGAGAGAGGAAAAAAACCCTCAGTCCCTGTTTATTAAACACGTTGGAAGGTTTTAGTTAATGTTTACATGTTAATGGCTTTTTATCCTAGTGATGGGTTTCATGCTGTGCTGGTAAATTTGTTAGCTGTGTATCTCGGGCAATCAGACAGAGAGAGGATGGAGATGTGCGCTTCCCTCATCCAGCGATGTTGCCACATTAAGCAGTATTTTCAGGATGTTAGAAAACCTACCAAATGCACATCCTGATCACAACGACAAATCTAATCTAAAGTGACAACTGGGAGACTCTCCCAGACATTTTTCTCTTTAATGTAACATGACTTTAAATTGATGCAGTCCCACAGTGATTGAAAAACTCTCACAGCTTGTCTCTTGTGATTACATTTCTGATCTGTACAACTTAATATTTTAACTTGGTGAGCCTTGGTTTTCGAAGCAACGAGGATTTTTTTTTTTTTAGATTTTAACTAAAGAGTTTCGTTTAGTGTACAAGCGTTCTTTTCAATTAAAATACACATTACAGTGGCGCTACTGCCAATTGACATGACTATCCATTAACATGATAATAGCATGCAGATTGGATCATAGATTACGCATTCTTGTACTTTGGACTTCTTGACATGCTTTAAGTTTTCCCTTAATATTTTGCTCATTAAATTGCTCCTAAGAGGTAAAAAGGTAACACTTTTTGGCTGATGCAAAGATTTTGTATGTGGCTTAAAATATTGTATTTCATCCCATAAGTAGCAGTGGATTACTACAAGTCAAAGTCAGGAATGTCTGGAAGAACCATCATTAATCCAGTGATAGGAGTCTGCTTGAGGTGCATTTGTAAGAACATTTCCATATTGAATATTGGCTATTTTTGACCGCCTCTTCCCTGTTCTGCCTTCTGAGCAATGAAGCAATCATTAATGCTGATTTAGGATTCCATTTTTCTATCTACGCGGATATGTATGTGTGGAGTGATATTGCGCAAGATATACCATCTAGTACTGCATGAACTAGTCAGTCATTTGGGACACAGACACTCCTTTTCACAACTGGTAGAGTAGGGATTTTTTGCCAGGCCCATGGTACAGTTACTGGGTTCCACCAAAGAAAGATGAGAATTCCAGCACTAAAAAGTCTTCAAGCTTTTCCAGCAGTTAACAGGTTGGTTGGTGTACAGCGGAGCAATACAATGCCACATTTAGTCACCAGTATCGGGTTCAGACTGCTCTACAAGCTGTTAATTAGGTGGCACTCCAAGACTCTCTATTAGATAATAATCACAGCATCAAGTTCTTTAGCGCCAACATTTCAGTTCTTTATTAGAACTTTCATCAGGGAATAAAGTGCAACTCAACAACTGTATAACTTACCCCACTCAAGTGATCCTCCCCAAATCGTAGGTGAAAACACTTCCGGTTTGCAAGTTTTGGCAACCAATTAAACAATGTTCCTCAATATCTGCACTTGTACAGCAGTTTCAAAGGGCAAATAGGGAAGACCAACACAGTCACCCAGTTGATAAGCCGGTAGCTTCTCCTTCACAGCGATCTGGTCACCAGGTCCCAATTTCTAGTCGCCATGGCGACCTGGCTTACTTGATATTTGTCGAGCCCTGTTATAATGTACACATTAGTATGTCCGTTACCGTTGCGAGTCCTCACATTGCCAATTAGGGACAGCCGAAAATTGCTTTTCGGCAGTCCCTGTTTCGAATGAGAGCCCTTTCAGAATGTATTTTTTATTTTTATGAGTGAGTATGAATGAGTGAGTATACTCACCTATTCGGAAGCACCGCCACAGGGGACTTAGGGTTAGACTGCGAAAGTGTGGGAGTTAGGGTGGGGGGGATTATTGCTTATGGTTAGGCTGTGGCGGGTGACTTAGGGTTAGGCTGCGAGGGGGAGACTTAGGGTTTGGGCTAGGGAGCGTGTTGAGGGAAACGGCTATCGGAGCACCATGTTCGGTGCTCCGGGGATCGATTGTTAGGCCTCATTGAGTTCAGTTCTGAACTGGCTGGGAGCGAGTGGCCCTTTCAAAATAGGGTGTTCGCTATGGGGACCCACTCCCGTCCATTACAGTGCCTTCTTCTTACACTACAGTTATCAGAGACCTTAGAACATCCTCTTTAAAGTTTATAATCTGATACCTCCCCTCTATGCCTGGCATAGCTTAAATCAGAATAAAAGAAAACCCCAAAAACTCCATAAACTATATGCAGATATTTGTGTAGATCTATACCTAAGCACTTCAAGCTTTTCCAGCAGTTAACAGGTTGGTTGGTGTACAGCGGAGCAATACAATGCCACATTTAGTCACCAGTATCTGGTTCAGACTGCTCTACAAGCTGTTAATTAGGTGGCACTCCAGGACTCTCTATTAGATAATAATCACAGCATCAAGTTCTTTAGCGCCAATATTTCAGTTCTTTATTAGAACTTTCATCAGGGAATAAAGTGCAACTCAACAAATGTATAACTTACCCCACGCAAGTGATCCTCCCCAAATCGTAGGTGAAAACAATTCCAGTTTGCAAGTTTTGGCAACCAATTAAACAATGTTCCTCAATATCTGCACTTGTACAAGACCCAGTCAGGATTGCACTGCTGGGTGATTTTGTCCCAGCAGTTTCAAAGACCAACACAGTCACCCAGTTGATAAGCTGGCAGCTTCTCCTTCACAGCGATCTGGTCACCAGGTCCAAATTTCTAGACGTCATGGCGACCTGGCTTACTTGATATTTGACGAGCCCTATTATAATGTACACATTAGTATGTCCGTTACCGTTTGCGAGTCCTCGCTGCGAGGGCTCACATTGCCAATTAGGGACAGCCGAAAATTGCTTTTCAGCAGTCCCTGTTTTGAATGAGAGCCCTTTCAGAATGTATTTTTTATTTTTATGAGTGAGTGAGTATTAATGAGTGAGTATACTCACCCATTCGAACCACCGCCACAGGGGACTTAGGGTTAGGCTGTGAAAGTGTGGGAGTTAGGGTTACACTGTGGGGGGGGGTGACTTAGGATTAGGCTGCGAGGGGAAACTTAGGGTTTGGGTTAGGGAGCGTGTTGAGGGAAACGGCTATCGGAGCACCATGTTCGGTGCTCCGGAGATCGATCGCTAGGCCTCATCGAGTTCAGTTCTGAACTGGCTGGGAGTGAGCGGCCCTTTCAAAATAGGACCGTTCGCTATGGGGACCCACACCTGTCCATTACAGTGCCTTCTTCTTACACTACAGTTATCAGTGACCTTAGAACATCCTCTTTAAAGTTTATAATCCGATACCTCCCCTTTATGCCTGGCATAGCTTAAATCAGAATAAAAGAAAACCCAAAAAACTCCATAAACTATATGCAGATATTTGTGTAGATCTATACCTAAGCACATCTTCTACTTTAAATAACCAATATAAGGTTAAGATTACTGCAAGCTTTCACAACACATGTGATCTGAAGTCATGGCTTAATGGGTGCTGAAAGCCTGCAGTATTTTAAAATTCCATTGCTCACTCAAAGCAATATTTTTGCATCCGAGTTTATATCCGTGATAGATATATCTTTTGTCTTTTCCTTTCTGCTCACTTTGAAAAACCAGCTATTTAAATTATCGTCTCTGTGGACTCCCTCCTGTCTCTTCTCTGTTTATCTGTTATTTAACATCTGCCTGGGCAGGAAGGAAAGAAGCAATTCATGCAATGTAAAACCTTTCATTTTTTACCCTGTTTTATGTATCGATTATTGCACTATTGCAAGATACTGCTTTACACTGTTGTTTAGAATATCATTTACTTTTTTTTTATTATTAGGAGCCTATGTTGTGCTCTTTCTGCATAGTACACACTTTGATGTTAAGTTTTATATTGCTTTTTAGGAAAAAGATTTGTTAAATGTTGTCTTGTAGTTATCTCAAGCCCAGTCACAGATCAGTTGCAATCTTAGAGAAAATCCTAATCAAAATCTTAAGCAGTGTAGTCAAAGTCATCTCTATTTCAGTCCTGCAACTAATTAATGACACGTTTTCAATATATTCCTATGTGAACCCCCTTTACTTTTCACCTTACTTTGCTTGTTAGAATAGGTAACACCAGTTCTCTCAGTTCTGCTCAGTGGCCTTTGTGTCTCTACCAAGAACATTAGGAAAGATGTGTAACTACATTGAGCACAGGAGGTTGGCAATCTATGGCACCACTGCCTTTAAATCCACTGTATTTATATTGCCTCCTGTCCTCTCCCATCTACTCTGAAAGCAAAACAGGGGCCACTTCTTTGTATGCAGTTTTCTGTGCATGCGAAGATGACATCTCTGATCTTTCCAGGGGCACAGGAGAACAGAGCTACATCAGAAACACCCTCAGAAATTCTGTGCCGCACGCTGCCTTGTTGGCAGGTTCTGAGTTCAGTTATAAGGTGCTGTGCCATTATCTGCTCCTTCATGTCACCAAAACAGCAGCTATGACTGCAATAGAAGATCAGGCTACATTGTTGAATAGAAAAAGAGTCCTTATGTATGGTTCCAGTCTACTTGAACCATACATACGCACTCTTTTTCAATTTCAATTTTGTATATTTCAGGACTATTGTGGGACTATCCTACGTCCTAGTGTTGGTTTTAAGTTTAACTGTTTGTCTTATACCCTTATTTTCTCTGCAGGGTAGATTGTTGTTTGATTCTCTTGATAGCAAACTGTTTTTGAGTCACTTTATGCAGCCTGATGTCTGGTTGATTGCATCAAAAGAAAATTTGGTTTCCAGTTTCTTGGACACCCTGTAAGTGGGGTAATTAAGAGCTTGATATGTCCAATGGTGGGCATCCATGATCCTGGGAGTGTCCATCTTGTGTGCAGATACCTTGGTGTAGTAGTAAGGGCTTTGTACCAAAATCAGGTAAAGAATGAAGGGAAGCTTCATGCATTTGACATTACAGTGGGCTCGTCACACACCCTCCGATGACATTACTTGGAAATACACTTTATAAATCACACTTTTGCCACTCTACTAATGTTATATATCCTTAAGGTCATTTTTTTTATCCATTCAGAAACTGATTGCTTGCTGAAACATGGGGATATAGGTGTCTTTTCTAACATGGAGCACTTACTGAATCTAGTTAGAAGAATAGGTTTCTGCAGGCGTGGAGCTTGAGATCACTGTGAACAATTAGTGCTGCAATAGCTGCTTGCTCCTAAGGAACAGCATGAATGACTCTTCTGCATGTCTCCGAATGTGTGTGAGGAAGAGGAATCCACCTTATGACCATGAACAATTTTCTATGACAATACAGTCTCTGATTTACAGCTATTTGCACCTTACTGTGTTTTTCACCAACATGTGCAATGCTTAGGAGCCATAACATTGCAGCTTATTCTATTTGTGTAGTTAGGATGCTTCAATTAAATAGTGTGATCAGGAATTCCACTCATTTCTGTTTTACATTAGTACTCACAACTGTGGTTATGAATCTTATGCCAATGTTGTGAATTACGATATTATGTCTGAAATGTGCACATTAATGTCAAACCTGGCCTCAATGATAGGCTTTGCAAACGTGTTAGCGTTAAACAGCCATCCTCCGACATACTGTACAGTTGGGCTATTTAATTCCAAAGAGTTAATGGCAGGCTAAGGATTGTAACTGTGCTGAGCAGCAAGTTTCTCTTGCATGGTACTTTAGCAGATTATTCTTTTAAATAGTTATCATTGGAACAGGAGTAATGCAGACTGTTATGACATGTGATTGGGGATTGCCATGTGAGGCTGTGCATTAAGGGTTTAGATATTACTAAGGATTCAACACAGCAGTAGCAGCAGATTAAGGAGGGGACTTCTTACAGAACTCAAATTACTTTCAGAACTTCATATAACATCCTTCCAAATGATTAAGCAAGTGGAAATATCACAGGCCATCCTGTTAATAAGAGCTGTAAGATTAAGCTAGTTTCAGACTGAATGTAATGCAATCTGTGGATCCTTGTTAAAAGGGACATTTTAGGGTAGTTTCAATAATTGCCTTCTAGTAGCACAGCAGAGCAGTATTAAGTGTAAGGAGTTTTATCAAATATCGTAGTGGTGCTGGAAGAGGACGTTGCATAATGGGGGAATTTCACTTTTTTTTCCCCCGTTAGTTGTCAAAAAGTTCAGTTACCATTTTCTGCCTTCCACCAATTAATAGCCACAAGGTCTATCATTAGCTTTAGAAGTAATAGTTTTGCACTACAATAATGTATATGTAAGGTCCCTCAAATATAATATTATATTATCTCAGCTGTTTGCTTAATGTGTTGCACAAATAACAATGGCGAAAAAATGTGTTAACAATAACTAATTTGACAGTGATACAGCTGGCACCGCATTATTGGATATATCATTGCCAATTTAGTTAAAACAAGTATAGTAGTAAAATATATATATA
>WWET01000098.1:883487-894035 GCA_011038615.1 Limnodynastes dumerilii | reverse complement strand
ATGGCGGCGCCCATGCACCGGAGCTCCGGCGCCAGATTCCACGTGGGACGCCGACCAGGGACTTCGTGCCGCAGATGGTGAGTATAGAGGCTGTCACTGAGCTAGTGACAGTCTCTGACACTGAAGCGAAGATGCCGCCGGCGGTCCAAGGAACGGGTAAGTGCGGTGTCTGCCGCGTACTTTGTGACACAATAACATATCAATTTATACAATCCAACATTATTACTCTTAAGCAGTATATGGGGGCCCCCCTGTTATAGAGCTAGCTCAATATGTATGTAACAATCTGCATAATACACATATATAATATTCAAAACTGATGATTAGTTCAGAGCATTATTGACTTGTAACACAATATTCTGTTCCTTTTTGTCAAATGCAGATACCAATCCTTTTATCAAACAAGTGTCAATCTGTATATCACACTCCAATTTACAGTTCGGTATATTTCTTCTGTTTTTACTCATTCACCCTCTTGCCTTTTTGATTATTAAGATCCACTGGTGATATATTTCACAGTTGATACATTTAATTCACAATGTTCTATTGTAGTGCACTTCTGATACTTATTTTACACATGATAAATTTGATTTGAAAATGTCTATTGGAGTAGCAGTATAATGCAAGTGTTTCACTTCAGCTGTTCTGTGTATAATATAGTTTCTAAATAGCACACTCAATTCTTGTTAGGGTAATCTTCTGTCTTTAATATTGGGCCCACAAATATTGCTTATGATAGACTTAGACTTGACAATAAGTCTCTGCCATTGACTTCAGATTTAAAATATGATATCCACATAAAACTTCAATTTTGTACAGCAGGTCACAATGCAATGAATGAATGTCAATTGGGACTGGATCCATTTTTAACAGGTAAGGCGCCATTGAGCCCCCGATGGTTCACCATGACCACTGAGCTCCTGAGCACAGTTTTTGTTTAAAATACTAATGTATACAGTATTTAAACAAAAATAGGCTGATCCAAAGTTTGAAGGAAATAGAAAAAAAGGTGAAAATGTGCCCATGGACAAATCATTTTAAATGAAAGTGGATGTTTAAACTGCACAAACCTCTCTGCTAATGACACCCAAATCTATGTCTCATCCCCTTATCTCTGCGTGCTCACCTTCACTTTCCTCTCCAGTTGCCTCTCTGCTATCTCCATTTGGATATCTGAGCATTTGCTAAACTTAACGGGGCTGATCCAGAGACTGTGCTGCAATGTTATACCGCGTTCACATTGACACTGCCTAAAAAGCCGGATTTTTAGGCAGGGGGCAGAATTTTGAAAATTTCAAAGTGGTGCGTTCAGACTGAGCTGAAAGCATCGGCTTTTTTAGAAGCCGGCAGCAGGGAAAAAAGCCGGCTTTTTAGTTCAATCTGAAGCAAAAAGCTGGCTATTGAAAAAGCCGGCAAAAACCCTTCTTTTTAGCCGGGTCTAAGACCCGGCTAGAGAGACCCGGGATTTGCGTTCAGATTGCCAAAAAAAAGCCGGGGTTTTCATGAAAACCGGCAATTTCATGAAAACACCGGCTTTTAGGTGGTAATCTGAATGGGATATTAGTGGTCCCTGAGGGCTGAGGTTGGGGAACACTGGTCTTTATCATCAGTTCACACAGTAATGTTAGTAGCAGGTCATTTTCATATGGAAAGAGAAAGAATGCAAGTTTTGTGTAAATCATGTACTGCAAAGGGAAACTGGAAAACAAAAGTGGTTTTGAATAGAGTAGATGAAAGTTAATATGGGGGTTGATGAATTTTTAAGCTAGTCTGAAGAGATGAGTTTTAAGACCGTGCTTGCAAGTTCAGATAGTAGAGGGTAGTCTAAGTCAGCAAGAAAGGTTATTCCACAGATAGGGTGCATCTTAGTAGAAGTCAATGTTCTCCCCAGAAAATGTTTTCAGCCGTGTGGTATTAAGTAGCAGCTGGGTGGGGGCAGTGTAATACTTTGCAATAATTATTGACGGGATCCAGACATACGTTCTCACTTCGAACCGCCTCGATGGTGCTGCACTACTGGGAACTAAGCTTCTGGGGCATTACAATGTGCCTTTCTTGTTACTATATTGTTCTGTTGGTTGTGAGCTACAGGCGGAGGCAACGAGAAAGGGCTGTCATGTGTCTCCAGCCATCCAATATTTTCCCCCTTCTCTGTGTGCGAATGATGCTGGCGTGACCTTAGGTCATGTCAGCGTCACACTGAAGGAAAGGAAGCTGCAGGTTGTCTTCTATACAGAGTTTCTGTTGCTTCTGCTTGACGTGCAGCAGTGTCAGAAAGCCTTTACAGCCCATTGGAGCACAATCAGGACTGAAAGCTGGAGATCACAATCAACGTTTTGGTCAGGTCTGGCCGGGTGGTAAGCTAAAATTGCCGGGTGGTGGCTAAAATGCCCTGGGGAGAACACTGGGTCCTATAGTAATATTGGACAGAAGTTACACCAGACAGCATTGATAGAACAACTAATGTATTGCTCCAATAATTGCAGATATATCTTAATATCTGAGTTAATGGTTTATGTTTTACTGAATGAAAATATTGCTGGATTACAAATTGAAGCTGCAGTAATCATCCACGATCTGACAAATTTTTTAGATAATCTATTGATTGGGTAGGTCAAACAAACCTGAACTACCAGCCAACTAGTATGCCAGTCCTATTTCCAACATGATACAGGTGCTAGCTGAATGGCGACTGTATCATTTTTTGAAACAACGTGAAGATAGAATATTTCTATAGAGAATTGGAAACTATTTACCTGTTCCCAATAGCTACAGGGTGCGGAGAGTAAATTAGGGTTAAGCTGCGGTTGGTATAAGGTTAGGATTTGGCTCTGGAGTATGGAGGGTTAGGCTTCGGGGCTTGCGAAGTTAGAGTTAAGCTACAGGACATTGGGCCGGATCCAGAACTACATCCGTCTTCCATAGATGGACGTAATTCAATAAACAATAGCTACTGCGCATGCGTGGTAGCTATTGTATGTAATCTGCGTATCGTTTTGATACGTAGATTGCGTATATGCGGTCTAAAAGATTACGTACAATAGCTACTATGCATGCGCAGTAGCTATTGTTTATTGAATTACGTCCGTTTATGGAAGACGGACGTAGTTCTGGATCTACCCCATTAAGGGTTAGGGTTAGGATTGCATATGCACTGGCTTAGCATCTGTATGTCAGCGATTTTCCTTAATTGTGGCTCCGGCCTCCTGTGCATAAGGAGGGTATGAAAGGATTTTTCATCAAAAGAGTAGTTCCCCAAAATAAGGCCTGAATTTATAAGCTGCTGTAATAGCTCGGAGAAAAAGGACGGCTCTAGCACTGTCTTCCATCAAATAGACCAAAATGTAATTAAAGCTTAAAACAATGTTTTAGTCTGCAGAATCTCAATTTCTTGGAACTGTATCTTTTTCTTTATTGGAAAACCATTTACTAATCTGGGGCATAAAATACAGCGAAATTCAACAATTCCTTAGGTGTGTTATATGGTCTATAAAAATGTAAATGTTTCCGCTTATTTTCTGCTGTAGCCATGAACAAACCAGCCTGCTATTTTAAAGCTCTCTCTGCTGTAACGCACTTAGATTGGTGTGTCTGAGGTTCACAATTACACCGTTCTTTCCAGCTGTTTATTTAGCGGTAAATATTTGAGATGTGTCTGTGTTTATGCGGCCACCAAGTTTGTTTAACAGTTCTTGTGGACCTCTGTGCCAAATTAGATATACACTCTATTTTCGTTTCAAAGATTGCTTCTTTTTATTTTTTCTCTTCGTCTCTGAATATTTCCATAACATCTTTTATAAAGGCTTTGATTTCTGATGAAAATTTGTTATTTTTATTTAGTAATTTTAACAGCATTTAGAAAGTTATGATTTTTTTTTTTTTGTTTTTTTTTTATTCTCAGAAGTCAGAATCACATTTAGGGAAATATCCGACAACACCATGTAACGCTGGACATAGCTAATCTATTGCATATGTAAGGCAGTCTGTGTGTTAAGCAGGATGAACGGTTTCTAAACATCACAGTTTATGGACTACAGATGTGGGGTTATGTTCATTAGTAGATGGTAATAAATGACAGTACAGTTTCAACTTTCAAACCTATGAAAATCCTGCATAAGTATTTATCATGCAAGTAGCTTTTATATAGTGTCTTAATATTATATTATGGTGTTTACGCACAGGGGACTGGATCCAGACTTAAGTAAGTGCTTGAAATTGTTTACTCCTGGGCTAAAACATGTTGATTGCAGGGGAGTCATATTTCATCTTTTGCATCCGTATTAGAGTTATGAGGTTTCCTATCCCAAGTCTAAATAACAGTGTGATAGTATCTGTGTGCAATAAGCAATTCAAAGATATATCCCTGCATGCAAAGAATGCAATTAACTTGACTCCCCCTGTAATCAACATGGTTAAGCCCAGGAGTAACTCATTTCAAGCACTAAAGTCTGGATCCAGCCCAGGGCTTGTAAGTCTATGCAGTGGAGGCTTACAAATGCTAAGTGCGATCCTAGATTCCATCTGTCAGAGGATAGTGCACTCCCCATCCATTCCCCTCACACCTACGCAGCTTCCTACCTTAACTTTTACACACATGCCTATGCTTAAAACCCCTTTCACATCACCACCAAAAACCCATGTATTTGGTGGTGATCTGAAAGATACAGAGGTCCTGGTCCCAGGTCTAATGACCCAGAACTCAGACACAGGGGAAAAAAAGGCTATGCTATGCAACAGTAAACAAGTCCCTCCCCGGGAGCTGCATGCAGCCCCTTCACAATGTTAGGGCAGAACCGGGACCCAAATTTTCCCTTGTCTATCCTGAAGTGTTTTAAGGGATCCACTCGGGTTTTAAATGTTATTTTTCCGAAAAGCCCCTGCAATAACCCGGGTTGAAAAACATGAGTTATTGCTGGGATGGTGATGTTAAAGCGGCATAAAGGAGTTGTTCATAGCCCTTATTGTACGATATAAATTGCTTTACCCGCCATGCATGCTTACAAACTGTATGATTGGCTAGTTGTCACACCCTGCAATCATAGAGCACCACAGCATGGAATCCAGCATCAGTGATAGTGCGTTCCAATGCATTACAGCCATGTGCATGTATATGGTCACACTGGGTACATATGCATTCGGAATATGCTGTCTCTTGGAACTGGTACCATGTTTGCATATTTTAGATTTTGAGGTATAATCCATGTGATCACCGTAGTAGTCGTCTTGTCGCCTTTGTGCTTTTCCAGGCACAAAAGTACACTTGGGTGAGAACTAGGACTTATGTCGCAATGCCTCTCCTTCTGGCACTGTTTCTAATTACATTGCCATCAACTGACAGCTTAAAGTTGTCATCTGCCGGCTGTGGCCTCCCTTCCACCTCCTGCCGGCAGGGGACAGCACTAAGCTATCAGCTTATGGCAATGGTTAATTTAGCACTCAGTTAGTACTGAGCACTGTCTAAGCTACCCGCAGCTGACAGTTTAGGCTTAAACTGTGGGTGCAGAGCGGGCTGCTGTCATGGACTACCCTCCTGCGGGTCTCAAAGCAGCCACATCCCCTACACCTTTACTAGTTACACTACTGAGCTTCACAATCCTACTTTATTACTGCATCAATGTTTTTAAAAGCTGTTGGTTCCCAGTAAAGCTGAATTGTGGACATTCTGGGCTATATTTAGTGGAGCTACTAAGGGTAACTATGGCAGCCACTCAGATTATGGCTTTCATTTACCCTTAAATACACCTGTTAGCATACAAATGATGGTGTTGTATTAACAATTTAAATAGACACCATTATCACAAGCATAGTTTAGGAGCTTAAGTTAAGGGCAGGGAACCCGATACCAGGTCTCTTTTTCCTGTTTTTTTTCCCCTCTCTCCCTTGCTTTTTAGGATGTTTTCATATCAGTATGTTCTTGATTTCCAGACGGGACATATTGCAATGGTAGTGAAGGGGGTCAGGCGATCAAGTTGCCGCAATGGCTCGAAGCTTGGTATGTTGTACCAGCTTATTGTCTAAATTGGAAGCCAGTTCTACTGAATGGGTCTTGTTTTGCACCCCAACAAGGTTTTAAGATGTTTTTGTCAGCCCTTTTAAATGCAGTTGGGTGCCTCTGGTTTTCACTTAACAGTTACTTTCATGTGATAAAACAACTGACACCTCTTTATTATTGTTGCCACCCACTAAATATATAGACTCCACTTCCAATCAGAACCAACCCGTATAATAAACGAGTATAAAAAGGTGTTGGAATAAATTCCAAAACACCCAATCAGCGCTCGGTTGAAGACACCACTGCTATATATGATTCAAGACAAGGGGGGAGATATATATCATTTGTTCTCATATGAAGAAACTCAGCAGCATCTCTGGGGGGGACTAGTCCCCTTTGAAAAAACAAGAAAAAATAAATAAAGAGTTGCGCTATGGGATTCCTCTAAAAAATATATTTATTAAAATAACCAGATATAGAATATATTTCTATATATCCCATAGCGCAACTCTTTATTTATTTTTTCCCGTATAATAAACACCTTTTTAAATCCAGCAATGTCTCATTGTGATTATTTGTGTCCAAATCACTGTCTTACTGGTGAGAGGGAATGGCCAAGCATTCAGCCGCTTACCGATGTATGGCACTACTGCTAATATAATTTAGACCACAAAGCTTTTTAGAACCGCTGTTTTATTATTTTCTGCTATATTATCTGTTCACTCATTGCTGGATTCTTATCAGCGTTTTCTTATGCTGTCTAGTATTTAAAGGTGAAACCATTAACATGCCCTGTCAAACACTTTTTGAAAATATTATTCTTTAGTTTTTATAAAATAAGCTTGTTTTGACCTTATCTTTCAGGAAGTAACTTTTTCTAGTTCTTCCATTCTCATTAATATTTCACGCACTTGTGATGGATAGTCTTTATTTATACGTGTCTGAGGTTGTGTTGTGTGAAGAGGACTAATTTTATAACATTACATATTCATGGCCAGGGAAGGATGGGATCGGAACTTATTATTAATGTGTCACAGTGGGAAACTTAGTCTGCATTCATTTGTGATCCTTGTTAAATCTGGACTGGTCAGCAAACAGTAACATGTTTGTTGTAGGTTTTTTTGTGTTTATAGGTTGCATACATTGTTTATTGTTTTTTTATTTTATTTCTGTTATTTCTGTTTATTTCTGTTAATTTATTAGCATCTAAGAAAATCATTTGGGGTAAATGAACAGTTTGAGTTTCTTGTAATTTCTGTTTTGTGACATGCAAATATCTTCAATTTTTTTTTATAAATAAATGCTTTTTCAAAACGTGTAGTTTTTTTTTGTTTTGCTTTGACTGCAAGGGGGTTTATGGGGTGTTAAGGAATATTGTTAACATTGTGTCCTTATGCTAACATTCTGATCTGGGTTGGGCTCATTGAACGCCCTTGATGTAGGGGCTGCCTACTTTCTATCTCTTCCCTCCGGTAGATCTCGGAGGGAAGGGATAGATGCCGGTATGGGTGTGTGGCTTATTGACATGTTTATGCAAATCACATCATTAAGCCCGCCCCCTACCCATCACTACTGTAATTCTCAGTGTTCCAAGGGATGAGCTGATGAAAAAAAATCACATCAAGTCTCACCCATCCCTAATAACACTAGGGATTACTGTAATGAGAGGCAGGGAGGCCTCTCATGCTGGAGATTTGCAGACTCTCCTGGGATATCGGGAGAACTACCCAAATTGTGGGTGTCTCCTGGATATTTCAAGAGAGTCGGCTACCCTGCCATACATTGGAATATGTTAGTCAATACCTTCACTTGCAGCATTAAGTTGTGGTCTAGTCTGAATCGCTGAACTTGTGGGCATTTCTGTTCTGGGCTTGTGCAGTGCATAGGACATACGCCATGGTCTGGACTAGGCCCTGTGGTCCGGATTCACCGTTACGTAGTTTTCATCTTACTTATGTTGTTTTAAGAATTGAGCTACTATGCATGCGTAGTAGCTTATTTACACTATCGACGTACCATTTCTGGACGTAGATTACTTAAGCGCGGTCTTTGGAGAAGCTTATTTCTGCTATCTACGTACTATTTCTGTATGTAGATTGCGTAAGTGCGGTTTTTACGCATACGTAGTAGCGCAATTCTTAAAACAACATACATAAGACGAAAACTACGTGACTGTGAATCCGGACCTTAGTGTTGTTATACACATTCACACAATCGTCGTCACTATATAGGAACTTGAAAAATCATTACATTGGAGTAGATCCAGAACTACGTTTGCCGTACGTTTATTCGCGTAGCGTATTTTCGTGTGCGTATATTCTATACACTCCCCTAGTAACACCCCTTGAACGTACGTATTTTGTCAAAATACGCATTCCAAACCCTACCTTAACTTTTGCCAACGTAACCGCAGTGATCCCCACACGTACGTATGGGCAACGCGTATTTAAGCAGCTAAGCACGCCCATACTGTACACTTTAAATACAAACCCCCGCCTACTTAACGTATTTCAGACGTATTTTGGACTCACGTAAAATTGGCACGCCCACACGTAAGTATTTACGTGACACATACGTGAATGGCCCATACGTTCACAATTACGCTACGTTACTGAGCGTATTTTCTATGGTGCGCATGCGCAGTACTTACCAAAAGGCAATTTTACGTCTCTGCCACGCGTAAATTCGCTCACAACCGTTGTTCTGGATCTGGGCCCTTCACTTTAAATGGTGTGGAGGCAGCTGGATTTAAAATACCCAAGTAACAAAATAAACTAGGCAAAACATGTAGAATTAATATCATCACTATGGAGAGGCAACAGTGGGCGAGACAAATATTGTGCTGGTCATTCACCTTTGCAACCGTCTAGAATGCTTACTAGTCTGTGTAAATCATGGCCTCTGCTCCTACATCATTGTTTCCAACTCGATAGCAAGTGATGAAAGGAGCCGTTAACATTCTTACACACTACTGTCCTGTGGATAGCCAGCAATTAACAGAAGGACCTGTCGCAACCTTTATTACACAATATCCTGGCTGAACATAAGATATTATAATACGTAATGCTGATTTACTCATATAACAATATGATGCCACTGTGTATGATTTAGATAGTATGTGCTCTTGTAATGTCACACCCTGAGCCTGTGAACTGCTGCTCATTCCACCTTGGTTATGAAAACCAATTTGGATTGTGAGGTATAAATAAAGGCTTTGAATTTTAACGTACCATTCTATGAACTGTAAAGGAAGGGTCAAGTTAGACAAGGGGGGGGGATTACACAGGGGGGGGGGGGGGGTGTTAATACTTCTCACTGTGTGGCATTAGCATCTATGGTAGCCAGGAGGTGCCGAAAATTGAAGACAACCCTATTGGACTTTTCCTGTTTAAAGCTACTTCCCTCACCAGGGCTTAGAATACCATAATTAAATACCTACCCCCTGTTTAGTTAAACACATGTTTATGGTATAAAGATTTTCTGCTGGCACCAGTATATACACCATAAAATATAAGTCTGGAAGGCAATCAAGAATTTGACCCCTTTAAAATAAATACTGGGTAGTAAGAAAATAAAGAATTTGGGGAATTGGATAGATTGGTTAGATAGTTTAACTGTGGGTGGAGTGAGTTATATTGGTCTTTTTTTTTATACAGAAATATTAGTATAGACTTGTACCTCCTTTAACATTCGCTAAATATTTATGTTTCCAGTGCACTCTAAAAACCCCCAAACAGTATTTTTTATGTATTCTTTTCTTTCCGCATTATTATTTTGCTTATGAAATGGTGGTTACTAATAGATCTACAGCCCTAGTTAAGATTTGTGTAAAGCTTTTTTTTTTGTCCCAAGTGTAAACAGTGAAATGATATCTAGTGTAATGTGAATTGTCAGTCAAAATTACCAGTTTTTTTTTCTTTTTTCCCTGCCGCAAGGGCGCTTCTCTGCCAAGCTCCGTAATATTGTTGTAGTAGCGTTCAAGGCTGTCAGCAGTTTTGGGTTTCTCTACAGAGGGCCATAACAGTGTGTAGAAGTATGGAGCTTCCTGTCAGGGGAAATACAATAATTTTGATGTATATTTGTTGGTGCCAAACTGCAATTAAATGGATGTTTGGGAAAAACAAAGGATTTATTTTACCCAGCCTACAATTTGTTATTTGATTAGCAAATCACATAATTTATATATGCCCTTTTTTTTCCCTTCTTAATAAGTAAAGCTAGCCGTCTGCATTAATAGTGCAAGAGATTGCCTTGAAATAAGTCAGTCTCTTACTGGATTCCTGTCCCTGACTACACATTCTTCTCGCTCATGGGTCTATTAATTTTTAAATATTCCTCCTTTACATTTATTTACTTTTTCAAAGAATAAGTGACCTCTTAGAACGTAACAATCTATAGATGTTATTTATTCAATGGGGAGATGAAAAATGATAACAGAACTATCCAGCATTATTGTTTCAATATTTTGTACTTCGCATATCCGTATGTGTGTGGTTTTGTGTCGCGTTTAAGAGCAATAAGTTTGGTTTTATATAGTGAAAGAAATAACTTTTGAG
>WWET01000098.1:869256-882736 GCA_011038615.1 Limnodynastes dumerilii | reverse complement strand
ATATTTATTTTTGTGTGATTAAGCAGCAAGAACATACTGGATCACTGCTCAGACTGAAATCCAGGCCAAATCTGAATCGGCCACACACGTTGATGGATAAAACTAGGTGATTATATGTCAGACTGATGAGAGCTTTGTCCCAGATAGGGCAGAATTTAGGAGAGACATCTGTACCATTCACTGCTAAATTGCTATTGTAATACTGTACTGTGCAAATTGAAGGGGGTTTAGGAGGCCCCCAGACACTGGCCACTATTACATCGTGCTTTCATCATCCATATCCTAGTGCCACCAATGTTGGGAGGTTTGGCTTTTAGAGGCAACACGCAGGTTTTGTAGTGAACTACATATTCCTTTGACCATTCTCCAGCCCCTTTTCCTATCAACTTAAAATACATGGGCAATGCTGGGGGCAATGCATTGGAAGAATGTGCCTCCATACTTGCCAGAGCTCTCATAATGTCTGGGATGGAATTTTGGCTGGCAGATCTCCAGCATTTGGCCAAAGCTGGGCTTCATTCCAGAAATGTTACTGCTTAGCCCTGCCCCTGTCCTAAGCAGAGTTATGGGTCACAGAATTGCGAATTAATGGGATGGGGCTTAATGAAGTTATTTCATGCAAATGACTCAAGTCCCAGCCCTGCTTATCAGTTCTGTGACCCATAACGTTACTAAAGATAGGATGGGTCTTCATAACACAAATTGCATGAATACTGTCTGCTGATTCTCCCCTCTGGGTTCTCCCTGAAGGAAGAAATTAAAAGTTGACTCGCCTTCATGTACCATGGAGCAAAACATTCCTTTCTATTGTCCTTAGCAGGTAAGAACAGGTTGGAAAGCATCTGCACCCATGGTAGCTGGCTCCAGGTGCATGGCCAGACAAATTGACCTGGGCACCATGCTTCTGTCCCAGTATACTTTCCTGAAAACTGAATCCCTCATATTTGTCTGTGGCTTCTTTAAAACATATTGCTTTGCTTACAAGATCACTGGATGCAATGTAATGTCTGCAGTTAATGACATGTCTGCTAATCAAATAGATTTTGGTTGTATTGTAACATGTACACTGCTATTTAAAACCTAGGTGCCAGATTGGAGATGTTGCCTATAGCGACCAATCAGATTCTAGCGCTTACTTTCCTATTGCATGCTAGAGAATGTCAGCTAGAATCTGAATGGCTGCTATGGGCAACACCTCCACATTTCCAAACCAGCAGCTTAGTAAATCTGGCCCTAGGTCTCTTCCTTGTTATATCTCAATGCACCTTAATGGGGAACCCTCGCTGGCCAGAAGTAAGTCTTGTATTTCATCAGTCTGTAGGGTTAACTCTTATTAAAGAGCCCATGTAGCAATTGGCCAATCAGATCCCCAAGCAATAGACAGCGGCTGGCAACAGCCGAGATCTACCTGAATTTTCGGGCTTTAGCATGCAGAGAATGGTGAAAGTACAGAAATCTGAATGTGTGCACTTTGTAAAGGAATGCCTACTCTATATTGTGCTAAGAAAACACACCCACTTGTGATTGCAACCCAGACACTTTTTATGGTGGTGTTTGAAGTGTCCCTCCTTTTAGTTCTAGACGGGTCACAATGGGCCTGATTCACAGTTAGGGGTTAATTTTGTACTTTAACCTCCACCGCGGAGGGTAGAGTATGGAATTGGTTGATCTACAACCCCACATGTAGAAGAACAGGGAACCTACATGTTGATTGGGGATCTGCCACCAGGACCCTACCTTAAGTGTTCCTAGTGTTTGGAATACTAAATCGTAAGTAAATGCTTAGCCAAGCCCTCACTGTACAATTTAAATGCCTGTACCCACCCACCATGTGTATCTCATATCCATATAGGGGGTTGGCACATCCGCAGTGCGGGGAGATAATATCCGCACAGAACAGTGGTCACAGTTTAGTTTCACGTAAAATTTGGTCTCTGTATTGCAACGTGACATATTGTTTATCATTTCAGAGGTCTTTAACGTCCACTTAATCTGCAGCACATTATGTCTTATAAGTAAATACTGAATCAGTTGTAATTACAGGATTACAAGGAAACAAAAGACAGGTCTGGTGCTCCATACAAACATGATATAACACTATGTGTCAGCACATACATAAAAAGGAGGCGTGGTTCACAATATAGCTATATTGGGTTAAGCTCACCTGCCCAGCGTCAAGGCACCTCCTGTATGTGAGTCACTATCTGTGTGCTATATGTGTAATCAGTAGGTCTGTATTAAGACACAATTACCATTTGAAAAGGCTGTACCTCTTCTATTTATTTATACACTTGCACTCATTTCATATATTTGAATCGAAGCGCGGCCTTGTGTTTTCTTGTATTTACTTGATTACAAACAATGGGCTGGATCCAGACTTAAGTGCTTGAACTTAGTTACTCCTGGGCTAAACCATCTCGATTGCGAGTGAATTGTATTCTTTGCATGCAGGAATATGTCTTTGAATTGCTTACTGCACACAGATACTGACCAGCTTTACTATCACACTGTTATTTAGACTTGGGATAGGAAACATAACCTCTCAACTCTAATACTGTTTGCAACAGATGAAATATGCAGGGTCGCCATCAGGGGGGGACAGCTGGGCCTAGTGTCCCAAGCCCGGACAGAGAGGGGGCCCAGGATAGCCCCAGACCACCTCTCTGTCCTGCCCAGGACACTAGTAAATTCTTCGTTGGCAGAGGTCTGAATGCCTTGCCACCGCTGTGAAGATCCAGGCCCGCGGCACTGGGTGATGATGTCACAACGTGACATCATCACATATGCTGCAGCGCTGTCTGGATGCCGAGGAGGAGGGAGCACGCGCAATGGAGGAAGAGGTGAGGAGGGGCTGGTGGCTCATGATGGGAGTATTGTGGGGCGGGGAGGGGAGACTAGAGACACATGATGGCAGTATTGTGGGAGGAAGGGGAAACTGGATACACATGAAAGACCGCTTACCCAATCCAAGTGAAGTGATGTCCGGGCATGGGAGGGCGCTGCGTCCAGCTGGCCGGAAGACGCGCACCGGCAGTGATGCGTCTGTTGCTGTGGAAATGGCGTCCGTGACCCGCAAGCCATCGGCTCACCACGTGACTGTAAGAAACAAATGTGACACGTATGACATATATGATATGATAAAACCAAAACCACACCATGTAGGCACTTGAGAGCAACAGACGCATCACTGCCGGTGCGCGTCTTCCGGCCAGCTGGACGCGGCGCCCTCCCAAGCCCGGACATCACTTCACTTGGATTGGGTAAGCGGTCTTTTCTTTTTTCTCTTCTTGTCTATTTAAACAGCTCTGTATTTATTAACATGTCACCCTGATGAAAGTACAAACTAAAGTGTACTGAAACGTCGGTATTTTTTCCACAAAATACGGTGTTTTGTATTTATTTCTTGACAAGTCTCTGAGTGCCCTCTGTTTTGGATATATGTTTGCTGATTAAGCTGGGGTAAGCACCGGAGCACATGCAACCACAGCAACGAGTGCCTTCCACTACAGAATATATCTATATGTGTAGATAGATAGATAGATAGATAGACATGCACACACCTATCAGATGTTTGTGTATATATTTACATATATATATTTATTTTTAAAACATACATCTAAATATATGTAGGTGTGTGTATGTATGTATATATGTTAAAAATAAAAAAATATATATTTGATATATGTGTTCGTGTCTATATATCTGATAGGTATATACATGTTAAAAAAAAAAATTCCAGGTGGGGGGCCCTGCATATTTTCAGTCCCGTGCCCCACAATTTCTGATGGCGGCCCTGGAAATATGACTCCCTTGCAATCAACATGGTTTAACCCAGGAGTAACTAAGTTCAAGCACTTACTTCAGTCTGGATCCAGCCCAATGTGGGGCAGCATGGTGGCTCAGTGAGTAGCACTTGTGCCTCACAGCCTGATGTTATGAGTTTGATTCCTGGACTAGGTCTTAACTGTGTGGAAATTGTATGTTCTTCCTGTGTCTAGTCGAGTTTCTGCCACGTTTCCTCCCATACACCAAACACTCGCTGGTAGGTTAATTGGCTACAGACTAAATTAACCCTAGTGTGTGTGTGTATGTATATATGTATGTAAGGGACCTTAGTATGTAGCTCTTATATTGGCAGGGACTGATGTGAATATCATAAGCAAAAATAATAATGCCCTAAAATAATTTTCTGAGACTTATTTTCCAATCAGCATTCTGTAGCTTCCATTCACTTTATACGATAAGCAAAACCAAAGATGATTGGGCGAGGTCCTAGCTTTTAAAGAGTGCCACTTTTATGAATGTTTCATGGGGACCTCCAAAGCACGGACACCAGGTGACTGCCGAGCAGCAGTGTGCATGTGTCTGGAAAGAACTCAGCACTTTTCTGGTGCTAGCAATTCTTTGTCAGTGTTCAGTATGAGCCAGGCTTTGCTGTTTGTGATGATAGAGGTCAGAGGCTAATGGGACATGCAGGACATTGCAGTAGCCTTTTGTTTCCCAGGCTGTGTCTTGCATTTAGCCTTGTGGTGTGACAGTGGTGGGCTCAGTCTGATTTTCCTACGTCAAGCAATGGCTATAAAAGTAGACAGATTGCCCTCTAAGCTTCATTTTATTGGATATTGTAATTGACATATAGTTGTCATTTATAATCATTCGTCCATTCCTGTGAGTAGGGAGCAGTAAAGTTAATTGTGGCTGCTCATTTGCATTAATCTCACCTCTGAAGGGTACTGTAACCCATTAATATCATGTCATGATGAATTATCACAAATAACATTGAGCATATTGATTAATGATCTCTGAGATTTGTATCTCGTTAAAACATTTTGTTAGCTCTTTAAACTTTTAAGCAGGCGGCATGCGTACACAAGAGATGTTTTCAGTTCATGGACGAGGGTAAAGTTGAGCTTAGCAATTTTTTTTTTTTTCTTTTTACATTTGGTCACCAGTTAAATCTCCCCACTAACATAAGCAATTAAAGCTGTTTGCTGCCTTGATGTTCCCAGGAGAACCTGATGTGAGTTTAAGAAAGGCTAAGCGCTTTTTTTTCTGTTGCTTTGCTATGGCACATTACGGATGCAGTCACTCAAAGCAACATACGTTGGATCTTCAATTTTCAGCCATTAAATTTGGCAAAGTATTGCAAGCGGGTGCTTAAGGATTGCAATAGTTTTATAATTGTGCATGACTACGGCAAACGCATACAGACGGAAAAAAACCGTTAGGCCGCATTTTTTGCATTCTTTTCTTACTATTTTGATTTCCATTATTATTAGTATTATTATATTTTGATTTACTTTTATATCCGGAGGTATTGCATTAAAGCTTATATATTACCTTTATTAGTATGTTTGTGTTAATTATGCTTAAATAAAAGATTAAAGGTTTTATTTTGAAAGTATAATCACTATAATCTTTAGTTCACACAGAACTCACCCGATCTTCATTCTGTGTGTGGTTTCTTCGTCATCACCAGTAAGTACACCAGGATTTGTGCAGGTGCAAGTTAATAGACTAAAAAGGTGTAAGTGAGTAATGATTGTATTTCGGAATCATGGATCAGATTCAGAGATTGGAAAAAAGAGAGGAAAGTTATTCCTGGGCAAAACCATGTTGATTTCAGGGGAGTCACAATCTATCTGTTGCAAACTGTATTAGAGTTGAGAGGTGATGTTACCTAGCCCAAGTCTAAATAACAGTGTAAAACTAAAGCATCTGTGTGCAGTAAGCAATTCAATGATATATCCCTGCATGCAAAGAATACAATTAACTTGACTCCCCCTGAAATCAGCATGGTTTTGTCCAGGAGTAACTGTCCTCTCTCATTTTCAATCTCTGAATTTGATCCATGATTACAAAATATGGTCATTATTCACTTGCACATTCTAGTCCATTGATTTGCACCTGAAATGACTAGAAATTGGGACCTGGTGTCCGGATTCATGTGAAGGAGAAACCGGTTTATCTACAAGGTGACCGAAAAGGTCACTCCATAGATTATTTCATCTTCCCTTGCCCGCTGAAAATACAGGGGCAGAATACCGTGGACAGTCTCTGTAGATTCAGCAGGTGAGTTATTAGTGTCTGTGATCCACCACTCTCCTTTTCAGGGCCTCAACTAGGGGATTGTCTGTTGCAGGATCTCTTCCTTTGGTCTTACACTACAGTGGGGGCACAATAATTGGTGGCATTTTATAAACTGGTGGCATACAATGGGCCATATAAAACAATTTTGTACTACACTGGGACTATTGTATCACTTTATAACATCAGGGGCGTCCTGGTACCTTTTTAATAAAAAGAAACAGTTGTGACCTCTTACATGATGCTGAATGTCTGGATATTGAGTGGCACATACTCTATGGGCCTGATCCAGACCTAGTTAAGTGCTTGAACTTAGTTACTCCTGGGCTAAACCATGTTGATTTCAGGGGGAGTCAAGTTAATTGTATTCTTTGCATGCAGGGATATATATTTGAATTGCTTACTGCACACAGATACTGACCAGCTTTACTATCACACTGTTATTTAGACTTGGGATAGGTAAAATCACCTCTCAACTCTAATACTGTTGGCAACAGATGAAATATGACTCCCCTGCAATCAACATGGTTTTGCCAGGAGTAACTAAGTTCAAGCACTTAACTAGGTCTGGATCAGGCCCAATATGACTATAAGGCTGCTTGCTTTTTTTTTATTCGATAGTCTCCCAGCATTGAAAGTCAAGAAAAGTCTTCTAAAGCTTATGACATTCCCAAGTTGTAGCACACTGTAACTTTTCTAATTACTCCCTCCTTCCTAATAATCCCTACAACACAATTCTCTGAATTACGCCCTCATTAAACAAGTATCTTTGAACCAAGGCAGAAATAAGTGGAAAGGCCAGTCAATTGACTATTTTCAGATTCTAGACATTTTTGTGGGCCTTTTGCTCAAACTGGGCTTTTGTGTCATTTGCTTTGTTTCCTATTAGATTGTGAACATGTCTTTCATATATCATTCCCTGACCTTAACCCCTCTCTTCTGTCTAAGATTTCCAAGGGCCTTGCATCCCTATCCACATGGAGGGCCAAACGCTTCCTCAAGCTGAATATAGAAAAAAGAGAAATCATTGTTTTTCCTTCCCCTAGGATTCACCCCCCCCCCCATCACCATAACCATTGGGGATACCTCTGTCTCTTCCTTCCCTCAAGTTTGCTGCATAGCTGTCATCCTTACACACAAAATACACACAAAATGGAAGTTGCTCAATCAGTTTATAGCTAAATGCAAACAGGTGCATGAAAGGCCGGGGTAATTTGCTAGCAACAGAAGCAAAGGAAACAAGGTGTCATCCTTGACTTCTCACTTTCCTTTATACCTTACATCTGTGTCCTTTCTCATTCATACCGTTTCCACCTATGCAACATTGCACGCATCTGTCCCTTCCTCACCAATGAAGCTACCAAAACCCTTATCCACTCTAGTCATATCATGTCTTGACTACTGTAATCTCCTCATTTGTCTCTCGTTCACCCGTCTTGCCCCACTTCAATCTATACTCAGTGCTGCTTCCAGGCTCAACTTATTCTCATGCCACTCTACCTTGGCCTCTCTTTATGTCTAACCCTCCACTGGCTTCCTGTCTGCTTCAGACCTCTCTTTAAACTCCTTGCGCTCACATTTAAGGCCGTCTCCTTATCCATGCTTCCATCCTCTCTTTCCTCATCTTCATGCACACCCCTTCCCGCCCTCTCCATTCTGCTAACCAGTGCTGTCTAACCTCCCTACTGATCACATCTCACGCCCATGTCCAGGACTTTTCCTGTGCTGCATCGCTACTCTGAAATGACCTCCCTTCTTCAGTCAGACTCTCCCACACATTGCAGGACTTCAAGCACTCACTCATTTCGTATTCTCTTGCCCCCCACTGCTACCCATTTCCCATTTACCCCATCCCCACATGAGGGCTCCCAACCTCTCACTGCACTCTATCCCCTGATCTACCAAGCTTGACACCTCGCATTTTGCCTTGCTGTCTGTACTTGCTTCACTTTATTGTATGTTTCTAATGTCTTTATATTTATATTGTATTTTATTATGTACTATGCTGTCCATCCCTACCCTGTATGTCTGTGCTGTATTTTGTTGTTGTATTTTGTACGGCACTGCAGACACCTTGTGGCGCCTTATAAATAAACAATGATAATAATAATTCCTGTGTATTAGTTTGTAACACTGTAATAATGTAAAGATGATGGTAATAGTCTACTCTGTTCATTGTGCCCATGGATTCTATCGTGTAGAGACTTGAGATGCATAAACAAAAACTTCACAATCAACCGCTGGGGTTACTGTATTTGAAAATTTCCTTTGCTGTTTGTTTTTCTTCAATGTATAGGATGATTTGGGTTATTTTTGTTGTTGTTGTTTTTTTAATTTTTTTTTTTAAACCTTTTCCCTGGTTTTATACTTCCATGAAGTACCCAAACCAAAGGTTCGACTGCAGTAAATTGTTTATTTGTCTTCACTATTTGTCTTTAAATAGTGGTTGTTAGAGATGATAGTAAGGTCATTGTCTTGCTAACAAATGGCAAAAGTTAAGGACCACTGCCTAAGCCAGAGTGGTACCAGAATCATGGGGTATTAAAGAGCTGGTTCATGACCCTTAATATACGCTTGTCAACCAGGTATAGGAGTTAATTTTTAGAGCAAGAGAGTACAGGATATTACTATAATTGGAGGGTAGAGGATTTATAGGAAATGTAAGGAACTATTACTTCACTGAAAGGGTAACAGTTAAGTGGAATGGCCTCCCATTAGAAGTAACATGGACGGGACATGTTCTGCGCAAACAAAATTCTATTTATTAAAAACAGACAGCTAAAAGCTCTTTTTTTTGGCTTTCTCTATTTCTAAAATATTAGTAATTAGAAAGTTTTACTAATGAATGGCTAAGTATTCCAAATTTGTTTTTCGCCATACTTACCCATTCATTATTTTCGAAACCGCCACCACTTACCTGTTGCACAAAACCAGACAGGTGAGTGTCCCAGGGGAGTCTATGGGGAGTCTTAGGGTCCAACTACGGGGAAGGGAGTCTTGGGGTCAGGCTTCAGAGAGGATAGGGAAATGGAAGGGGAAGGTTAGGGTAAGGACTAGCATAAGGGTTGGGGTTAGATAAATACTTACCATTCGCCACTGCAAATTTGTCCTGGATGTGATCGATTACTTCTCCTCGGCGAGACAGGAGCAATCGGTTTGAGAGCCAGTTCGAAACTGGCTGTTATAAAACGGCCCTTTCGAAAGAGGGCCATTCTAACCGCAGACCCACACCCACATGGGCTAATATATTAGAGGATAAACATAAGGCTATTTTAAGTCTTAGGGGGAATGGTACCCAGAAATGTCCAGAACGGATGGGCCAAGTGGTATAAACTTCCATCATCTTCTGTTTCTATGTTTTATTGTCTGCTAACGCAATTGTTTCCATCTGCGTTTCTAATGATTTTTACACCACTCTTATTATTTTTACAATATTTGGCCAGATCTAGAACGAACGGCAGCTGATTTAGTGCGAGTGGCGTGCTTGTGGCATATGTTACCCATCAGTTCTGAACATCAGGACTTGACAGCACTCCGTACATGCAAGGATACACAATGTGCGCAGGAGGAAGCATTTAAGTTGCACAGTATGGGCTGGGTTAGGCATTTCCATACATCAGAGCATTCTGACCAAACAGTGATATATGCAGATAAGTTATGGTAGGGTTATGGACATGTAAGACAGCTAAAATCTGTACTTGAGAGTTGAGTGTCGTTAGCCACTTCATTCTGGATCCGGGCCTTTTTCTTTAACCGGTTTTTCCCACCTGTCATTTTTCCCCCACTATACTCATATCTCCACTCCCTGTTTATTTTTTTGTGTTGTAGTTTTTCTGCTTGATCATTATCTGCAGGGCTTTCAGGGAAGAGGTGGGATCATAAGCTACAGTTATCAGCTAAATGACTGCTTTCTATGAAAGCTAGGTTCAAGATCTGCCCAACCACCTTTTATTTAGCATACGAGGTATTGGAGATAATATAAGCTGTTTAAAAATGAATTATTAAGTGAGAACAAAACCTACAAGTAAAGGTTTATTTACTGACTATGGGGTAGATCCAGAACTCCGCTTGCAATCCGTTTACTAGCATAGCGTATTTACGCGAGCGTACCTTCTATACACTCCCCTAGGCACTCCCCCTGCGTGTACGTACTTTGGCCGCTTTTCGCTTTCTAAACCCTACCTTAACTTTTGGCAGCGTAACCATTCCTGTCCGCACACGTACGTATAGGCAGCGCATAGTTACGCCGCTAAGCATGCCCATACTATACGATTTAAATGCAAACCCCGCCTACATTGTGTAATTTAAGAGTACTTTCGGCTAACGTAAAATTGGCACGCCCCCTCGAACGAAATTACGCTACTGCTACGTGAAAGGCCCTTACGCTCAGATTTACGTCATGTAGCGTGTAATCATCTGTCTTGCGCATGCTCAGTACATACCAAACCGCATTTTTACGTCTCCGCCAGGCGTAAATACACTTGGAAACGTTGTTTTGGATCTGCATTTTTCCTGTATGTCTGTCCAATAAATGTGCATTTCTGGTGGTGTTTATTCTTATTTTCAATTGCTTTTTCATAAAATGTATTTTTGATACTACAAATACCTGTGTGCAATAGGATTGCTTTATTCTCCTGTGTGGTCCTTTGTTTATCTAATTTGATCTGTTTTATTATTAATCGTTACTGTTATATATTAATTACCCCCATCTCCCACTAGGAACTCGGTATGTAAATCATATAGATAAATGAGCCTGGCTTAGATTGAGCCTTAGAGATAGCCCAAGTGGATTTTTAAAGTTCACTCGGTCTGAAAGAAACTCAGTCATCTTCTCCATAATTAATATTAATACAGAACTTGGCATGTCAAACCAAATGCCTTTCTACTCCAGTGGTGTCTTAAAATTAGGACATAATCTCTTGGCAATACAGCTTCTATATCAATGTGAAAAATACTCTGCTGGCTCATAGCAGAAAGTATTTTAATTATACCTGTGGCCGGGTCCCTCTCTCGCTTGGCCGCCGCACACATTGCAGCCTTTTTATTTCAAAAGGGTCAGCCCTGAGAGGGTTAACACCTGGTACTGGCATGGTCTGAAAGCCACTGCTGCAACAAGAAATGTGTTTGAAATAAAAGTTGTGCTTGTGTATAGCACAGTGGGATCATGCAGTGCAGGTGTGCAGCGCTGAAAGGGTTAACACCCGCCACTAGACACTTTGGCCCAGATCCTGGGCTATGGCTGACAGGGGAATTACATACAGTGCGTACGTAATTCCCCTGTCTAGAAGGTTGTGCGCCTGCGCGGCTCTTAGGAGAAGGGGGTTCCCCCCCATTACGCATGTCGTGTCTCCGCCGTGAAGGCGTAGATAGACATGATAATGATGGGACAGGGCGGGTGAAGCCCCATTTCGATCAGGTTTGCCTGTAACGCCGCATGCGTGATCGTAAAAGTTAGGGTAGGAATCTGGACATCCGTAAGGCGCCCGTAGGTCAGGATCCGGCCCTTTGTTTTAATGAAATCAAAATATCCCTACCTATATTACTACCTTTATGGGGGCGCAGGAGATCCTAGCTGCTGCTATATTCTCTCTCCCTAGCAAATAATTTCAGGAGGTGCAGTGCTTGAAGAGCTATCAAGAAAGCCAAGTTTCATACAAGAGCCCTATGGGATCCAGGGACAGCAGTTTCAGGCCCTAGAGTCAGCCAGTCCCAAGGGCCAGTCTCTTGAAGATTTTTTTTTCGTCAGGAGTAAAAAAAAAAAATAAAACTCACAAAGCACAGGACTCTGCTGGGGGATGCAGTCTGCGGCGCAATACAGGCAGCCAAAAGCTTATTCTTAATTACTAATTAGGAACTTTCTTTAATGAATGTCTTTCTCCAGCTACCCTGTTCATCTCTCAAGCAACCCCTCATTGCTCTCCTTAGTTCTCCTTACCAGTTTTTCTCCCCAGCCACCCCAGGTTGTGTGTAACCTTTACATTTGTTCTTTTTGCCAGCTGTTCTCTCCCACTCTTCTTCCTTTATTCTCTCCAGTTCTCCTCCCTTTGGGCTGTATCCAGACCTTTGCATGGGTCCCGTACATACGGAGGTCTGGAAGGCCACATGGAAGAGGGAAGTGAACTCCCATGTCACTCCCTTCTCTCATGCAGACTTTAGCCAAAATCCATATCCTTAAAGCAACCTTTAGTATTCCATACAGATCTTCATGCGTCCGCACATATATCTTTACAGATACCCACACTACATGTACTGTATGCCTACCCCTGCCCCTGTTGCTGGGTTTAGGCATGTGGAATGCAAGGCACTCCTTATCGTACAGATCTCCTTATGTAAACTAGGTTACATAGGCAAAGAGATCCGTAGTGTAATTTCTGGCACATTCATGCGCAGTGCCAATAAAACACCTAATTTATGCAAACTGCTTATCTTGGATCCAGCCCTTTATTCTTTCCAGCTCTCTTCCCTCATTTCTCTCCTGCTATCCCTCTTTGTTGACTCCAGTTTTCTCCAGTTCTCCTCCCTCTTCTCTCCCCAGCTCTCCTCCCTCTACTCTCCCCAGCTCTCATCCCTCTGCTCTACCCAGCTCTCCTCCCTCTGCTCTCCCCAGCTGTTCTCCCTCTGCGCTCTCCAACTCTCCTTCCTCTAGCTCTCCTCCCTCTGGTCTACCCAGCTCTTCTCCCTCTGCTCTCTCCAACTGTCCTCCCTCTAGCTCTCCTCCCTCTACTCTCACCAGCTATCCTCCCTCTAGCTCTCCTCCTTCTCTCCAGCTCATTTTAGCTTCATGACACCAATAGGCCATCTGACATGTGATGCTTTGACTTCCACAGGCAGATCACAGAAGGTTCCTCAGTTAGCCTGGGCTCTGTACCCAACTGATGACAGCACTGTCTATCTCATATTAAAATGTGGTACAAAACTTCATACATCTTAATCACAAACTCATCCAGACAGTCATGTGGTTTTTAAAATAATTAGGTGAAAATTACTTCATTTATAATTCTAGCACTCTGACTGTAATGTGCCAGATTGCAGCTGGTCCTCTTTTGTACTGGCTTCTTATTGCAGATGGATCATTCATTGCGGTCGGTATGCCCCATATTATGCGTGTACAGATCATTTACCCTACAGTATATCATTCAGTCATAAAACATGTATCAAAGACTGCTTTCTTTTGTTCTTAAAAGGGAACACTTGTGGTCCTATGTGACAATCACTGAAAAAGCTCCCTTCAGCCAAGCTGGTTAACCTTTTCTTTACCGAGCCTTTTTTTTAATTATAGGTAACGGTGTTTCAAACACTAAAAAGAGCTCTGTATTTTAATGGAGACATCAGCCTCTCTTCAATGTTACCATAGTGAATGATGGACCTCCCCTCTTTCCTATCGCAGGAAAGA